>CM055126.1:63969661-64133101 GCA_029206835.1 Rana muscosa | reverse complement strand
GATCCCAGTATAAATGTGATACAATGTATAGAGAGTAGAATGGAATGACTGGGGGGGGGGGGTCCCAGTATAAATGTGATACAATGTATAGAGAGTAGAATGGAATGACTGGGGGAGGGGTGATCCCAGTATAAATGTGATACAATGTATAGAGAGTAGAATGGAATGACTGGGGGGTGATCCCAGTATAAATGTGATACAATGTATAGAGAGTAGAATGGAATGACTGGGGGGGGGGTCCCAGTATAAATGTGATACAATGTATAGAGAGTAGAATGGAATGACTGGGGGAGGGGTGATCCCAGTATAAATGTGATACAATGTATAGAGAGTAGAATGGAATGACTGGGGGGTGATCCCAGTATAAATGTGATACAATGTATAGAGAGTAGAATGGAATGACTGGGGGGGGGGGGGGTCCCAGTATAAATGTGATACAATGTATAGAGAGTAGAATGGAATGACTGGGGGGGGGTCCCGGTATAAATGTGATACAATGTATAGAGAGTAGAATGGAATGACTGGGGGGGGGGGGTCCCAGTATAAATGTGATACAATGTATAGAGAGTAGAATGGAATGACTGGGGGAGGGGTGATCCCAGTATAAATGTGATACAATGTATAGAGAGTGGAATGGAATGACTGGGGGGGGGGGGGTCCCAGTATAAATGTGATACAATGTATAGAGAGTGGAATGGAATGACTGGGGGAGGGGTGATCCCAGTATAAATGTGATACAATGTATAGAGAGTGGAATGGAATGACTGGGGGGGGTCCCAGTATAAATGTGATACAATGTATAGAGAGTGGAATGGAATGACTGGGGGAGGGGTGATCCCAGTATAAATGTGATACAATGTATAGAGAGTAGAATGGAATGACTGGGGGGGGGGTCCCAGTATAAATGTGATACAATGTATAGAGAGTAGAATGGAATGACTGGGGGGGGGTCCCAGTATAAATGTGATACAATGTATAGAGAGTGGAATGGAATGACTGGGGGAGGGGTGATCCCAGTATAAATGTGATACAATGTATAGAGAGTGGAATGGAATGACTGGGGGGGGGTCCCAGTATAAATGTGATACAATGTATAGAGAGTGGAATGGAATGACTGGGGGAGGGGTGATCCCAGTATAAATGTGATACAATGTATAGAGAGTAGAATGGAATGACTTGGGGGGGGTCCCGGTATAAATGTGATACAATGTATGGAGAGTAGAATGGAATGACTGGGGGGGGGGGTCCCAGTATAAATGTGATGCAATGTATAGAGAGTAGAATGGAATGACTGGGGGGGGGGGGAGTCCCGGTATAAATGTGATACAATGTATAGAGAGTGGAATGGAATGACTGGGGGGGGGGTCCCAGTATAAATGTGATACAATGTATAGAGAGTAGAATGGAATGACTGGGGAGGGGTGATCCCAGTATAAATGTGATACAATGTATAGAGAGTAGAATGGAATGACTGGGGGGGGGGTCCCGGTATAAATGTGATACAATGTATAGAGAGTAGAATGGAATGACTGGGGGGGGGGGTCCCGGCATAAATGTGATACAATGTATAGAGAGTAGAATGGAATGACTGGGGGGGGTCCCAGTATAAATGTGATACAATGTATAGAGAGTAGAATGGAATGACTGGGGGGGGGGGTGATCCCAGTATAAATGGATACAATGTATAGAGAGTAGAATGGAATGACTGGGGGGGGGTGATCCCAGTATAAATGTGATACAATGTATAGAGAGTAGAATGGAATGACTGGGGGGATGGGTCCCGGTATAAATGTGCCACAATGTATAGAGAGTAGAATGGAATGACTGGGGGGGGGGGGGTCCCGGTATAAATGTGATACTATGTATAGAGTGTAGAATGGAATGACTGGGGGGGTGATCCCAGTATAAATGTGACACAATGTATAGAGAGTAGAATGGAATTACTGGGGGGGGTCCCGGTATAAATGTGATACAATGTATAGAGAGTGGAATGGAATGACTGGGGGGGGGGTCCCGGTATAAATGTGATACAATGTATGGAGAGTAGAATAGAATGACTGGGGGGGGGGGGTCCCGGTATAAATGTGATACAATGTATAGAGAGTAGAATGGAATGACTGGGGGGGGGGTCCCGGTATAAATGTGATACAATGTATAGAGAGTAGAATGGAATGACTGGGGGGGGGGGGGGGTCCCGGTATAAATGTGATACAATGTATAGAGAGTGGAATGGAATGACTGGGGGGGGGGGTCCCAGTATAAATGTGATACAATGTATAGAGAGTAGAATGGAATGACTGGGGGGGGGGGGTCCCAGTATAAATGTGATACAATGTATAGAGAGTGGAATGGAATGACTGGGGGGGGGTCCCAGTATAAATGTGATACAATGTATAGAGAGTAGAATGGAATGACTGGGGGGGGGGGTCCCGGTATAAATGTGATACAATGTATAGAGAGTAGAATGGAATGACTGGGGGGGGGTCCCAGTATAGATGTGATGCAATGTATAGAGAGTAGAATGGAATGACTGGGGGGGGGGGGGTCCCGGTATAAATGTGATACAATGTATAGAGAGTAGAATGGAATGACTGGGGGGGGGGGGGGGGTCCCGGTATAAATGTGATACAATGTATAGAGAGTAGAATGGAATGACTGGGGGGGGGGGGTCCCGGTATAAATGTGATACAATGTATAGAGAGTAGAATGGAATGACTGGGGGGGGGGCGTCCCAGTATAAATGTGATACAATGTATAGAGAGTGGAATGGAATGACTGGGGGGGGGGGTCCCAGTATAAATGTGATACAATGTATAGAGAGTAGAATGGAATGACTGGGGGGGGGGGGGTCCCGGTATAAATGTGATACAATGTATAGAGAGTAGAATGGAATGACTGGGGGGGGGGGGTCCCAGTATAGATGTGATGCAATGTATAGAGAGTAGAATGGAATGACTGGGGGGGGGGGGGGGTCCCGGTATAAATGTGATACAATGTATAGAGAGTAGAATGGAATGACTGGGGGGGGGGGTCCCGGTATAAATGTGATACAATGTATAGAGAGTAGAATGGAATGACTGGGGGGGGGGGTCCCGGTATAAATGTGATACAATGTACAGAGAGTAGAATGGAATGACTGGGGGGGGGGGGGGGGTCCCAGTATAAATGTGATACAATGTATAGAGAATGGAATGGAATGACTGGGGGGGGGTGATCCCAGTATAAATGTGATACAATGTATAGAGAGTAGAATGGAATGATTGGGGGGGGGTCCCAGTATAAATGTGATACAATGTATAGAGAGTAGAATGGAATGACTGGGGGGGGGGGGTCCCGGTATAAATGTGATACAATGTATGGAGAGTAGAATGGAATGACTGGGGGGGGTCCCGGTATAAATGTGATACTATGTATAGAGAGTAGAATGGAATGACTGGGGGGGTGATCCCAGTATAAATGTGATACAATGTATAGAGAGTAGAATGGAATGACTGGGGGGGGGGTCCCGGTATAAATGTGATACAATGTATAGAGAGTAGAATGGAATGACTGGGGGGGGGGGGGTCCCAGTATAAATGTGATACAATGTATAGAGAATGGAATGGAATGACTGGGGGGGGGGGTCCCGGTATAAATGTGATACAATGTATAGAGAGTAGAATGGAATGACTGGGGGTGGTCCCAGTATAAATGTGATACAATGTATAGAGAGTGGAATGGAATGACTGGGGGGGGGGTCCCAGTATAAATGTGATACAATGTATAGAGAGTAGAATGGAATGACTGGGGGGGGGGGGTCCCGGTATAAATGTGATACAATGTATAGAGAGTAGAATGGAATGACTGGGGGGGGGGGGGGGGGGTCCCAGTATAAATGTGATACAATGTATAGAGAGTAGAATGGAATGATTGGGGGGGGGGGTCCCAGTATAAATGTGATACAATGTATAGAGAGTAGAATGGAATGACTGGGGGGGGGGGGTCCCGGTATAAATGTGATACAATGTATGGAGAGTAGAATGGAATGACTGGGGGGGGGTCCCGGTATAAATGTGATACTATGTATAGAGAGTAGAATGGAATGACTGGGGGGGGGGTCCCAGTATAAATGTGATACAATGTATAGAGAGTAGAATGGAATGACTGGGGGGGGGGTGGTCCCAGTATAAATGTGATACAATGTATAGAGAGTAGAATGGAATGACTGGGGGGGTATATGTGATACAATGTATAGAGAGTAGAATGGAATGACTGGGGGGGGGGGGGTGATCCCAGTATAGATGTGATATAATGTATAGAGAGTAGAATGGAATGACTGGGGGGGGGGGGGGGTCTCAGTATAAATGTGATACAATGTATAGAGAGTGGAATGGAATGACTGGGGGGGGGGGTCCCAGTATAAATGTGATACAATGTATAGAGAGTAGAATGGAATGACTGGGGGGGGGGGTGATCCCAGTATAAATGTGATACAATGTATAGAGAGTGGAATGGAATGACTGGGGCGGGGGTCCCGGTATAAATGTGATACAATGTATAGAGAGTGGAATGGAATGACTGGGGGGGGTCCCGGTATAAATGTGATACAATGTATAGAGAGTAGAATGGAATGACTGGGTGGGGGGGTCCCAGTATAAATGTGATACAATGTATAGAGAGTAGAATGGAATGACTGGGGGGGGGGGTGGTCCCAGTATAAATGTGATACAATGTATAGAGAATGGAATGGAATGACTGGGGGGGGGGGTCCCAGTATAAATGTGATACAATGTATAGAGAGTGGAATGGAATGACTGGGGGGGGGTGATCCCAGTATAAATGTGATACAATGTATAGAGAGTAGAATGGAATGATTGGGGGGGGGGGTCCCAGTATAAATGTGATACAATGTATAGAGAGTAGAATGGAATGACTGGGGGGGGGGTCCCAGTATAAATGTGATACAATGTATAGAGAGTAGAATGGAATGACTGGGGGGGGGGGTCCCAGTATAAATGTGTTACAATGTATAGAGAGTGGAATGGAATGACTGGGGGGGGGGTCCCAGTATAAATGTGATAAATGTATATAGAGTAGAATGGAATGACTGGGGGGGGGGGGTGATCCCAGTATAAATGTGACACAATGTATAGAGAGTAGAATGGAATGACTGGGGGGGGGGGGGGTCCCAGTATAAATGTGATACAATGTATAGAGAGTAGAATGGAATGACTGGGGGGGGGTCCCAGTATAAATGTGATACAATGTATAGAGAGTAGAATGGAATGACTGGGGGGGGGTCCCAGTATAAATGTGATAAATGTATATAGAGTAGAATGGAATGACTGGGGGGGGGGTCCCAGTATAAATGTGATACAATGTATAGAGAGTAGAATGGAATGATTGGGGGGGGGGGGTCCCGGTATAAATGTGATACAATGTATAGAGAGTAGAATGGAATGACTGGGGGGTGATCCCAGTATAAATGTGAAACAATGTATAGAGAGTAGAATGGAATGACTAGGGGGGGGGGGGGTCCCGGTATAAATGTGATACAATGTATAGAGAGTAGAATGGAATGACTGGGGGGGGGGGTCCCAGTATAAATGTGATACAATGTATAGAGAGTGGAATAGAGTGACTGGGGGGGGGGGGGTGATCCCAGTATAAATGTGATACTATGTATAGAGAGTAGAATGGAATGACTGGGGGGGGGGGAGTGATCCCAGTATAAATGTGATACAATGTATAGAGAGTAGAATGGAATGACTGGGGGGGGGTGATCCCAGTATAAATGTGATACTATGTATAGAGAGTAGAATGGAATGACTGGGGGGGGGGGGGTCCCGGTATAAATGTGATACAATATATAGAGAGTAGAATGGAATGACTGGGGGGGGGGGTCCCGGTATAAATGTGATACAATGTATAGAGAGTAGAATGGAATGACTGGGGGGGGGGGCAGTATAAATGTGATACAATGTATAGAGAGTAGAATGGAATGACTGGGGGGGGGCCCAGTATAAATGTGATACAATGTATAGAGAGTAGAATGGAATGACTGGGGGGGGGGGGGGTCCCGGTATAAATGTGATACTATGTATAGAGAGTAGAATGGAATGACTGGGGGGGGGGGTCCCAGTATAAATGTGATACAATGTATAGAGAGTAGAATGGAATGACTGGGGGGGGGGTCCCAGTATAAATGTGATACAATGTATAGAGAGTAGAATGGAATGACTGGGGGGGGTCCCATTATAAATGTGATACTATGTATAGAGAGTAGAATGGAATGACTGGGGGGGGGTCCCGGTATAAATGTGATACAATGTATAGAGAGTAGAATGGAATGACTGGGGGGGGTGATCCCAGTATAAATGTGATACTATATATAGAGAGTAGAATGGAATGACTGGGGGGGGGGTGATCCCAGTATAAATGTGACACAATGTATAGAGAGTAGAATGGAATGACTGGGGGGGGTCCCAGTATAAATGTGATACAATGTATAGAGAGTGGAATGGAATGACTGGGGGGGGGTCCCGGTATAAATGTGATACAATGTATAGAGAGTGGAATGGAATGACTGGGGGGGGGGTCCCGGTATAAATGTGATACAATGTATGGAGAGTAGAATAGAATGACTGGGGGGGGGGGGGTCCCAGTATAAATGTGATACAATGTATAGAGAGTAGAATGGAATGACTGGGGGAGGGGTGATCCCAGTATAAATGTGATACAATGTATAGAGAGTAGAATGGAATGACTGGGGGGGGGGGTCCCGGTATAAATGTGATACAATGTATAGAGAATGGAATGGAATGACTGGGGGGGGGGTCCCGGTATAAATGTAATACAATGTATAGAGAGTAGAATGGAATGACTGGGGGGGGGGGGTCCCGGTATAAATGTGATACAATGTATAGAGAGTAGAATGGAATGACTGGGGGGGGGGGGTATATGTGATACAATGTATAGAGAGTAGAATGGAATGACTGGGGGGGTATATGTGATACAATGTATAGAGAGTAGAATGGAATGACTGGGGGGGGGGTGATCCCAGTATAGATGTGATATAATGTATAGAGAGTAGAATGGAATGACTGGGGGGGGGGGTCTCAGTATAAATGTGATACAATGTATAGAGAGTGGAATGGAATGACTGGGGGGGGGGGTCCCAGTATAAATGTGATACAATGTATAGAGAGTGGAATGGAATGACTGGGGCGGGGGTCCCAGTATAAATGTGATACAATGTATAGAGAGTAGAATGGAATGACTGGGGGGGGGGGTCCCAGTATAAATGTGATACAATGTATAGAGAATGGAATGGAATGACTGGGGGAGGGGTGATCCCGGTATAAATGTGATACAATGTATAGAGAGTGGAATGGAATGACTGGGGGGGGGTCCCGGTATAAATGTGATACAATGTATAGAGAGTAGAATGGAATGACTGGGGGGGGGGGTCCCAGTATAAATGTGATACAATGTATAGAGAGTAGAATGGAATGACTGGGGGGGGGTGGTCCCAGTATAAATGTGATACAATGTATAGAGAGTAGAATGGAATGACTGGGGGGGTATATGTGATACAATGTATAGAGAGTAGAATGGAATGACTGGGGGGGGGGGGTGATCCCAGTATAGATGTGATATAATGTATAGAGAGTAGAATGGAATGACTGGGGGGGGGGGGGGTCTCAGTATAAATGTGATACAATGTATAGAGAGTGGAATGGAATGACTGGGGGGGGGGTCCCAGTATAAATGTGATACAATGTATAGAGAGTAGAATGGAATGACTGGGGGGGGGGGTGATCCCAGTATAAATGTGATACAATGTATAGAGAGTGGAATGGAATGACTGGGGCGGGGGTCCCGGTATAAATGTGATACAATGTATAGAGAGTGGAATGGAATGACTGGGGGGGGTCCCGGTATAAATGTGATACAATGTATAGAGAGTAGAATGGAATGACTGGGTGGGGGGTCCCAGTATAAATGTGATACAATGTATAGAGAGTAGAATGGAATGACTGGGGGGGGGGGTGGTCCCAGTATAAATGTGATACAATGTATAGAGAATGGAATGGAATGACTGGGGGGGGGGGGGTGATCCCAGTATAAATGTGATACAATGTATAGAGAGTAGAATGGAATGATTGGGGGGGGGGGTCCCAGTATAAATGTGATACAATGTATAGAGAGTAGAATGGAATGACTGGGGGGGGGGGGGTCCCAGTATAAATGTGATACAATGTATAGAGAGTAGAATGGAATGACTGGGGGGTGATCCCAGTATAAATGTGATACAATGTATAGAGAGTGGAATGGAATGACTGGGGCGGGGTCCCGGTATAAATGTGATACAATGTATAGAGAGTGGAATGGAATGACTGGGGGGGGTCCCGGTATAAATGTGATACAATGTATAGAGAGTAGAATGGAATGACTGGGGGGGGGGTCCCAGTATAAATGTGTTACAATGTATAGAGAGTGGAATGGAATGACTGGGGGGGGGGTCCCAGTATAAATGTGATAAATGTATATAGAGTAGAATGGAATGACTGGGGGGGGGGGGTGATCCCAGTATAAATGTGACACAATGTATAGAGAGTAGAATGGAATGACTGGGGGGGGGGGTCCCAGTATAAATGTGATACAATGTATAGAGAGTAGAATGGAATGACTGGGGGGGGGTCCCAGTATAAATGTGATACAATGTATAGAGAGTAGAATGGAATGACTGGGGGGGGTCCCAGTATAAATGTGATAAATGTATATAGAGTAGAATGGAATGACTGGGGGGGGGGGGTGATCCCAGTATAAATGTGATACAATGTATAGAGAGTAGAATGGAATGACTGGGGGGGGGGGGTCCCAGTATAAATGTGATACAATGTATAGAGAGTAGAATGGAATGACTGGGGGGGGGGGTATATGTGATACAATGTATAGAGAGTAGAATGGAATGACTGGGGGGGTATATGTGATACAATGTATAGAGAGTAGAATGGAATGACTGGGGGGGGGGTGATCCCAGTATAGATGTGATATAATGTATAGAGAGTAGAATGGAATGACTGGGGGGGGGGGTCTCAGTATAAATGTGATACAATGTATAGAGAGTGGAATGGAATGACTGGGGGGGGGGGGTCCCAGTATAAATGTGATACAATGTATAGAGAGTGGAATGGAATGACTGGGGCGGGGGTCCCAGTATAAATGTGATACAATGTATAGAGAGTAGAATGGAATGACTGGGGGGGGGGGGGTCCCAGTATAAATGTGATACAATGTATAGAGAATGGAATGGAATGACTGGGGGAGGGGTGATCCCGGTATAAATGTGATACAATGTATAGAGAGTGGAATGGAATGACTGGGGGGGGTCCCGGTATAAATGTGATACAATGTATAGAGAGTAGAATGGAATGACTGGGGGGGGGTGGTCCCAGTATAAATGTGATACAATGTATAGAGAGTAGAATGGAATGACTGGGGGGGTATATGTGATACAATGTATAGAGAGTAGAATGGAATGACTGGGGGGGGGGTGATCCCAGTATAGATGTGATATAATGTATAGAGAGTAGAATGGGATGACTGGGGGGGGGGGGGGTCTCAGTATAAATGTGATACAATGTATAGAGAGTGGAATGGAATGACTGGGGGGGGGGTCCCAGTATAAATGTGATACAATGTATAGAGAGTAGAATGGAATGACTGGGGGGGGGGGGGGGTGATCCCAGTATAAATGTGATACAATGTATAGAGAGTGGAATGGAATGACTGGGGCGGGGTCCCGGTATAAATGTGATACAATGTATAGAGAGTGGAATGGAATGACTGGGGGGGGTCCCGGTATAAATGTGATACAATGTATAGAGAGTAGAATGGAATGACTGGGTGGGGGGTCCCAGTATAAATGTGATACAATGTATAGAGAGTAGAATGGAATGACTGGGGGGGGGGTGGTCCCAGTATAAATGTGATACAATGTATAGAGAATGGAATGGAATGACTGGGGGGGGGGGGGTGATCCCAGTATAAATGTGATACAATGTATAGAGAGTAGAATGGAATGATTGGGGGGGGGGGTCCCAGTATAAATGTGATACAATGTATAGAGAGTAGAATGGAATGACTGGGGGGGGGGGTCCCAGTATAAATGTGATACAATGTATAGAGAGTAGAATGGAATGACTGGGGGGTGATCCCAGTATAAATGTGATACAATGTATAGAGAGTGGAATGGAATGACTGGGGCGGGGTCCCGGTATAAATGTGATACAATGTATAGAGAGTGGAATGGAATGACTGGGGGGGGGTCCCGGTATAAATGTGATACAATGTATAGAGAGTAGAATGGAATGACTGGGGGGGGGGGTCCCAGTATAAATGTGTTACAATGTATAGAGAGTGGAATGGAATGACTGGGGGGGGGGGGGTCCCAGTATAAATGTGATAAATGTATATAGAGTAGAATGGAATGACTGGGGGGGGGGGGTGATCCCAGTATAAATGTGACACAATGTATAGAGAGTAGAATGGAATGACTGGGGGGGGGGGGTCCCAGTATAAATGTGATACAATGTATAGAGAGTAGAATGGAATGACTGGGGGGGGGGTCCCAGTATAAATGTGATACAATGTATAGAGAGTAGAATGGAATGACTGGGGGGGGTCCCAGTATAAATGTGATAAATGTATATAGAGTAGAATGGAATGACTGGGGGGGGGGGGGGGTGATCCCAGTATAAATGTGATACAATGTATAGAGAGTAGAATGGAATGACTGGGGGGGGGGTCCCAGTATAAATGTGATACAATGTATAGAGAGTAGAATGGAATGACTGGGGGGGTCCCAGTATAAATGTGATACAATGTATAGAGAGTAGAATGGAATGACTGGGGGGGGGGGGTCCCAGTATAAATGTGATACAATGTATAGAGAGTGGAATGGAATGACTGGGGGGGGGGGGGGTCCCAGTATAAATGTGATACAATGTATAGAGAGTGGAATGGAATGACTGGGGGGGGGTCCCAGTATAAATGTGATACAATGTATAGAGAGTAGAATGGAGTGACTGGGGGGGGGGGTCCCAGTATAAATGTGACACAATGTATAGAGAGTAGAATGGAATGACTGGGGGGGGGGGTCCCAGTATAAATGTGATACAATGTATATAGAGTAGAATGGAATGACTGGGGGGGGGTGATCCCAGTATAAATGTGATACTATGTATAGAGAGTAGAATGGAATGACTGGGGGGGGGGGGTGATCCCAGTATAAATGTGATTCTATGTATAGAGAGTGGAATGGAATGACTGGGGGGGGGGGAGTCCCGGTATAAATGTGATACAATGTATAGAGAGTAGAATGGAATGACTGGGGGGGGGGGGTCCCGGTATAAATGTGATACAATGTATAGAGAGTAGAATGGAATGACTGGGGGGGGGGGGTCCCAGTATAAATGTGATGCAATGTATAGAGAGTAGAATGGAATGACTGGGGGGGGGGTCCCAGTATAAATGTGATACAATGTATAGAGAGTGGAATGGAATGACTGGGGGGGGGTCCCAGTATAAATGTGACACAATGTATAGAGAGTAGAATGGAATGACTGGGGGGGGGGGGGTCCCGGTATAAATGTGATACAATGTATAGAGAGTAGAATGGAATGACTGGGGGGGGGTCCCAGTATAAATGTGATACAATGTATAGAGAGTAGAATGGAATGACTGGGGGGGTGATCCAGTATAAATGTGATACAATGTATAGAGAGTAGAATGGAATGACTGGGGGGGGGGGTCCCGGTATAAATGTGATACAATGTATAGAGAGTAGAATGGAATGACTGGGGGGGGGTCCCAGTATAAATGTGATACAATGTATAGAGAGTAGAATGGAAAGACTGGGGGGGGGGGTCCCAGTATAAATGTGATGCAATGTATAGAGAGTAGAATGGAATGACTGGGGGGGGGGGTCCCGGTATAAATGTGATACAATGTACAGAGAGTAGAATGGAGTGACTGGGGGGGGGGTCCCAGTATAAATGTGATACAATGTATAGAGAGTAGAATGGAATGACTGGGGGGGGGGGTCCCAGTATAAATGTGATACAATGTATGGAGAGTGGAATGAAATGACTGGGGGGGGGGAGTGATCCCAGTATAAATGTGATACAATGTATAGAGAGTAGAATGGAATGACTGGGGGGGGGGGTCCCAGTATAAATGTGATACAATGTATAGAGAGTAGAATGGAATGACTGGGGGGGGTCCCAGTATAAATGTGATACAATGTATAGAGAATGGAATGGAATGACTGGGGGGGGGGGGGGTCCCGGTATAAACGTGATGCAATGTACAGAGAGTAGAATGGAATGACTGGGGGGGGGGGTCCCGGTATAAATGTGATACAATGTATAGAGAGTAGAATGGAATGACTGGGGGGGGGGGGTCCCAGTATAGATGTGATGCAATGTATAGAGAGTAGAATGGAATGACTGGGGGGGGGGGTCCCAGTATAAATGTGATACAATGTATAGAGAGTAGAATGGAATGACTGGGGGGGGGGGTGATCCCAGTATAAATGTGACACAATGTATAGAGAGTAGAATGGAATGACTGGGGGGGGGGGTCCCAGTATAAATGTGATACAATGTATGGAGAGTGGAATGGAATGACTGGGGGGGGGGGTCCCGGTATAAATGTGATACAATGTATAGAGAGTAGAATGGAATGACTGGGGGGGGGGTCCCAGTATAGATGTGATGCAATGTATAGAGAGTAGAATGGAATGACTGGGGGGGGGGGGTCCCAGTATAAATGTGATACAATGTATAGAGAGTGGAATGGAATGACTGGGGGGGGTCGCAGTATAAATGTGATACAATGTATAGAGAGTAGAATGGAATGACTGGGGGGGGGTCCCAGTATAAATGTGATACAATGTATAGAGAGTAGAATGGAATGACTGGGGGGGGGGGGGGTCCCGGTATAAATGTGATACTATGTATAGAGAGTAGAATGGAATGACTGGGGGGGGGGTCCCAGTATAAATGTGATACAATGTATAGAGAGTAGAATGGAATGACTGGGGGGGGGGGTGATCCCAGTATAAATGTGATACAATGTATAGAGAGTAGAATGGAATGACTGGGGGGGGGGGGTCCCGGTATAAATGTGATACAATGTATAGAGAATGGAATGGTATGACTGGGGGGGGGGGGGTGATCCCAGTATAAATGTGATACAATGTATAGAGAGTGGAATGGAATGACTGGGGGGGGGTCCCAGTATAAATGTGATACAATGTATAGAGAGTAGAATGGAATGACTGGGGGGGGGGTCCCGGTATAAATGTGATACAATGTATAGAGAGTAGAATGGAATGACTGGGGGGGGGGTCCCGGTATAAATGTGATACAATGTATAGAGAGTAGAATGGAATGACTGGGGGGGAGTCCCAGTATAAATGTGATACAATGTATAGAGAGTGGAATGGAATGACTGGGGAGGGGGGGGGTCCCGGTATAAATGTGATACAATGTATAGAGAGTAGAATGGAATGACTGGGGGGGGGGGTCCCAGTATAAATGTGATGCAATGTATAGAGAGTAGAATTGAATGACTGGGGGGGGGGGGGTCCCAGTATAAATGTGATACAATGTATAGAGAATGGAATGGAATGACTGGGGGGGGGGGGTCCCAGTATAAATGTGATACAATGTATAGAGAGTAGAATGGAATGACTGGGGGGGGGGGTCCCAGTATAAATGTGATACAATGTATAGAGAGTAGAATGGAATGACTGGGGGGGGGGTCCCAGTATAAATGTGATACAATGTATAGAGAGTAGAATGGAATGACTGGGGGGGGTCCCAGTATAAATGTGATACAATGTATAGAGAGTAGAATGGAATGACTGGGGGGGGGTCCCAGTATAAATGTGATACAATGTATAGAGAGTGGAATGGAATGACTGGGGGAGGGGTGATCCCAGTATAAATGTGATACAATGTATAGAGAGTGGAATGGAATGACTGGGGGGGGGGGTCCCAGTATAAATGTGATACAATGTATAGAGAGTGGAATGGAATGACTGGGGGAGGGGTGATCCCAGTATAAATGTGATACAATGTATAGAGAGTAGAATGGAATGACTGGGGGGGGTCCCGGTATAAATGTGATACAATGTATGGAGAGTAGAATGGAATGACTGGGGGGGGGTCCCAGTATAAATGTGATGCAATGTATAGAGAGTAGAATGGAATGACTGGGGGGGGGGGGGAGTCCCGGTATAAATGTGATACAATGTATAGAGAGTGGAATGGAATGACTGGGGGGGGGGGGTCCCAGTATAAATGTGATACAATGTATAGAGAGTAGAATGGAATGACTGGGGAGGGGTGATCCCAGTATAAATGTGATACAATGTATAGAGAGTAGAATGGAATGACTGGGGGGGGGGGGGTCCCAGTATAAATGTGATACAATGTATAGAGAGTAGAATGGAATGACTGGGGGGGGGGGTCCCAGTATAAATGTGATACAATGTATAGAGAGTAGAATGGAATGACTGGGGGGGGGGGGTCCCAGTATAAATGTGATACAATGTATAGAGAGTAGAATGGAATGACTGGGGGGGGGTGATCCCAGTATAAATGTGATACAATGTATAGAGAGTAGAATGGAATGACTGGGGGGGGGGGGGTGATCCCAGTATAAATGTGATACAATGTATAGAGAGTAGAATGGAATGACTGGGGGGATGGGTCCCGGTATAAATGTGACACAATGTATAGAGAGTAGAATGGAATGACTGGGGGGGGGGGGGGGTCCCGGTATAAATGTGATACTATGTATAGAGAGTAGAATGGAATGACTGGGGGGGGTGATCCCAGTATAAATGTGACACAATGTATAGAGAGTAGAATGGAATGACTGGGGGGGGGGGGTCCCGGTATAAATGTGATACAATGTATAGAGAGTAGAATGGAATGACTGGGGGGGGGGGTCCCGGTATAAATGTGATACAATGTATAGAGAGTAGAATGGAATGACTGGGGGGGGGGGTCCCGGTATAAATGTGATACAATGTATAGAGAGTGGAATGGAATGACTGGGGGGGGGGGTCCCAGTATAAATGTGATACAATGTATAGAGAGTAGAATGGAATGACTGGGGGGGGGTCCCAGTATAAATGTGATACAATGTATAGAGAGTGGAATGGAATGACTGGGGGGGGGGTCCCAGTATAAATGTGATACAATGTATAGAGAGTAGAATGGAATGACTGGGGGGGGGGGGGGTCCCGGTATAAATGTGATACAATGTATAGAGAGTAGAATGGAATGACTGGGGGGGGTCCCAGTATAGATGTGATGCAATGTATAGAGAGTAGAATGGAATGACTGGGGGGGGGGGTCCCGGTATAAATGTGATACAATGTATAGAGAGTAGAATGGAATGACTGGGGGGGGGGGTCCCGGTATAAATGTGATACAATGTATAGAGAGTAGAATGGAATGACTGGGGGGGGGTCCCAGTATAAATGTGATACAATGTATAGAGAATGGAATGGAATGACTGGGGGGGGGGTCCCGGTATAAATGTGATACAATGTATAGAGAGTAGAATGGAATGACTGGGGGGGGGGGGGTACCAGTATAAATGTGATACAATGTATAGAGAGTGGAATGGAATGACTGGGGGGGGGGGTCCCAGTATAAATGTGATACAATGTATAGAGAGTAGAATGGAATGACTGGGGGGGGGGGGGTCCCAGTATAAATGTGATACAATGTATAGAGAGTAGAATGGAATGACTGGGGGGGGGTCCCAGTATAAATGTGATACAATGTATAGAGAGTAGAATGGAATGACTGGGGGAGGGGTGATCCCAGTATAAATGTGATACAATGTATAGAGAGTAGAATGGAATGACTGGGGGGGGGGGTCCCAGTATAAATGTGATACAATGTATAGAGAGTAGAATGGAATGACTGGGGGAGGGGTGATCCCAGTATAAATGTGATACAATGTATAGAGAGTAGAATGGAATGACTGGGGGGGGGGTCCCAGTATAAATGTGATACAATGTATAGAGTGTAGAATGGAATGACTGGGGGAGGGGTGATCCCAGTATAAATGTGATACAATGTATAGAGAGTAGAATGGAATGACTTGGGGGGGGGGTCCCGGTATAAATGTGATACAATGTATAGAGAGTAGAATGGAATGACTGGGGGGGGGGGGGGGTCCCAGTATAAATGTGATACAATGTGTAGAGAGTAGAATGGAATGACTGGGGGAGGGGTGATCCCAGTATAAATGTGATACAATGTATAGAGAGTAGAATGGAATGACTGGGGGGGGGGGTCCCAGTATAAATGTGATACAATGTATAGAGAGTAGAATGGAATGACTGGGGGAGGGGTGATCCCAGTATAAATGTGATACAATGTATAGAGAGTAGAATGGAATGACTGGGGGGTGATCCCAGTATAAATGTGATACAATGTATAGAGAGTAGAATGGAATGACTGGGGGGGGGGTCCCAGTATAAATGTGATACAATGTATAGAGAGTAGAATGGAATGACTGGGGGAGGGGTGATCCCAGTATAAATGTGATACAATGTATAGAGAGTAGAATGGAATGACTGGGGGGTGATCCCAGTATAAATGTGATACAATGTATAGAGAGTAGAATGGAATGACTGGGGGGGGGGGGGGTCCCAGTATAAATGTGATACAATGTATAGAGAGTAGAATGGAATGACTGGGGGGGGGTCCCGGTATAAATGTGATACAATGTATAGAGAGTAGAATGGAATGACTGGGGGGGGGGGTCCCAGTATAAATGTGATACAATGTATAGAGAGTAGAATGGAATGACTGGGGGAGGGGTGATCCCAGTATAAATGTGATACAATGTATAGAGAGTGGAATGGAATGACTGGGGGGGGGGGGGTCCCAGTATAAATGTGATACAATGTATAGAGAGTGGAATGGAATGACTGGGGGAGGGGTGATCCCAGTATAAATGTGATACAATGTATAGAGAGTGGAATGGAATGACTGGGGGGGGTCCCAGTATAAATGTGATACAATGTATAGAGAGTGGAATGGAATGACTGGGGGAGGGGTGATCCCAGTATAAATGTGATACAATGTATAGAGAGTAGAATGGAATGACTGGGGGGGGGGTCCCAGTATAAATGTGATACAATGTATAGAGAGTAGAATGGAATGACTGGGGGGGGTCCCAGTATAAATGTGATACAATGTATAGAGAGTGGAATGGAATGACTGGGGGAGGGGTGATCCCAGTATAAATGTGATACAATGTATAGAGAGTGGAATGGAATGACTGGGGGGGGGTCCCAGTATAAATGTGATACAATGTATAGAGAGTGGAATGGAATGACTGGGGGAGGGGTGATCCCAGTATAAATGTGATACAATGTATAGAGAGTAGAATGGAATGACTGGGGGGGGTCCCGGTATAAATGTGATACAATGTATGGAGAGTAGAATGGAATGACTGGGGGGGGGGGTCCCAGTATAAATGTGATGCAATGTATAGAGAGTAGAATGGAATGACTGGGGGGGGGGGAGTCCCGGTATAAATGTGATACAATGTATAGAGAGTGGAATGGAATGACTGGGGGGGGGTCCCAGTATAAATGTGATACAATGTATAGAGAGTAGAATGGAATGACTGGGGAGGGGTGATCCCAGTATAAATGTGATACAATGTATAGAGAGTAGAATGGAATGACTGGGGGGGGGGGTCCCGGTATAAATGTGATACAATGTATAGAGAGTAGAATGGAATGACTGGGGGGGGTCCCAGTATAAATGTGATACAATGTATAGAGAGTAGAATGGAATGACTGGGGGGGGGGGGTGATCCCAGTATAAATGGATACAATGTATAGAGAGTAGAATGGAATGACTGGGGGGGGGTGATCCCAGTATAAATGTGATACAATGTATAGAGAGTAGAATGGAATGACTGGGGGGATGGGTCCCGGTATAAATGTGCCACAATGTATAGAGAGTAGAATGGAATGACTGGGGGGGGGGGGGGTCCCGGTATAAATGTGATACTATGTATAGAGTGTAGAATGGAATGACTGGGGGGGTGATCCCAGTATAAATGTGACACAATGTATAGAGAGTAGAATGGAATTACTGGGGGGGGTCCCGGTATAAATGTGATACAATGTATAGAGAGTGGAATGGAATGACTGGGGGGGGGTCCCGGTATAAATGTGATACAATGTATGGAGAGTAGAATAGAATGACTGGGGGGGGGGGGGTCCCGGTATAAATGTGATACAATGTATAGAGAGTAGAATGGAATGACTGGGGGGGGGTCCCGGTATAAATGTGATACAATGTATAGAGAGTAGAATGGAATGACTGGGGGGGGGGGGGTCCCGGTATAAATGTGATACAATGTATAGAGAGTGGAATGGAATGACTGGGGGGGGGGGTCCCAGTATAAATGTGATACAATGTATAGAGAGTAGAATGGAATGACTGGGGGGGGGGGTCCCAGTATAAATGTGATACAATGTATAGAGAGTGGAATGGAATGACTGGGGGGGGGTCCCAGTATAAATGTGATACAATGTATAGAGAGTAGAATGGAATGACTGGGGGGGGGGTCCCGGTATAAATGTGATACAATGTATAGAGAGTAGAATGGAATGACTGGGGGGGGTCCCAGTATAGATGTGATGCAATGTATAGAGAGTAGAATGGAATGACTGGGGGGGGGGGGTCCCGGTATAAATGTGATACAATGTATAGAGAGTAGAATGGAATGACTGGGGGGGGGGGGGTCCCGGTATAAATGTGATACAATGTATAGAGAGTAGAATGGAATGACTGGGGGGGGGGGGGTCCCGGTATAAATGTGATACAATGTATAGAGAGTAGAATGGAATGACTGGGGGGGGGCGTCCCAGTATAAATGTGATACAATGTATAGAGAGTGGAATGGAATGACTGGGGGGGGGGTCCCAGTATAAATGTGATACAATGTATAGAGAGTAGAATGGAATGACTGGGGGGGGGGGGGTCCCGGTATAAATGTGATACAATGTATAGAGAGTAGAATGGAATGACTGGGGGGGGGGGGGTCCCAGTATAGATGTGATGCAATGTATAGAGAGTAGAATGGAATGACTGGGGGGGGGGGGGGTCCCGGTATAAATGTGATACAATGTATAGAGAGTAGAATGGAATGACTGGGGGGGGGGGTCCCGGTATAAATGTGATACAATGTATAGAGAGTAGAATGGAATGACTGGGGGGGGGGTCCCGGTATAAATGTGATACAATGTACAGAGAGTAGAATGGAATGACTGGGGGGGGGGGGGGGGTCCCAGTATAAATGTGATACAATGTATAGAGAATGGAATGGAATGACTGGGGGGGGGGGGGTCCCGGTATAAATGTGATACAATGTATAGAGAGTAGAATGGAATGACTGGGGGTGGTCCCAGTATAAATGTGATACAATGTATAGAGAGTGGAATGGAATGACTGGGGGGGGGGGTCCCAGTATAAATGTGATACAATGTATAGAGAGTAGAATGGAATGACTGGGGGGGGGGGTCCCGGTATAAATGTGATACAATGTATAGAGAGTAGAATGGAATGACTGGGGGGGGTGATCCCAGTATAAATGTGATACAATGTATAGAGAGTAGAATGGAATGATTGGGGGGGGTCCCAGTATAAATGTGATACAATGTATAGAGAGTAGAATGGAATGACTGGGGGGGGGGGTCCCGGTATAAATGTGATACAATGTATGGAGAGTAGAATGGAATGACTGGGGGGGGTCCCGGTATAAATGTGATACTATGTATAGAGAGTAGAATGGAATGACTGGGGGGGTGATCCCAGTATAAATGTGATACAATGTATAGAGAGTAGAATGGAATGACTGGGGGGGGGGGTCCCAGTATAAATGTGATACAATGTATAGAGAATGGAATGGAATGACTGGGGGGGGGTCCCGGTATAAATGTGATACAATGTATAGAGAGTAGAATGGAATGACTGGGGGTGGTCCCAGTATAAATGTGATACAATGTATAGAGAGTGGAATGGAATGACTGGGGGGGGGGTCCCAGTATAAATGTGATACAATGTATAGAGAGTAGAATGGAATGACTGGGGGGGGTCCCGGTATAAATGTGATACAATGTATAGAGAGTAGAATGGAATGACTGGGGGGGGGGGGGGTCCCAGTATAAATGTGATACAATGTATAGAGAGTAGAATGGAATGATTGGGGGGGGGGTCCCAGTATAAATGTGATACAATGTATAGAGAGTAGAATGGAATGACTGGGGGGGGGGGGGTCCCGGTATAAATGTGATACAATGTATGGAGAGTAGAATGGAATGACTGGGGGGGGTCCCGGTATAAATGTGATACTATGTATAGAGAGTAGAATGGAATGACTGGGGGGGTGATCCCAGTATAAATGTGATACAATGTATAGAGAGTAGAATGGAATGACTGGGGGGGGGGGTCCCGGTATAAATGTGATACAATGTATAGAGAGTAGAATGGAATGACTGGGGGGGGTGATCCCAGTATAAATGTGATACAATGTATAGAGAGTAGAATGGAATGACTGGAGGGGGTGATCCCAGTATAAATGTGATACAATGTATAGAGAGTAGAATGGAATGACTGGGGGGGGGGTCCCGGTATAAATGTGATACAATGTATAGAGAGTAGAATGGAATGACTGGGGGGGGGTCCCAGTATAAATGTGATACAATGTATGGAGAGTGGAATGGAATGACTGGGGGGGGGTCCCAGTATAAATGTGATACAATGTATAGAGAGTGGAATGGAATGACTGGGGGGGGGGGGTCCCGGTATAAATGTGATACAATGTATAGAGAGTGGAATGGAATGACTGGGGGGGGGGGGTCCCAGTATAAATGTGATACAATGTATAGAGAGTAGAATGGAATGACTGGGGGGGGGGGTCCCAGTATAAATGTGATACAATGTATAGAGAGTAGAATGGAATGACTGGGGGGGGTCCCAGTATAAATGTGATACAATGTATAGAGAGTAGAATGGAATGACTGGGGGGGTGATCCCAGTATAAATGTGATACAATGTATAGAGAGTAGAATGGAATGACTGGGGGGGGGGGGTCCCAGTATAAATGTGACACAATGTATAGAGAGTAGAATGGAATGACTGGGGGGGGGGTCCCGGTATAAATGTGATACAATGTATAGAGAGTAGAATGGAATGACTGGGGGGGGGTCCCAGTATAAATGTGATACAATGTATAGAGAGTAGAATGGAATGACTGGGGGGGGGGGGGTCCCGGTATAAATGTGATACAATGTATAGAGAGTGGAATGGAATGACTGGGGGGGGTCCCGGTATAAATGTGATACAATGTATAGAGAGTAGAATGGAATGACTGGGGGGGGGGGGGTCCCAGTATAAATGTGATACAATGTATAGAGAGTAGAATGGAATGACTGGGGGGGGGTCCCGGTATAAATGTGATACAATGTATAGAGAGTGGAATGGAATGACTGGGGGGGGGGGTCCCGGTATAAATGTGATACAATGTATAGAGAGTAGAATGGAATGACTGGGGGGGGGGTCCCGGTATAAATGTGATACAATGTATAGAGAGTAGAATGGAATGACTGGGGGGGGGTCCCGGTATAAATGTGATACAATGTATAGAGAGTAGAATGGAATGACTGGGGGAGGGGTGATCCCAGTATAAATGTGATACAATGTATAGAGAGTAGAATGGAATGACTGGGGGGGGGGGGTCCCGGTATAAATGTGATACAATGTATAGAGAGTAGAATGGAATGACTGGGGGGGGGGGGGTCCCAGTATAAATGTGATACAATGTATAGAGAGTAGAATGGAGTGACTGGGGGGGGGGGTCCCGGTATAAATGTGATACAATGTATAGAGAGTAGAATGGAATGACTGGGGGGGGGGTCCCAGTATAAATGTGATACAATGTATAGAGAGTAGAATGGAATGACTGGGGGAGGGGTGATCCCAGTATAAATGTGATACAATGTATAGAGAGTAGAATGGAATGACTGGGGGGGGGGGGGTCCCAGTATAAATGTGATACAATGTATAGAGAGTAGAATGGAGTGACTGGGGGGGGGGGGTCCCGGTATAAATGTGATACAATGTATAGAGAGTAGAATGGAATGACTGGGGGGGGGGGGGGTCCCAGTATAAATGTGATACAATGTATAGAGAGTAGAATGGAATGACTGGGGGAGGGGTGATCCCAGTATAAATGTGATACAATGTATAGAGAGTAGAATGGAATGACTGGGGGGGGGGGGTCCCAGTATAAATGTGATACAATGTATAGAGAGTAGAATGGAGTGACTGGGGGGGGGGGTCCCGGTATAAATGTGATACAATGTATAGAGAGTAGAATGGAATGACTGGGGGGGGGGTCCCAGTATAAATGTGATACAATGTATAGAGAGTAGAATGGAATGACTGGGGGGGGTCCCGGTATAAATGTGATACAATGTATAGAGAGTAGAATGGAATGACTGGGGGGGGGGTCCCGGTATAAATGTGATACAATGTATAGAGAGTAGAATGGAATGACTGGGGGGGGGGGTCCCAGTATAAATGTGATACAATGTATAGAGAGTAGAATGGAATGACTGGGGGGGTCCCGGTATAAATGTGATACAATGTATAGAGAGTAGAATGGAATGACTGGGGGGGGGTCCCAGTATAAATGTGATACAATGTATAGAGAGTAGAATTGAATGACTGGGGGGGGGGGTCCCAGTATAAATGTGATACAATGTATAGAGAGTAGAATGGAATGACTGGGGGGGGGGGGGTCCCAGTATAAATGTGATACAATGTATAGAGAGTAGAATTGAATGACTGGGGGGGGTCCCAGTATAAATGTGATACAATGTATAGAGAGTAGAATGGAATGACTGGGGGGGGTGATCCCAGTATAAATGTGATACAATGTATAGAGAGTGGAATGGAATGACTGGGGGGGGGGGTCCCAGTATAAATGTGATACTATGTATAGAGAGTAGAATGGAATGACTGGGGGGGGGGGTCCCAGTATAAATGTGATACAATGTATAGAGAGTAGAATGGAATGACTGGGGGGGGTCCCAGTATAAATGTGATACAATGTATAGAGAGTAGAATGGAATGACTGGGGGGGGTGATCCCAGTATAAATGTGATACAATGTATAGAGAGTGGAATGGAATGACTGGGGGGGGGGTCCCAGTATAAATGTGATACTATGTATAGAGAGTAGAATGGAATGACTGGGGGGGGGGGTCCCAGTATAAATGTGATACAATGTATAGAGAGTAGAATGGAATGACTGGGGGGGGGGGTGATCCCAGTATAAATGTGATACAATGTATAGAGAGTAGAATGGAATGACTGGGGGGGGGGGTCCCAGTATAAATGTGATACAATGTATAGAGAGTAGAATGGAATGACTGGGGGGGGGGTCCCAGTATAAATGTGATACAATGTATAGAGAGTGGAATGGAATGACTGGGGGGGGGTCCCAGTATAAATGTGATACAATGTATAGAGAGTGGAATGGAATGACTGGGGGGGGTCCCAGTATAAATGTGATACAATGTATAGAGAGTAGAATGGAGTGACTGGGGGGGGGGTCCCAGTATAAATGTGACACAATGTATAGAGAGTAGAATGGAATGACTGGGGGGGGGTCCCAGTATAAATGTGATACAATGTATATAGAGTAGAATGGAATGACTGGGGGGGGTGATCCCAGTATAAATGTGATACTATGTATAGAGAGTAGAATGGAATGACTGGGGGGGGGGGTGATCCCAGTATAAATGTGACACAATGTATAGAGAGTAGAATGGAATGACTGGGGGGGGGGGGAGTCCCGGTATAAATGTGATACAATGTATAGAGAGTAGAATGGAATGACTGGGGGGGGGGTGATCCCAGTATAAATGTGACACAATGTATAGAGAGTAGAATGGAATGACTGGGGGGGGGGGGTCCCGGTATAAATGTGATACAATGTATAGAGAGTAGAATGGAATGACTGGGGGGGGGGTCCCAGTATAAATGTGACACAATGTATAGAGAGTAGAATGGAATGACTGGGGGGGGGGGGGTCCCGGTATAAATGTGATACAATGTATAGAGAGTAGAATGGAATGACTGGGGGGGGGGTCCCGGTATAAATGTGATACAATGTATAGAGAGTGGAATGGAATGACTGGGGGGGGGTCCCAGTATAAATGTGATACAATGTATATAGAGTAGAATGGAATGACTGGGGGGGGGGGGTGATCCCAGTATAAATGTGACACAATGTATAGAGAGTAGAATGGAATGACTGGGGGGGGGGGGGAGTCCCGGTATAAATGTGATACAATGTATAGAGAGTAGAATGGAATGACTGGGGGGGGGTGATCCCAGTATAAATGTGATACTATGTATAGAGAGTAGAATGGAATGACTGGGGGGGGGGGTGATCCCAGTATAAATGTGACACAATGTATAGAGAGTAGAATGGAATGACTGGGGGGGGGGGGGAGTCCCGGTATAAATGTGATACAATGTATAGAGAGTAGAATGGAATGACTGGGGGGGGGTGATCCCAGTATAAATGTGACACAATGTATAGAGAGTAGAATGGAATGACTGGGGGGGGGGGGTCCCGGTATAAATGTGATACAATGTATAGAGAGTAGAATGGAATGACTGGGGGGGGATCCCAGTATAAATGTGATACTATGTATAGAGAGTAGAATGGAAAGACTGGGGGGGGGGGTCCCATTATAAATGTGATACTATGTATAGAGAGTAGAATGGAATGACTGGGGGGGGGTCCCGGTTAAATGTGATACAATGTATAGAGAGTAGAATGGAATGACTGGGGGGGGGGGTCCCAGTATAAATGTGACACAATGTATAGAGAGTGGAATGGAATGACTGGGGGGGGGGTCCCAGTATAAATGTGATACAATGTATAGAGAGTAGAATGGAATGACTGGGGGGGGGGGTCCCAGTATAAATGTGACACAATGTATAGAGAGTAGAATGGAATGACTGGGGGGGGGGGTCCCGGTATAAATGTGATACAATGTATAGAGAGTAGAATGGAATGACTGGGGGGGGGGGGGGTCCCGGTATAAATGTGATACAATGTATAGAGAGTGGAATGGAATGACTGGGGGGGGGGGGGGTCCCAGTATAAATGTGATACAATGTATAGAGAGTAGAATGGAATGACTGGGGGGGGGGTGATCCCAGTATAAATGTGATACAATGTATAGAGAGTAGAATGGAATGACTGGGGGGGTGATCCCAGTATAAATGTGATACAATGTATAGAGAGTAGAATGGAATGACTGGGGGGGGGGGGTCCCAGTATAAATGTGACACAATGTATAGAGAGTAGAATGGAATGACTGGGGGGGGGGTGATCCCAGTATAAATGTGATACAATGTATAGAGAGTAGAATGGAATGACTGGGGGGGGGGTCCCGGTATAAATGTGATACAATGTATAGAGAGTGGAATGGAATGACTGGGGGGGGGGGGGTCCCAGTATAAATGTGATACAATGTATAGAGAGTAGAATGGAATGACTGGGGGGGGGGGGTCCCGGTATAAATGTGATACAATGTATAGAGAATGGAATGGAATGACTGGGGGGGGGGGTCCCAGTATAAATGTGATACAATGTATAGAGAGTAGAATGGAATGACTGGGGGGGGGTCCCAGTATAAATGTGATACAATGTATAGAGAGTAGAATGGAATGACTGGGGGGGGGGTCCCAGTATAAATGTGATACAATGTATAGAGAATGGAATGGAATGACTGGGGGGGGGGTCCCAGTATAAATGTGATACAATGTATAGAGAGTAGAATGGAATGACTGGGGGGGGGTCCCAGTATAAATGTGATACAATGTATAGAGAGTAGAATGGAATGACTGGGGGGGGGGGGTCCCAGTATAAATGTGATACAATGTATAGAGAGTGGAATGGAATGACTGGGGGGGGGTCCCAGTATAAATGTGATACAATGTATAGAGAGTAGAATGGAATGACTGGGGGGGGGGGGTCCCGGTATAAATGTGATACAATGTATAGAGAGTAGAATGGAATGACTGGGGGGGGGTCCCGGTATAAATGTGATACAATGTATAGAGAGTGGAATGGAATGACTGGGGGGGGGTCCCGGTATAAATGTGATGCAATGTATAGAGAGTAGAATGGAATGATTGGGGGGGGGTCCCGGTATAAATGTGATACAATGTATGGAGAGTAGAATGGAATGACTGGGGGGGGGGGGTCCCAGTATAAATGTGATGCAATGTATAGAGAGTAGAATGGAATGACTGGGGGGGGGGAGTCCCGGTATAAATGTGATACAATGTATAGAGAGTGGAATGGAATGACTGGGGGGGGGTCCCAGTATAAATGTGATACAATGTATAGAGAGTAGAATGGAATGACTGGGGAGGGGTGATCCCAGTATAAATGTGATACAATGTATAGAGAGTAGAATGGAATGACTGGGGGGGGGGTCCCGGTATAAATGTGATACAATGTATAGAGAGTAGAATGGAATGACTGGGGGGGGTCCCAGTATAAATGTGATACAATGTATAGAGAGTAGAATGGAATGACTGGGGGGGGGGTGATCCCAGTATAAATGGATACAATGTATAGAGAGTAGAATGGAATGACTGGGGGGGGGGTGATCCCAGTATAAATGTGATACAATGTATAGAGAGTAGAATGGAATGACTGGGGGGATGGGTCCCGGTATAAATGTGCCACAATGTATAGAGAGTAGAATGGAATGACTGGGGGGGGGGGGGGTCCCGGTATAAATGTGATACTATGTATAGAGTGTAGAATGGAATGACTGGGGGGGTGATCCCAGTATAAATGTGACACAATGTATAGAGAGTAGAATGGAATTACTGGGGGGGGTCCCGGTATAAATGTGATACAATGTATAGAGAGTGGAATGGAATGACTGGGGGGGGGTCCCGGTATAAATGTGATACAATGTATGGAGAGTAGAATAGAATGACTGGGGGGGGGGGGTCCCGGTATAAATGTGATACAATGTATAGAGAGTAGAATGGAATGACTGGGGGGGGGTCCCGGTATAAATGTGATACAATGTATAGAGAGTAGAATGGAATGACTGGGGGGGGGGGGGTCCCGGTATAAATGTGATACAATGTATAGAGAGTGGAATGGAATGACTGGGGGGGGGGGTCCCAGTATAAATGTGATACAATGTATAGAGAGTAGAATGGAATGACTGGGGGGGGGGGGTCCCAGTATAAATGTGATACAATGTATAGAGAGTGGAATGGAATGACTGGGGGGGGGTCCCAGTATAAATGTGATACAATGTATAGAGAGTAGAATGGAATGACTGGGGGGGGGGTCCCGGTATAAATGTGATACAATGTATAGAGAGTAGAATGGAATGACTGGGGGGGGTCCCAGTATAGATGTGATGCAATGTATAGAGAGTAGAATGGAATGACTGGGGGGGGGGGGTCCCGGTATAAATGTGATACAATGTATAGAGAGTAGAATGGAATGACTGGGGGGGGGGGGTCCCGGTATAAATGTGATACAATGTATAGAGAGTAGAATGGAATGACTGGGGGGGGGGGTCCCGGTATAAATGTGATACAATGTATAGAGAGTAGAATGGAATGACTGGGGGGGGGCGTCCCAGTATAAATGTGATACAATGTATAGAGAGTGGAATGGAATGACTGGGGGGGGGGTCCCAGTATAAATGTGATACAATGTATAGAGAGTAGAATGGAATGACTGGGGGGGGGGGGGTCCCGGTATAAATGTGATACAATGTATAGAGAGTAGAATGGAATGACTGGGGGGGGGGGGTCCCAGTATAGATGTGATGCAATGTATAGAGAGTAGAATGGAATGACTGGGGGGGGGGGGGGTCCCGGTATAAATGTGATACAATGTATAGAGAGTAGAATGGAATGACTGGGGGGGGGGTCCCGGTATAAATGTGATACAATGTATAGAGAGTAGAATGGAATGACTGGGGGGGGGGTCCCGGTATAAATGTGATACAATGTACAGAGAGTAGAATGGAATGACTGGGGGGGGGGGGGGTCCCAGTATAAATGTGATACAATGTATAGAGAATGGAATGGAATGACTGGGGGGGGGGGGGGTCCCGGTATAAATGTGATACAATGTATAGAGAGTAGAATGGAATGACTGGGGGTGGTCCCAGTATAAATGTGATACAATGTATAGAGAGTGGAATGGAATGACTGGGGGGGGGTCCCAGTATAAATGTGATACAATGTATAGAGAGTAGAATGGAATGACTGGGGGGGGGGTCCCGGTATAAATGTGATACAATGTATAGAGAGTAGAATGGAATGACTGGGGGGGGTGATCCCAGTATAAATGTGATACAATGTATAGAGAGTAGAATGGAATGATTGGGGGGGGTCCCAGTATAAATGTGATACAATGTATAGAGAGTAGAATGGAATGACTGGGGGGGGGGGTCCCGGTATAAATGTGATACAATGTATGGAGAGTAGAATGGAATGACTGGGGGGGGTCCCGGTATAAATGTGATACTATGTATAGAGAGTAGAATGGAATGACTGGGGGGGTGATCCCAGTATAAATGTGATACAATGTATAGAGAGTAGAATGGAATGACTGGGGGGGGGTCCCGGTATAAATGTGATACAATGTATAGAGAGTAGAATGGAATGACTGGGGGGGGGGGTCCCAGTATAAATGTGATACAATGTATAGAGAATGGAATGGAATGACTGGGGGGGGGTCCCGGTATAAATGTGATACAATGTATAGAGAGTAGAATGGAATGACTGGGGGTGGTCCCAGTATAAATGTGATACAATGTATAGAGAGTGGAATGGAATGACTGGGGGGGGGGTCCCAGTATAAATGTGATACAATGTATAGAGAGTAGAATGGAATGACTGGGGGGGGGTCCCGGTATAAATGTGATACAATGTATAGAGAGTAGAATGGAATGACTGGGGGGGGGGGGGTCCCAGTATAAATGTGATACAATGTATAGAGAGTAGAATGGAATGATTGGGGGGGGGGTCCCAGTATAAATGTGATACAATGTATAGAGAGTAGAATGGAATGACTGGGGGGGGGGGGGTCCCGGTATAAATGTGATACAATGTATGGAGAGTAGAATGGAATGACTGGGGGGGGTCCCGGTATAAATGTGATACTATGTATAGAGAGTAGAATGGAATGACTGGGGGGGTGATCCCAGTATAAATGTGATACAATGTATAGAGAGTAGAATGGAATGACTGGGGGGGGGGGGTCCCGGTATAAATGTGATACAATGTATAGAGAGTAGAATGGAATGACTGGGGGGGGTGATCCCAGTATAAATGTGATACAATGTATAGAGAGTAGAATGGAATGACTGGAGGGGGTGATCCCAGTATAAATGTGATACAATGTATAGAGAGTAGAATGGAATGACTGGGGGGGGGGTCCCGGTATAAATGTGATACAATGTATAGAGAGTAGAATGGAATGACTGGGGGGGGTCCCAGTATAAATGTGATACAATGTATGGAGAGTGGAATGGAATGACTGGGGGGGGGTCCCAGTATAAATGTGATACAATGTATAGAGAGTGGAATGGAATGACTGGGGGGGGGGGGGTCCCGGTATAAATGTGATACAATGTATAGAGAGTGGAATGGAATGACTGGGGGGGGGGGTCCCAGTATAAATGTGATACAATGTATAGAGAGTAGAATGGAATGACTGGGGGGGGGGGGTCCCAGTATAAATGTGATACAATGTATAGAGAGTAGAATGGAATGACTGGGGGGGGTCCCAGTATAAATGTGATACAATGTATAGAGAGTAGAATGGAATGACTGGGGGGGTGATCCCAGTATAAATGTGATACAATGTATAGAGAGTAGAATGGAATGACTGGGGGGGGGGGTCCCAGTATAAATGTGACACAATGTATAGAGAGTAGAATGGAATGACTGGGGGGGGGGTCCCGGTATAAATGTGATACAATGTATAGAGAGTAGAATGGAATGACTGGGGGGGGGTCCCAGTATAAATGTGATACAATGTATAGAGAGTAGAATGGAATGACTGGGGGGGGGGGGGTCCCGGTATAAATGTGATACAATGTATAGAGAGTGGAATGGAATGACTGGGGGGGGTCCCGGTATAAATGTGATACAATGTATAGAGAGTAGAATGGAATGACTGGGGGGGGGGGGTCCCAGTATAAATGTGATACAATGTATAGAGAGTAGAATGGAATGACTGGGGGGGGGTCCCGGTATAAATGTGATACAATGTATAGAGAGTGGAATGGAATGACTGGGGGGGGGGTCCCGGTATAAATGTGATACAATGTATAGAGAGTAGAATGGAATGACTGGGGGGGGGGTCCCGGTATAAATGTGATACAATGTATAGAGAGTAGAATGGAATGACTGGGGGGGGGTCCCGGTATAAATGTGATACAATGTATAGAGAGTAGAATGGAATGACTGGGGGAGGGGTGATCCCAGTATAAATGTGATACAATGTATAGAGAGTAGAATGGAATGACTGGGGGGGGGGGTCCCGGTATAAATGTGATACAATGTATAGAGAGTAGAATGGAATGACTGGGGGGGGGGGGGTCCCAGTATAAATGTGATACAATGTATAGAGAGTAGAATGGAGTGACTGGGGGGGGGGGTCCCGGTATAAATGTGATACAATGTATAGAGAGTAGAATGGAATGACTGGGGGGGGGGTCCCAGTATAAATGTGATACAATGTATAGAGAGTAGAATGGAATGACTGGGGGAGGGGTGATCCCAGTATAAATGTGATACAATGTATAGAGAGTAGAATGGAATGACTGGGGGGGGGGGTCCCAGTATAAATGTGATACAATGTATAGAGAGTAGAATGGAGTGACTGGGGGGGGGGTCCCGGTATAAATGTGATACAATGTATAGAGAGTAGAATGGAATGACTGGGGGGGGGGGGGGGTCCCAGTATAAATGTGATACAATGTATAGAGAGTAGAATGGAATGACTGGGGGAGGGGTGATCCCAGTATAAATGTGATACAATGTATAGAGAGTAGAATGGAATGACTGGGGGGGGGGGGGTCCCAGTATAAATGTGATACAATGTATAGAGAGTAGAATGGAGTGACTGGGGGGGGGGTCCCGGTATAAATGTGATACAATGTATAGAGAGTAGAATGGAATGACTGGGGGGGGGGTCCCAGTATAAATGTGATACAATGTATAGAGAGTAGAATGGAATGACTGGGGGGGGTCCCGGTATAAATGTGATACAATGTATAGAGAGTAGAATGGAATGACTGGGGGGGGGGGTCCCGGTATAAATGTGATACAATGTATAGAGAGTAGAATGGAATGACTGGGGGGGGGGGTCCCAGTATAAATGTGATACAATGTATAGAGAGTAGAATGGAATGACTGGGGGGGTCCCGGTATAAATGTGATACAATGTATAGAGAGTAGAATGGAATGACTGGGGGGGGGTCCCAGTATAAATGTGATACAATGTATAGAGAGTAGAATTGAATGACTGGGGGGGGGGTCCCAGTATAAATGTGATACAATGTATAGAGAGTAGAATGGAATGACTGGGGGGGGGGGGTCCCAGTATAAATGTGATACAATGTATAGAGAGTAGAATTGAATGACTGGGGGGGGGGTCCCAGTATAAATGTGATACAATGTATAGAGAGTAGAATGGAATGACTGGGGGGGGTGATCCCAGTATAAATGTGATACAATGTATAGAGAGTGGAATGGAATGACTGGGGGGGGGGTCCCAGTATAAATGTGATACTATGTATAGAGAGTAGAATGGAATGACTGGGGGGGGGGGTCCCAGTATAAATGTGATACAATGTATAGAGAGTAGAATGGAATGACTGGGGGGAGGGGTCCCAGTATAAATGTGACACAATGTATAGAGAGTGGAATGGAATGACTGGGGGGGGGGGTCCCGGTATAAATGTGATACAATGTATAGAGAGTAGAATGGAATGACTGGGGGGGGGGGGTGATCCCAGTATAAATGTGATACAATGTATAGAGAGTAGAATGGAATGACTGGGGGGGGGGGTCCCAGTATAAATGTGATACAATGTATAGAGAGTAGAATGGAATGACTGGGGGGGGGGTCCCAGTATAAATGTGATACAATGTATAGAGAGTGGAATGGAATGACTGGGGGGGGGTCCCAGTATAAATGTGATACAATGTATAGAGAGTGGAATGGAATGACTGGGGGGGGTCCCAGTATAAATGTGATACAATGTATAGAGAGTAGAATGGAGTGACTGGGGGGGGGGTCCCAGTATAAATGTGACACAATGTATAGAGAGTAGAATGGAATGACTGGGGGGGGGTCCCAGTATAAATGTGATACAATGTATATAGAGTAGAATGGAATGACTGGGGGGGGTGATCCCAGTATAAATGTGATACTATGTATAGAGAGTAGAATGGAATGACTGGGGGGGGGGGGTGATCCCAGTATAAATGTGACACAATGTATAGAGAGTAGAATGGAATGACTGGGGGGGGGGGGAGTCCCGGTATAAATGTGATACAATGTATAGAGAGTAGAATGGAATGACTGGGGGGGGGGGTGATCCCAGTATAAATGTGACACAATGTATAGAGAGTAGAATGGAATGACTGGGGGGGGGGGGGGTCCCGGTATAAATGTGATACAATGTATAGAGAGTAGAATGGAATGACTGGGGGGGGGGGTCCCAGTATAAATGTGACACAATGTATAGAGAGTAGAATGGAATGACTGGGGGGGGGGGTCCCGGTATAAATGTGATACAATGTATAGAGAGTAGAATGGAATGACTGGGGGGGGGGTCCCGGTATAAATGTGATACAATGTATAGAGAGTGGAATGGAATGACTGGGGGGGGGTCCCAGTATAAATGTGATACAATGTATATAGAGTAGAATGGAATGACTGGGGGGGGGGGTGATCCCAGTATAAATGTGACACAATGTATAGAGAGTAGAATGGAATGACTGGGGGGGGGGGGAGTCCCGGTATAAATGTGATACAATGTATAGAGAGTAGAATGGAATGACTGGGGGGGGGTGATCCCAGTATAAATGTGATACTATGTATAGAGAGTAGAATGGAATGACTGGGGGGGGGGGGGTGATCCCAGTATAAATGTGACACAATGTATAGAGAGTAGAATGGAATGACTGGGGGGGGGGGGAGTCCCGGTATAAATGTGATACAATGTATAGAGAGTAGAATGGAATGACTGGGGGGGGGTGATCCCAGTATAAATGTGACACAATGTATAGAGAGTAGAATGGAATGACTGGGGGGGGGGGGGTCCCGGTATAAATGTGATACAATGTATAGAGAGTAGAATGGAATGACTGGGGGGGGATCCCAGTATAAATGTGATACTATGTATAGAGAGTAGAATGGAAAGACTGGGGGGGGGGGTCCCATTATAAATGTGATACTATGTATAGAGAGTAGAATGGAATGACTGGGGGGGGGTCCCGGTATAAATGTGATACAATGTATAGAGAGTAGAATGGAATGACTGGGGGGGGGGGTCCCAGTATAAATGTGACACAATGTATAGAGAGTGGAATGGAATGACTGGGGGGGGGGGTCCCAGTATAAATGTGATACAATGTATAGAGAGTAGAATGGAATGACTGGGGGGGGGGTCCCAGTATAAATGTGACACAATGTATAGAGAGTAGAATGGAATGACTGGGGGGGGGGGTCCCGGTATAAATGTGATACAATGTATAGAGAGTAGAATGGAATGACTGGGGGGGGGGGGTCCCGGTATAAATGTGATACAATGTATAGAGAGTGGAATGGAATGACTGGGGGGGGGGGGGTCCCAGTATAAATGTGATACAATGTATAGAGAGTAGAATGGAATGACTGGGGGGGGGGTGATCCCAGTATAAATGTGATACAATGTATAGAGAGTAGAATGGAATGACTGGGGGGGTGATCCCAGTATAAATGTGATACAATGTATAGAGAGTAGAATGGAATGACTGGGGGGGGGGGGGTCCCAGTATAAATGTGACACAATGTATAGAGAGTAGAATGGAATGACTGGGGGGGGGGGTGATCCCAGTATAAATGTGATACAATGTATAGAGAGTAGAATGGAATGACTGGGGGGGGGGTCCCGGTATAAATGTGATACAATGTATAGAGAGTGGAATGGAATGACTGGGGGGGGGGGGGTCCCAGTATAAATGTGATACAATGTATAGAGAGTAGAATGGAATGACTGGGGGGGGGGGGGTCCCGGTATAAATGTGATACAATGTATAGAGAATGGAATGGAATGACTGGGGGGGGGGTCCCAGTATAAATGTGATACAATGTATAGAGAGTAGAATGGAATGACTGGGGGGGGGTCCCAGTATAAATGTGATACAATGTATAGAGAGTAGAATGGAATGACTGGGGGGGGGGTCCCAGTATAAATGTGATACAATGTATAGAGAATGGAATGGAATGACTGGGGGGGGGGGTCCCAGTATAAATGTGATACAATGTATAGAGAGTAGAATGGAATGACTGGGGGGGGGTCCCGGTATAAATGTGATACAATGTATAGAGAGTAGAATGGAATGACTGGGGGGGGTGATCCCAGTATAAATGTGATACAATGTATAGAGAGTAGAATGGAATGACTGGGGGGGGGTCCCAGTATAAATGTGATACAATGTATAGAGAGTAGAATGGAATGACTGGGGGGGGGGGGTCCCGGTATAAATGTGATACAATGTATAGAGAGTAGAATGGAATGACTGGGGGGGGGTCCCGGTATAAATGTGATACAATGTATAGAGAGTGGAATGGAATGACTGGGGGGGGGGTCCCGGTATAAATGTGATGCAATGTATAGAGAGTAGAATGGAATGATTGGGGGGGGGTCCCGGTATAAATGTGATACAATGTATAGAGAGTAGAATGGAATGACTGGGGGGGGGGGGTCCCGGTATAAATGTGATACAATGTATAGAGAGTAGAATGGAATGACTGGGGGGGGGTCCCGGTATAAATGTGATACAATGTATAGAGAGTAGAATGGAATGACTGGGGGAGGGGTGATCCCAGTATAAATGTGATACAATGTATATAGAGTAGAATGGAATGACTGGGGGGGGGTCCCGGTATAAATGTGATACAATGTATAGAGAGTAGAATGGAATGACTGGGGGGGGGGGGTACCAGTATAAATGTGATACAATGTATAGAGAGTGGAATGGAATGACTGGGGGGGGGGTCCCAGTATAAATGTGATACAATGTATAGAGAGTAGAATGGAATGACTGGGGGGGGGGGGTCCCGGTATAAATGTGATACAATGTATAGAGAGTGGAATGGAATGACTGGGGGGGGGGATCCCAGTATAAATGTGATACAATGTATAGAGAGTAGAATGGAATGACTGGGGGAGGGGTGATCCCAGTATAAATGTGATACAATGTATAGAGAGTAGAATGGAATGACTGGGGGGGGGGTCCCAGTATAAATGTGATACTATGTATAGAGAGTGGAATGGAATGATTGGGGGGGGGGGTCCCGGTATAAATGTGATACAATGTATAGAGAGTGGAATGGAATGACTGGGGGGGGGGTCCCATTATAAATGTGATACAATGTATAGAGAGTGGAATGGAATGATTGGGGGGGGGGGGGGTCCCGGTATAAATGTGATACAATGTATAGAGAGTGGAATGGAATGACTGGGGGGTGGGGTCCCATCATAAATGTGAAGTACAACATGGCACCTCATGAATTGTTGCTCTACATAAAGATGGCCTAGGGCAGTGACGGAGAACTTCGGCACCCCAGATGTTTTGGAACTACATTTCCCATGATGCTCATGCACTCTGCAGTGTAGTGGAGCATCATGGGAAACATAGTTCTAAAACATCCGGGGATCCAAGGTTCCCCATCACTGTCCTAGAGCTATAAGAAGATTGCTAAGACCCTGAAACTGATCTGCAGCACGGTGGCCAAGACCATACAGCGGTATAACAGGACAGGTTCCCCTCAGAACAGGCCTCGCCATGGTCCACCAAAGAAGTTGAGGTCACATGCTCAGCGTCATATCCAGAGGTTGTCTTTGGGAAATAGACGTATGAGTGCTGCCAGCATTGCTGCAGAGGGTGAAGGGGTGGGGGGAGGGGTCAGCCTGTCAGTGCTCAGACCATACGCCGCACACTGCATTAAATTGGTCTGCATGGCTGTCGTCCCAGAAGGAAGCCTCTTCTAATGATGATGCACAAGAAAGACAAGCAGACTAAGGACATGGATTACTGGAACCGTGTCCTGTGGTCTGATGAGACCAAGATAAATTATTTGGTGTCAGATGGTGTCAGGCGTGTGTGGCGGCAACCAGGCGAGGAGTACAAAGACAAGTGTGTCTTCCCTACAGTCAGGCATGGTGGGGGGAGTGTCATGGTCTGGGGGCTACATGAGTGCTGCCGGCACTGGGGGGGCTACAGATCACTGAGGGGACCATGAATGCCAACATGTACTGTGACCAGTGTTGTTCATCTTACGTTACAAAAGTAATTAGTTACAGTTACAAATGACTTCTTCCAAAAAGTAATGGAGTTACTCAATCAGTTACTACATTGAAAAAGTAATTAGTTACTCAGCAAAGTAACTATATTGGTTATATTATATATACACAGGGGCGGGGGCGGGGCGGTAGAAGGATGATATATATGTAATTTTTTCAGTGTATAAAATAATAGGAGGGATAACAATAAATAATATTGGTTATACTGTGCCCGTGTCTCACTGTGCCCAATGCCTCACTGTGCCCGTGTCTCACTGTGCCCAATGTCTCACTGTGCCCAATGTCTCACTGTGCCCAATGCCTCACTGTGCCCAATGCCTTACTGTGCCCGTGTCGCACTGTGCCCAATGCCTTACTGTGCCCGTGTCTCACTGTGCCCAATGCCTTACTGTGCCCGTGTCTCACTGTGTCCAATGCCTCACTGTGCCCATGTCTCACTGTGCTCAATGCCTCACTGTGCCCAATGCCTCACTGTGCCCAATGTCTCACTGTGCCCAATGCCTCACTGTGCCCAATGCCTTACTGTGCCCGTGTCTCACTGTGCCCAATGCCTTACTGTGCCCGTGTCTCACTGTGCCCAATGCCTCACTGTGCCCAATGTCTCACTGTGCCCAATGCCTCACTGTGCCCAATGCCTTACTGTGCCCATGTCTCACTGTGCCCAATGCCTTACTGTGCCCGTGTCTCACTGTGCCCAATGCCTCACTGTGCCCAATGTCTCACTGTGCCGAATGCCTCACTGTGCCCAATGCCTTACTGTGCCCGTGTCTCACTGTGCCCAATGCCTCACTGTGCCCAATGCCTTACTGTGCCCGTGTCTCACTGTGCCCAATGCCTTACTGTGCCCGTGTCTCACTGTGCCCAATGCCTTACTGTGCCCGTGTCTCACTGTGCCCAATGCCTCACTGTGCCCGTGCTTCAATTAAGGTGCAGTGTTGTCACTGACTCACTGTGCCCCTAGCCCCCTACCTGATCGGCGGGCGGCGGCGTCCCAGCAGCCATTACACAGTATTCAAAAGCCGCGTCTCCCGAGTCCTCGTCGCCCATGATAGGCGGAACACTCAATTTCCCAGCATTCAGTGTTCCGCCTATCATGGACATCCGCTCATCCTCATAACACAGACGAGGATGAGAGGATGTCCGTGATAGGCTGAACACTGCCTGCTGTGAAATTGAGTGTTCCGCCTATCACAGACGACGAGGACTCGGGAGGCGCGGCTTTTGAAAACTGCAATGGCCGCCGTCTGTCTGCATGACACGCTGATCAGGTAGGCAGACGGCGGATTGCAGTTAGTTTTACACATTACATCTACTTGCGGCAGCTGCGGCGAGTAGATGTAATTGGGGTAACGCCGCCCAAGTAATGGGAACGGCGGTGCCACGAGGGTAAGAGTAATCAGTTAGATTATTCGTTACCCCAAAAAGTGGCTACGTTACCTAACGCCGTTTATTTAAACGGCATTAGTTACAACACTGACTGTGACATACTGAAGCAGAGCATGACCCCCTCTCTTCAGAGATTGGGCCGCAGGGTAGTATTCCAACATGATAACCACAGCAAACACACCTCCAAGACCACCACTGCCTTGCTAAAGAAGCTGAGGGTAAAGGTGATGGACTGGCCAAGCATGTCTCCAGACCTAAACCCTATTGATCATCTGTGGGGGATCCTCAAACGGAAGGTGGAGGAGTGCAAGGTCTCTAACATCCATCAGCTCCGTGATGTCGTCATGGGGGAGGGGAAGAGGACTCCGGTGACAACCTGTGAAGCTCTGGTGACCTCCATGCCCAAGTGGGTTCAGGCAGTGCTGGAAAATAATGGGGGCCACACAAAATATTGACACTTCGGGCCCAATTTGGACATTTTCACTTAGGGGTGTCCTGACTTTTGTTGCCAGCGATTTAGACATTAATGGCTGTGTGTTGAGTTATTTTGAGGGGACAGGAAATTTACACCGTTATACAAGCTGTACACTCACTACTTTACATTGTAGCAAAGTGTCATTTCTTCAGTGTTGTCACATGAAAAGATATGAGGGGTGTACTTACTTTTGTCAGATACTGTGTATGATGAGGGGGAATTATAAAATGGGGGGGAATTATATGATGAGGGGGAGGGGGCATTATATGATGGGGGGGATTATATGATGAGGGGGAGGGGGGCATTATATGATGGGGGGGTTATATGATATGGGGGAGGGGGGCATTATATGATGAGGGGGAGGGGGGTATTATATGATGGGGGGGATTATATGATGAGGGGGAGGGGGGCATTATATGATGGGGGGTTATATGATGAGGGGGAGGGGGGCATTATATGATGAGGGGGAGGGGGTTATTATATGATGGGGGGGGGTTATATGATGAGGGGGAGGGGGGCATTATATGATGAGGGGGAGGGGGGTATTATATGATGGGGGGGTTATATGATGAGGGGGAGGGGGTATTATATGATGGGGGGGGGTTATATGATGAGGGGGAGGGGGGCATTATATGATGAGGCGGAGGGGGGTATTATATGATGGGGGGGGGTTATATGATGAGGGGGAGGGGGGCATTATATGATGAGGCGGAGGGGGGTATTATATGATGGGGGGGGTTATATGATAAGGTTGGGGGTCATTATATAATGACTCAGGGGATTATATGATGGGGGGAATTATATAATGATGGGGGGTATATTATGATGAGGGGTCATTATATAATGATGGTGGGATTATATGATGATGGGGGGGTCATTATATGATGGGGGGATTATATGATGATGGGGGTCATTATATAATGATAGGGGGGTTATATGATGATGGGGGGTCATTATATAATAATGGGGGGGGGAATTATAGGATGATGGGGGGTTATATGATGATGGGGGGGTCATTATATTATGATGGGGGGTTATATGATGATGGGGGGGGTTATATGATGATGGGGGGTCATTATATAATGATGGGGGGTTATATGATAATGGGGGGTCATTATATAATAATGGGGGGGTCATTATATTATGATGGGGGGTTATATGATGATGGGGGGTCATTATATAATGATGGGGGGTTATATGATGATGGGGGGTCATTATATAATAATGGGGGGGAATTGTAGGATGATGGGGGGTTATATGATGATGGGGGGTCATTATATGATGATGGGGGGATTATATGATGATGGGGGTCATTATATAATGATAGGGGGGGAATTATGCGATGATGGGGGGGTTATATGATAAGGGGGGTTATTATATAATGATGGGGGGGGAATAATACGATGATGGGGGGCATTATATGATGATGAGGGGGGTCATTATATAATGATGGGGGGGGAATAATACGATGATGGGGGGGGATTATACGATGATGGGGGGGATTATACGAAGATAGGGGGGGTCATTATATGATGATGGGGGGGATTATACGATAATTGGGGGGGGGATTATATGATAAGGGGGGTCATTATATAATGATGGGGGGGTATTATACGATGATGGGGGGGGGGGGGATTATATGATATATCTCTGTAGTTCTGGGAGGGGGGACATTAGATGATAAGGGGGAGGAGGGGGGTCTCCCAGTGACGTCACTCCTCTCTCTCGGGCTCCCCCCGGTGGTCGGCTCCGGATTCTGCGCACTGACTCTCCATCCTCCTACGGCTGACACCGGGGATCCCCGACCGTCCATTCCACCGCCTGACACACCGAGAGAGCGGGGCGGAGAGCACCGGGGGGCGGAGATCCATCAAGGGAAGAGTCGGGATCGTGCGGAGGGATTCAGGACCTCGGAGAGCGGCTAGATGGCGGAACACCGGGGCCGGGGAGGGGACCGGGGGGTGTAGGGGGGACCTACCGGAGACATGAGGCTGTGAGCACCCCGAGGATGAGGATGATGATGATGATGGCCCCCTTCTTCCTACTACACCTCTCCCTGCTCGGACTACTGAAGAGTGAGTACTACTACACCCATCACCCCCCATCATCCATCACCCCATCCCCCAACATCACCTACATCTATCACCCCATCCCCAAACATCACCCCATCCCCCAACATCACCTACATCAACCATCACCCCATCATCACCTACATCACCCAACATCACCCGATCCACCAACATCACCCATCATCCCCTACATCACCCCATCCCCCAACACCCATCATCCCCTATCCTCACCCAACATCCCCTACATCACCCAACATCCCCCATCATCCCCCATTCCCCAACACCAATAACCTCATCACCCCCCCCCCCATATCAATCACCCCATTATTTCCCAAAACCCATCAATCCCCACCAACCATCCCTCTTATCCATCACCCCTATTACCCATCAACTCATCACCCCCAAGTCCTCATCATGCCTCATACACATTACCCCCTATACCTGCATCACTAAAATCACACCCATTTCCCCAACGCCCCTCAGCTCAACACCCCATTTCCTTTAAGACCCCATCACCAAAAAACAGCCATCACTTTAGTATCCCAACGTCTCGTCACCCCAAAACTCCACCACCCATTATCTCAACATCCCAGCAACCCAACACCTCATTACCCCCAACACCCTATCACCTCATTACCGCTGACACCCCAATAATTCCAATACCTCTTTGCACTAACACCCTATCACTCCCAAAACCCATCACTTTAGTATCCCAACACCTCATCACCTCCAACACTTTATCATCCCAACACCCCATTAACTTAAAACCTCATTGCTATCAACACTTTTAACACTAATTAACCCCAACACCTTATCACCCCCAACATCCACCACTTTAGTATCCCAACATTTCATCACCCCATTATCCTAATACCACATCAACCCAAAACCCCATCTTTGCTAACAACCCATTAACCCCAAAACCAATATCCCCAACACCCTATTACCTCATTACCCCAACAAGCGCCTTGTCACCCAAACTTCAATATCACCCAAATCTCATCATCCCCATCACCTCCCAAAACCTCATAACTACCAAAATCCCATCACCCCCCAAAACCTCATCACTACCAAAATCCCATCACTTCCCGAAACTTCATCACCACCAAAATCCCATCACCCCCCAAAACCTCATCACCACAAAAATCCCATCACCCCCCAAAACCTCATCACCACCAAAATCCCATCACCCCCCAAAACCTCATCACCATCAAAATCCCATCACCCCCCAAAACCTCATCACTACCAAAATCCCATCACCCCCCGAAACTTCATCACCACCAAAATCCCATCACCCCCGAAACTTCATCACCCCCAAAACCTCATCACCACCAAAATCCCATCACCCCCCGAAACTTCATCACCCCCCAAAACCTCATTACCACCAAAATCCCATCACCCCCAAAACCTCATCACCACCAAAATCCCATCACCCCCCAAAACCTCATCACTACCAAAATCCCATCGCCCCCCGAAACTTCATCACCACCAAAATCCCATCACCCCCCAAAACCTCATCACCACCAAAATCCCATCACCCCCCGAAACTTCATTGCCACCAAAATCCCATCACCCCATCACTGACCCATAACCTCATAACTACCAATATCCCATCACCCCCCAAAACCTCATCACCACCAAAATCCCATCACCCCCCAAAACCTCATCACCACCAAAATCCCATCACCCCCCAAAACCTCATCACCACCAAAATCCCATCACTGACCCATAACCTCATCACCACCAAAATCCCATCACCCCCCAAAACCTCATCACCACCAAAATCCCATCACCCCCCAAAACCTCATCACCACCAAAATCCCATCACCCCCCAAAACCTCATCACCACCAAAATCCCATCACCCCCCAAAACCTCATCACCACCAAAATCCCATCACTGACCCATAACCTCATCACCACCAAAATCCCATCACCCCCCAAAACCTCATCACCACCAAAATCCCATCACCCCCCAAAACCTCATCACCACCAAAATCCCATCACCCCCCAAAACCTCATCACCACCAAAATCCCATCACCCCATCGCTGATCCACCACTCCCTGAAACCCCATCATTATCCTACATCTCATTGCCACCAAAAAATCATCACCCCATTACTGACCCATTACCCCCCAAAACCCCATTACTGACCCATCACCCCCAATCCTCATCGTAACCGAAATCCCATCACCCCCATACATATATGTCTGACCCCACCATCCAGCCGTGTGTGGGAGTGGATGGGATGTATCTTCTCGGATCTCTATATTGTGGATACATATCGGATTATTGTGTATGTGGGTGCTCTGTGTATCCTTCTTCTTCTTCTTATATTATTATTATTATTATTATTATTATTATTATTATACTCCTTATTCCCAGGTTGGGGGTGTGTGATAGGAGCCTTGTGTGTTGTGTCTATTATGACTCTTATGTTTACGTTTTATGTGACATTTGTTTATATCTCAGTATTATGTGTGGAGTGTTGTGTGTGAAGGTGTCTAGGTGAGTATATTGTGTGTTTAGGTGTCATCTCCCCCCCCCCATATACTGTGTGTGTATATATATAATGGGGGACGTGCCCCCCGATGTGCACATTACTGCACTCAGATAGAAATTGATGTTTGTGTTGCTATTGCAGCATATGGATCCATCTATATAATCTATACACAGCTCAGTCTGTAGGATCTAATAATGTATGGAATACTACATTGTCTATAAACCTTCTACCATTGATACATTGTCTATATCCTGTGAAGGGGACACCCCATACTCCTCTACCAATGATACATTGTATATACCGCATAACCATTTTCTATTTACTGCATAACCTTTTATCAGTGATACATTGTATATACTGTGAAGGGCACACTCCACGAGCCTCTGGCAGCGATACAGTGCCTTGAAAAAGTATTCATACCCCTCTATATACAGCGCCTTGAAAAAGTATTCATACCCCTCTATATACAGCGCCTTGAAAAGGTATTCATACCCCTTGAAATTCCCCACATTTTCTCATGTTACAACCAAAACCGTAAATGTATTTTATTGGGATTTTATGTGATGGACCAACACAAAGTGTCACATAATTGTGAAGTGGAAGGAAAATGAGAAATATAACAAATAAATATGTGAGAAGTGTGGGGGGGGAGGGGCATTTGTATGGCGCCCCCCGGAGTCAATACTTTGTAGAACCCCCTTTCTCTACAAGTCTTTTTGAGGGTGTCTCTACCAGCTTTGCCCATCTAGAGAGGGACAATTCTGCCCATTCTTCTTTGTAAAATATCTCAAGTTCTGTCAGATTGGATGGAGAGCGTCTGTGATCAGCAATTTTCAAGTCTTGCCACAGTTTCTCAATGGGATTTAGGTCTGGACTGTGACTGGGCCATTCTAACACATGAATATGCTTTGATCTAAACCATTCCATTGTAGCTCTGGCTGTACTTTAGGGTCGTTGTCCTGCTGGAAGGTGAACCTACCCCCCCCCCCCCAGTCTCATGTCTTTTGCCGACTCTAACAGTTTTTCTTCTAAGATTGTCCTGTATTTGTCTCCATCCATCTTCCCATCAACTCTGACCAGCTTCCCTGTCCCTGCTGAAGAAAAGCATCCCCACCACATGATGCTGCCACCACCATGTTTCACGGTGGGGATGGTGTGATCAGGGTGATGTGCAGTGTTAGTTTTCCCCACACATTGCGTTTTACTTTTAGGACAAATAGTTCAGTTTTGGTCTCATGTGACCAGAGCCCCTTCTTCCACATGATTGCTGTGTCCCCCCACATGATTGCTGTGTCCCCCCACATGATTGCTGTGTCCCCCCCACATGATTGCTGTGTCCCCCCCACATGATTGCTGTGTCCCCCACATGGCTTCTCACAAACTACAAACAGGACTTCTTATGACTTTCTTTCCCCAATGTCTTTCTTCTTGTCACTCCTCCATAAAGGGCAGATTTGTGGAGAAACACGACTAATAGTTGTCCTGTGGACAGATTCTCCCCCCTGAGCTGTGGATCTCTGCAGCTCCTCCAGAGTTACCATGGACCTCTTGGCTGCTTCTCTGATGAATGCTCTCCTTGCCCGGTCCGGTCAGTTTAGGTGGATGGCCATGTCTTGGTAGGTTTGCAGTTGTGCCATACTCTTTCCATTTTCCGATGATGGATTGAACACAGAGCTCCGTGAGATGATCAAAGCTTGGGAGATTTTTTTATACCCTAACCCTGCTTTATACTTCTCCACAACTTTATCCCTGACCTGTCTGGTGTGTTCCTTGGCCTTCATGATGCTGTTTGTTCACTAAGGGTCTCTAACAAACCTCTGAGGGCTTCACAGAACAGCTGTATTTATACTGAGATTACATGACACACACAGGTGGACTCTATTTACTAATTAGGTGACTTCTGAAGGCAATTGGTTCCACTAGATTTTAGTTATCAGAGTAAAGGGGGCTGAATACACACTTTTCACATATTTATTTGTATCATTTATCGATTTCCTTCCACTTCACAATTATGTGACACTTTGTGTTGGTCCATCACATAAAATCCCAATAAAATACATTTACGTTTTTGGTTGTAACCTGAGAAAATGTGGAAAATTTCAAGAGGTATGAGAACTTTTTCAGGGTCCTGTACATTGTATCTATACAGTGAAGAGGACTCTCTCACACTGATACATTGTCTGTATACATTGTGCGGTGCTGGGTGATATATTGTAGGGTGTATATTGTCATGTGTATCCTCCTGTGTAATGTATGGCGGTGAGCAGGGCTCTGTATTACCACTACGCAGGTCATGTTATGTTTCTACGATCCTCATGTATAATGCATGCGTCCCGTGCGCACCATGTATACGTTGTCTGGACTGCGTGCTGCACTCCGGCCATCTTGCAGGAGGAAGCGCGGACGACGAACGGGATGACATCGGCTCTCTGGCTCTACTATACGACGCCAAGTCCATTTATCATTTATTTAGTTTCGGTTGCCATGGCAAAGGGTTGCTCGTTTCTTCCGTATAATAAAGCAGTACAGCGTTCGGGTACAGAGCGATCCCTACGCTGTGCGGCGGCGTCTGCGAGTGCGCTCCGAGAAAGGTCGTTGGGTAAATGGTTTCCTGCGCACGTCATTTACTGTGATTTTATATCTATTGTGAAACACGGAGGAAACCGCGACATTGTGCGTGTCGTCTTCCCGTACACAGAAATCCCATCACTCGTGTGTCACATGATCGACAACGCACAATTTAGAGGAGCGATCCTTGTTGGGGTGACGGCGGCCCTCATCTATTGTGCAGGAGGTGACAGAAGATAAATGTCACACCCCGAGAGTCATCCGTTTTCTCCGTCACAGGAAGTAGAAATGGAAGAGTGACACAGAAGATTTTTAACCATCCCTCATCCCTCATCCCCATCATCCATCATCCCCATCATCCCTCATCCCCATCATCCCTCATGCCCATCATCCCTCATACCCCTCGTCCTTCATACCCCTCGTCCCTCATACCCATCGTCCTTCATACCCATCATCCCTCATACCCATCGTCCCTCATACCCATCGTCCCTCATACCCATCGTTCCTCATACCCATCGTCCCTCATACTCCTCATCCCTCATACTCCTCATCCCTCATACTCCTCATCCCTCATACCCATCGTCCCTCATACCCATCGTCCCTCATACCCATCATCCCTCATACCCATCATCCCTCATACTCCTCATCCCTCATACCCATCATCCCTCATACTCCTTATCCCTCATACCCATCATCCCTCATACCCATCATCCCTCATACCCATCATCCCTCATACTCCTCATCCCTCATACCCATCGTCCTTCATACACATCGTCCCTCATACCCATCGTCCCTCATACCCATCACCCCAACACTCATCATCCCAACACTCATCATCCCTCATACCCATCGTCCCTCATACCCATCGTCCCTCATACCCATCATCCCTCATACCCATCATCCCTCATACCCATCTTCCCAACATTCATCATCCCTCATACCCATCGTCCCTCATGCTCATCATCCCTCATACCCATCACCCAACACTCATCATCCCAACACTCATCATCCCTCATATCCTTCATCCCTCATACCCATCACCCCAACACTCATCATACCTCATACCCCTCATCCCTCATAATCATCATCCTTCATACCCATCACCCCAACACTCATCATACCCATCACCCCAACACTCATCATACCCATCACCCTATCATCCCCCATCCCATCATCCCTTATACCTATTATGCCACGTACCCATCACCCCATCATCCCTCAAACCCATCACCATCATCCCGCATAGCCATCACCCTATTATCCCTCATACTCATCATAGCTCATACCCATCACCTCAACACTCATCATGCCTCGGACCCATCAGCTCAACACTCATCATGCTTCATACCCATCCCCTCAACACTCATCATGCCTCGTACCCATCATACCTCATACCCATTATCCCTCATTCCCATCACCCCAACACACTTCTTACCTCATACCCATCCTCCTTTCTACCCATCACCCTATTATCTCTCATATCCATCACTCCCATCATCCCCCATACTCATCATCCTGCATAGTGATCACCCCAATATCCCCCAAAACCCGTCACCCCATCATCCCCCATACCCATCATCCTGCTTAGGGATCACCCCATCATTCCCCATACCCATCACCCCCCATACCCATCATCCCGCATAGCATTCACCCCATCATCCCCCATACCCATCATCCCACATAGCATTCACCCCATCATCCCCCATACCCATCATCCCTATCACCAATCATAGCCATCACCCCATCATCCCTCATACCCATCATCCCTATCATCAATCATAGCCATCATCCCCCATACCCAGACACCCCCCATATCCATCATTCTGCATAGCCATCACCCCATCATCCCTCATACCTATAATCCCCAACATCTCTCATTGATTTTACATAGGGTTTCTGCACCCAGAGTGACCCTGATCCATCACATACTCCTTACCTGACAGGAAACCACATATAAGGTTTTATGCATTTATTTTTTGTTCTATTGATTGAACTCCATGGATTTCTTCAGCCTTACGATGTTCCTGTGAGACACCATCGTATTAATAAAGAGCGGGACCCGCACCCGACTTATAGGGGACCATCTGTAGACTGTGTAAAGACCCGCTGAACGCTGATCGCTCTCCGCAGCTGTAAACTGATATTTTGTGCTCAGATTTAATTAAATCCAGGAATGGTGGTGACACTGTGATGGAAGAGTTTTGCATTTTTTAATTAGAAATTCATAGAAAATTGTAGATAGGGGACTAGAGGCGTCACACGCTGGGAATTTTCCCTTTCAGGATGTCAGATCTGTTATCCTGAGCATTGTGTGGTGTGAGTATTGTTTGTAGTCAGCCCATACGCAGCGAAAATCCTGGAGAAGGAAGACGTTTCATTGTTTACACCTATTTAAAGATTATATTCATATAGAAACAATATTTCTCTTTCAGGTTGACATTAGTGACTTTATTCAGTAAAAATTCCCCCAGTAGTTTGTGTCTCTGCCCCTCCCACAATGCTGACATTTTCCCCCCAGTACTTATGTGTCTCTGCCCCTCCCACAATGGGGAGATTTCCTGCAGTAGTTTGTGTCTCTGCCCCTCCCACAATGCTGACATTTTTCCCCCAGTACTTTGTGTCTCTGCCCCTCCCACAATGGGGAGATTTTCTGCAGTAGTTTGTGTCTCTGCCCTACCACAATGCTGACATTTTCCCCCCAGTACTTTGTGTCTCTGCCCCTCCCACAATGGGGAGATTTCCTGCAGTAGTTTGTGTCTCTGCCCCTCCCACAATGCTGACATTTTCCCCCCAGTACTTTGTGTCTCTGCCCCTCCCACAATGGGGAGATTTCCTACAGTAGTTTGTGTCTCTGCCCCTCCCACAATGGGGAGATTTCCTGCAGTAGTTTGTGTCTCTGTCCCTCCCACAATGGGGAGATTTCCCCTAGTAGTTTGTGTCTCTGCCCCTCGCACAATGCTGACCTTTCCCCCCAGTACTTTGTGTCTCTGCCCCTCCCACAATGGTGAGATTCATCCCAGTAGTTTGTGTTTCTGCCCCTCCCACAATGATGAGATTTCCTGCAGTAGTTTGTGTCTCTGCCCCTCCCACAATGGAGAAATTTCCCCCAGTAGTTTGTGTCTCTGCCCCTCCCACAATGGTGAGATTTCCCGGCAGTAGTTTGTGTCTCTGCCACTCCCACAATGGAGAAATTTCCCCCAGTAGTTTGTGTCTCTGCCCCTCCCACAATGAGGAGATTTCCCCCCAGTAGTTTATGTCTCTGCCCCTCCTACAATGGGGAGATTTCCCTCAGTAGTTTGTGTCTCTGCCCCTCCTACAATGGGGAGATTTCCCCCCAGTGATTTGTGTCTCTGCCCCTCCCACAATGAGGAGATTTCCCCCCAGTAGTTTATGTCTCTGCCCCTCCCACAATGAGGAGATTTCCCCCCAGTGATTTGTGTCTCTGCACCTCCCACAATGAGGAGATTTCCCCCAGTAGTTTGTGTCTCTGCCCCTCCCACAATGAGGAGATTTCCCCCAGTAGTTTGTGTCTCTGCCCCTCCCACAATGAGGAGATTTCCCCCCAGTAGTTTATGTCTCTGCCCCTCCTACAATGGGGAGATTTCCCCCAGTAGTTTGTGTCTCTGCCCCTCCTACAATGGGGAGATTTCCCCCCAGTGATTTGTGTCTCTGCACCTCCCACAATGAGGAGATTTACCTCAGTAGTTTGTGTCTCTGCCCCTCCCACAATGAGGAGATTTCCCCCAGTAGTTTGTGTCTCTGCCCCTCCTACAATGGGGAGATTTCCCCCCAGTGATTTGTGTCTCTGCACCTCCCACAATGAGGAGATTTACCTCAGTAGTTTGTGTCTCTGCCCCTCCCACAATGAGGAGATTTCCCCCAGTAGTTTATGTCTCTGCCCCTCCTACAATGGGGAGATTTCCCCCAGTAGTTTGTGTCTCTGCCCCTCCCACAATGGGGAGATTTCCCTCAGTAGTTTGTGTCTCTGCCCCTCCCTCTGCAGTATTGTGCCACAACTTACAGAGTATGTAGTGTCTTGGTAGTGCAGTAAAGACCTTTCCCGTTCAAGGTGGCCCCTTAATGTAAGGTGACCAGATTTTTTAAATGAAATCCGGGGACATATTTTTTTTTTTTACTAGTAATGGCGGCAATCAGCGGTTCTCTGCCCGTCGCCGCCGCCGCCCGCCTCACAGCCTGTCAAGTCTTACTCTCCAGGCCCCGGCTACAACTGAGTGGGGAGCGGAGGAAGATCACTCCACCAGGAAAGGGAAGGAGATAAACAGGCAGGCGGCTGGCCGGGACTTGAGCCAAGGCAGAAGAACATGTGAGCTGAATGGGCGCCCGAAACTGAAGAAATATTCCCTCTGCTCCGACCAGCACATGATCATCAGAAAGGGGCACAGATAATGGAAAAAATACATCCCCCCTAAGCTAGTAGGAGCCGCGGAGTGTGGGGGGGGGGGGGTGTAATTCAGATTTTTTTTTATTTTTATTCTGCACTGACTGTCTTTCCCCAGCCCCTGTTCAAATCCAATCCGGGGACAAAACCGGGGACAGACTTGGTCCGGGGACAGTGTCCTCAATCAGGGGACTGTCCCCTGAAACCGGGGATGTCTGGTCACCCGACCTTAATGTTCCCATCTCCTTGTATCAGTATGTAAAGAACAGGCTGTGTTGCGACACCCATGGTTCATTTCACACCGGGGCCCTGTAAAAAGACTGCAGGGGGACCTCGGGGACTTGGAAAAATGCTGAGTGCTGTGACATATTTCAGATATTTCTCCGCAGTGAAGGAAAAGGACATCAAGGAACACGTAAAGGTGGAACGTCGGTCTCTGAGTTCCGGGACAGGTCCATAGATGAAAAGTCTAGGCTTAGGCCTCGTACACACGACCGATTTTCTCGTCGTAAAAAACACGTCGTTTTTTTCGACGAGATTCTTGTTAAGCTTGTCGATTTTCTCGTCAAGCTTTCTATGCGTACACACTGTCATTTTCCAATTTCCTCGTGGTTCTCTGCGCTCACGTCCAGCACGTACGACGGCACTATAAAGGGGAAGATCTTTTTTCTTGGCGCCACCCCTTGGGCTGCTTTTGCTGATCTCGTGTTACCGCGTGTGAAGTAAAAGTTTGGGAAGAGACGATTCGCGCTTTTCAGTCTTCGTGCTTTTAGTTCGTTTTAGCGTGACGAATGTGCTATTTCCATTACGAAGGCTTGTTTTACCAGAAGATGCGCTCCCGTCTCATACTTGATTCTGAGCATGTGCGCTTTTTGAAGAGTCGTAAAAGCATACACATGAACCATTTTCTCGTCACAAAACAGGCCGACGAGAAACACGACGAGGAAATCTGGAATCCTGACGAGAAAATAGAGAGCAGGTTCTCTATTTTCTCGTCGAGATTCTCGTCAAGTTTCTCGTCGTAAAACCATACACACGAACGTTTTTCTAGACAAAAAAACTCTCGCGGCACATTTCTTGACTGTTTTGGACGAGAAAATCGGTCGTGTGTACGAGGCCTTAGTCTCAGGGAATGACTTTCATTACAGATCAATCTTACCGCCACCCGGTAATAATCTGTGGCTCACGGCTAAGAAATGGCGGCCAATAAAAGGTACTTCTTTGAGGATATTATGTAACAACCCAAGTAATACAAACACAATCGTATTGGACCTTCAATAGACCTATAGGGAACCATCCATAGAGGGAGTTGGCAGAGCTCCTACTCTTCCCCAATACTGAAAATGTGTTCGGCGGACCAAAGGTTGTGGGCAAAGCCCCCAGCCAAATAGCCAAAAATTCCCATATTGGTACAGCCAATGGATCCTTCAGTTCTGTCCCCTGGCCTTGGTTTCCTAGAGGTCTGACTAGGGACCTCCACCATGTCACTTCGCCCTCTTTATGTTTTATTTTGCAGTGTTGGTGAGAGGCCGGTAGGCATTTCCAGCTCACTAATTATGACCAGATGTGGTTCATAGTTTTATCTTACCGGTCCATATGGTCAGCCTGTTAGAAAATCATCAAACCATTGAATGACTGGTGACAAACAGCACCTGTAATAGTCTCTGCCCCTCCCACAATGGGGAGATTCCCCCCCCCCCAGTGATTTGTGTCTCTGCCCCTCCCACAATGGGGAGATTTTCCCTCAAGTGTGTTTCGTGTCTCGGCCCCTCCCACAATAGTGAGACTTCCCTACAGTAGTTTGTGTCTTTGCCCCTCCCACAATGGTGAGATTTCCCCCAGTACTTTGTGTCTCTTCCCCTCCTACCATTGTGAGATTTCCTCCAGTAGTTTGTGTCTTTGCCCCTCCCACAATGGTGAGATTTCCCCCCAAGTGTGTTTCGTGTCTCTGCCCCTCCTACAATGGTGAGATTCCCTGCAGTAGTTTGTGTCTCTGCCCCTCCCACAATAAGGAGATTTCTCCCTAGTGGTTTGTGTCTCTGCCCCTCCCACAATGGTGAGATTTCCCCCAGTAGTTTGTGTCTTTGCCCCTCCCACAATGGGGAGATTTTCCCCCCAGTGATTTGTGTCTCTGCCCCTCCCACAATGGTGAGATTTCCCCCAGTTGTTTGTGTCTCTGCCCCTCCCACAATGGTGAGATTTGCCCCAGTACTTTGTCTCTTCCCCTCCTACCATTGTGAGATTTCCTCCAGTTGTTTGTGTCTCTGCCCCTCCCACAATGGTGAGATTTCCCCCAGTACTTTGTGTCTCTTCCCCTCCTACCATTGTGAGATTTCCTCCAGTTGTTTGTGTCTCTGCCCCTCCCACAATGGTGAGATTCTCTGCAGTAGTTTGTGTCTCTGCCCCTCCCACAATAAGGAGATTTACCCCCATAATGTCACCATGTATGTCACTCTGCCCTCTTTATGTTCTACTTTGCAGTGTTGATGAGAGGCGGCTAGGTGTTTACAGCTCACTAATTACGACCAGATGTGGTTCATAGTTTTATCTTAGCGGTCCATATGGTCAGCCTGTTAGAAAATCATCAAACCGTTGAATGATTGGTGACACGCAGCACCTGTAATAGTCGGTCTCTGAAGGAGTGTCAGGCTGAGACAAGTGGCAGTATGCACGCAATTTCATTTTCCGTTACATTTTGGCGAGCCAGTTTGGAGACAGTCAACAAAACTAAGCTATAACCTGCCGCCGCTATTCAGGTAATGCAATCGCTATCGTGCAGATCGGAATTTACTATGTTTATTTTTTTGTTTTGTTTTTTGTCAAGTTTTTTTTTTTTTTTTTACACAGTGCTCTGTACAAAGTACATGCAGTTCTTTGACTGATGTTCATATTTTGTTTCAAAGCCTATCTTAACCACTTCAATACCAGCTTTCTGCGCTGTCGCTGTTTGAATGACAATTGCGCGGTCGTGCTACACTATACCCAAACAGAATTTTTATCATTTTGTTCCCACAAATAGAGCTTTCTTTTGGTGGTATTTGATCACCTCTGCGGTTTTTATTTTTTGCTATACAAATAAAAAAAAGACCGAAAATGTAGAAAAAAATAAAAGTTTTCCGTTATAAAATTTTGTAAATAATTACGTTTTCTCCTTCACTGATGGCCACTGATAAGGTGGCACCGATGAGGAGGCGCCAATGAGGTGGCACTTATGGGCACTGACGGGCACTGACATGCGGCACTAGAAGGCGGCACTGAAGGGCACTCATGGGTGGCACTGATTGGCGCTGAAAGGCGACACAGATGGGCACTGAGGCTGCAATGATGGGTACTTATGGGTGGCACTGATAGGCGGCACTGATAGGCACTGATAGGCGGAACTGATGGGCATTGATACATGGCACTGACATGCGGCACTGATGCATATCCCTGGTGGCACTGGCAGTGGTAGGCATTGTGGGTGGGCATTGATTGGCAGCTGCCTGGGCACAGATTGGCATTGCCTGGTGGTCTAGGGGGGCATACCTGGTGCCTGGTGGTCCAGTTGGTGGCCATCCTGGTGGTCCTGGGCAGCTTCCCTGGTGGTCCTGGGTGGCTTCCCTGGTGGTCCTGGGCAGGATCCGAGGGGGGGCCGCGCTGATAAACAGCACAGACCCCCCCCCCTGTCAGGAGAGCAGCCGATCGGTTCTCCTCTACTCGCGTCTGTCAGACGCGAGTGAGTAAAAGCCGATCAACGGCTCTTCCTGTTTACTTTGTGATCAGTCTCTCATCTTTCACATTATACAAAAAATTGGGATAACTTTACTGTTTAACTTTATTTTTTTTAAATTAAGGTGTATTTTTTTTCCAAAAAAAATGCATTTAGAAGACCGCTGTGCCAATACAGTGTGACATAAAATATTGCAACAACCACCATTTTATTCTCTAGGGTCTCTGCTAAAAATATATATATAATGTTTGGGGGTTCCAAGTTATTTTCTAGCAAACAATAATGATTTTAACGTGAAACCAACAAGTGTCAGAAAAAGGTTTAGTCTTTAAGTGGTTAAACTGACCTCATTTACAGACCGAAGTTCATTCTTTTGATCTAAAGAAGAAAATTTTACAATGTTTATAGTTAGCTCAGGGGCTGAGGAATGTTGTGAAACTTGGCAGACTGCCTGTTTATTTTTTTATTTATTTTTTTGACAGTTGTCTGCTTGAGCAGAGAACTCTGCATAGAATCGAGAAAATGCTTGGTTAAGATCGCCAGGTGAAAGAATCTTGATTCTTAACGATTAACCGCAGTGGTCAAACGTTTAAATCTGTATCTGTATTTTTTGCTAGAAAATTACTTGGAACCCCCCCCCCCCAAAAAAAAAACATATATATATTTTTTTAGAAGAGACCCCTGAGAATAAAATGGCGATCGTTGCAATATTTTATGTCACACAGTATTTGCGCAGTGCAATTTTTTTTTACAAAGAAGTGCAATTTAATGAATTTAAAAAAAAATGCACGTTTTTTAACCCATTTTTTTTGGTATAATGTGAAAGATAATTGCGCACGTTCGTGGAATGGTGAAAAACTACGACAAAAATCTCCATAGGCGACACTTTATATTTTTTTACAGGATACCAGTTTAGTATTACAGAGGAGGTCAAGCGCTAGAATTATTGCTCTCGCTTTAACGTTTGCGGCGATACCTCACATGTGCGGTGCGAATACTGTTTACATATGCTTGCACGACTTACATATGCGTTTACTTCTGCGCACGAGTAGGGAGGGAGGGGGCGCTTTTAAAACATTTATTATTATTATTATTATTGATTTTACTTTTTAACTTTTTATTTTTACACTATTTTTTCTTAATCAATTTTATTCCTATAACAAGGAATGTACACATTTATTGTAATAGAATAAAGGATGACAGGTCCTCTTTATTGAGAGATCCGGGGTCAACAAGAACTCAAATCTCTTCTTAACCTTTAAAATAAAAAATAAAATAAAAATGTCTCCTGATGAAGTGGTAGAAACGCGTTGAGAACAATGATATCCATGGGAATCCACCATATCTTGATCCTCCCTAGTAGGGGACATGAATGTTGTTACCATGCACCTTTTATGATATATTTGGATATGCTGCTTTTATAATAAAACAAATTTTGTATTAATAACATTTTTCTTTTTTTACAAAACCTTGAATATACGCTGTATAAGTTAGTACCGAGATAGTTCTTCGAAAATGTTCCCTTTTTTTTTGGGTGACTGGGTGGGGACCGATCTCCCAGTCCCTTTTTTTTCTCTTTCCAGTTGGATGATGGTACACCATACTCAGTTTGTATCTAACTTACATCAATAGAGGCTGTAACTTTTTATCTTTAAAATAAAAAATATTTACTATGGCCCGAGAACCGGAAGGGACGTCAGACATCGCTCTGGTCCTCCAAGGCCATAGAGACGAGTGGTGGCCATCCTGGGCTTTACTTGTCTCCATGCCCAGCTAACAGCTGCATCGGATCGCTCCCGGGCTTTACCGATCTGTTGGGTAAGACCAGGAAGTAGCTAGGGGATTGGGGGGCCTCTTGCCGCTTTTACAAGTGAACCCGCCACAGAGAATTGCCCATAGTATAAAATAATACCGGGGTATGGCAGCTATCTAGCCATAACCCTGGTATTTAACGTCAAGGTAATGACGTATCTTTACTGTGGGCCAGTCGGCAAGTGGTTAAAGGTCAGGGGTACCATTCAAAAAGTATCCAACACGTTTCAGGGATTTAAGTGTCGGCACTTAAATCTCCCAAAATGCGTTGACTACTCTCTGAATTGTACCCCTGACCTTTAATGGAATAAAGTTGTATCTGGACCTCTTAGTGGTGTGGCGCTTCAATTTAAATTCATTTTCTAAAAGGAGAGCCTATAATACTGAGCTGCGTTCACCGATCTTCCATCTCTGAGCTGCTCGGCTTTATACAGTAATTATTAAATATCATCCCGTTATTATCTCCGTGATTTTTCATTTTTCTTGCGGCCATCATTGCACGGTGCTGGAGGTCTTTTTCTTCTCTTATTGAATATCTATTGATCCAGAAATGGGAAGAGATACAATTTCTGATTTCATTTGTCAGACATTTTCTTTCCTTTTTTTTTCTAGGAGATTTCATCCATTTTTCAATCTTCTCTGGAGTGACAGAATGAAACGCGTCGTTCCATTCTAGGCGGAGGTTTCTCGACCTCAAATTATTTTTCTAATTAACGATATCTCGACTATCTGCCCTCGTTTTGCAGCTGGTAGACCTCAGTTTCTGCCTTTTTTTATGGCTGTGCTCGCTTCTTGCAAGAACGGGGGGGGGGGGGGGGGAGAAGTCGGGTCTGGGGGATAGCGGGGCCGCCCACTGCAACCAATCAGAAAAGAGCTGTCTCAGAAATGGTGACTTCTATAGGCAACACTATTCTCCTTGGCTCAACACTCAACATTCAAACCCAGTGATGATACTGGAACCACAACTTTGGCCATTGAGGTGCGTTGTAGCTCAATTATTTTGAATGGGCTGCCTATCTTGACGCAATACACTTCAGTTTGGAAGTGTGGGGGGGGAGGGGCGCACTTGAGACTCTCTTTATTTTTCGCATTGACCATCACTGACCTAGATATAGCTGGTATGCCCCAGTCAACTCATATCCTGTTTTTTTTCCTAAAACTGTGTTTCGGGGACACCAGCTTGTGGTGCAGTGGAGAAAATCCCAGACACGCCCCCTTCAGGATCACTGTTGGATCACGCATACAGAAATCCTGATTAAAAAATATCAGAAATAAGAACTCCCTCAAAGCCACCAATCAGATTCATGCCTGCTTTGGAAAGTCTGAAGTGGATTGGCTTTAGAAAGCAGACCGCCCACGTGTGACTTTTTGAGAATGGACGCCAATGAATAAAAAGTTCATTTTTGTTGAGCTCCTCATAGGAGTGGCTGGCTGGTTCCCCAATGCCCTGAAGAAGGGGGCTTTCCCCTGAAATGTGTTGGCTGTTTAAACATTTTCTACGAATCATAGCTCTCGTCCATTTTTACTAGGCACTCCTATTCCCAGACCCAGCAGCAGGCCTGATATGATAAAGGTTGTGTCCGCCATGGCCAGACCCAGCAGCCTAAGACCATAGCCAGTCCGCCATTGCAGGATCGGTCTACTTAAAGGAGAATCGCCCACTGTATATTCATAATATCGACTTTACCTACTTTATGAGAATGGACACCAATGAATAGAAGGTTTATTTTTGTTGAGCTCCTCATGGGAGTGACTGGCTGGTTCTCCAATGCCCTGAAGAAGGGGCGTTCTCCCTGAAACGTGTTGGTTGTATAAATATTTTATATGAATCATTAAGCTCCATTTTTACTAGGTGTTCCTATTCACAGACCTACCAACAGACCTGATCTGACCACCGTGGCCAGCGCCCTCGGCCCATAGCCAGTCCGCCCTTTCTGGTCGGTCTTCTTAAGGAGGAATCACCCACGGTATATTCATAATATAGACTTTATGAGAATGGACACCAAAGAATAAAGGTTTATTTTTGTTGTGCTCCTCATGGCAGTGGCTGGCTGGCTGGTTCTTTAATGCCCTGAAGAAGGGGGCTTTTTCTCCGAAACATGTTAGCGGTGTAAAAAATATTTCATATAAATCATTGAGCTCCATTTTTACTAGGGGCTCCTATTCCCAGACCCATCAACAGACCTGATCTGACTACCATGGCCAGCAGCCTCGGAAGATAGCCAGACCACCATTGTAGGTCAGGCATCTTAAATGGCAATCACCCACAGTATATTCATAATATAGATTTTATCTGACTTTATGAGAATGGACGCCAATAAATAGAAGTTTATTTTTGTTGAGCACCTCATGGGAGTGGCTGGCTGTTTCCCCAGTGCCTTGAAGAAGTGGACTTTCCCCCGAAACGTGTTGGTTGTATAAATATTTTCTATGAGTCTTTGAGCTCCATTTTTACTAGGCGCTCCTATTCCCAGACCCACCAACAGACCTGATCTGACCACCACGGCCAGCAGCCTCGGACCATAGCCAGTCCACCTTTGTAGGATCGGTCTTCCTAAAGGAAATCACCCACAGTATATTCATAATATAGATTTTATCTGACTTTTTGAGAATGAACACCAATGAATAGAAAGTTTATTTTTGTTGAGCTCCTCATGGGAGTGGCCAGCTGGTTCCCCAAAGCCCTGAAGAATGGGGCTTTCCCCCGAAATGTGTTGGTTGTATAAATATTTTGTATTAATCATTGAGCTTCATTTTTACTAGGGGCTCCTATTCCCAGACCCATCAACAGACCTAATCTGACCACCATGGCCAGCAGCCTCGGCTCATAGCCAGTCTGCCATTTCTGGTCGGTCATCTTAAAGGAGAATCACCCACAGTATATTCATAATATAGACTTTATCTGACTTTATGAGAATGGACATCAATGAATAGAAAGCTTATTTTTGTTGAGCACCTCATGGGAGTGGCTGGCTGTTTCCCCAGTGCCTTGAAGAAGTGGGCTTTCCCCCGAAACGTGTTGGTTGTATAAATATTTTCTATCAGTCATTGAGCTCCATTTTTACTAGGCGCTCCTATTCCCAGACCCATCAACAGAACTGATCACTATGGTCCGTTACCAGCGGCCTCAGACCATAGCCATCTAGTCGATATTCCACTCGCACACGTTCCTGGAAAAGCGGCACTTGTAAAATGCTGGGTGCTGCAGCGATCACCAGATGGGTCCTGAAAACAACAATCAACCATATTCGCCAGCACACCAAGGATCGTTTCAATTACGTCCAAAAAGTTTATTGTATAAAAAACATCACAAAAGTGCAACGTTTCGGAGCCGCGTAGGACCCCTTCGTCAGACAAGTGATAAAGACCATAGCCAGACCACCATTGTAGGTCAGTCATCTTAAAGGGCAATCACCCACAGTATATTCATAATATAGATTTTATCTGACTTTATGAGAATGGACATCAATGAATAGAAGGTTTATTTTTGTTGAGCACCTCATGGGAGTGGCTGGCTGTTTCCCCAGTGCCTTGAAGAAGTGGGCTTTCCCCCGAAATGTGTTGGTTGTATAAATATTTTCTATGAGTTCATTGAGCTCTATTTTTACTAGGCGCTCCTATTCCCAGACCCATCAACAGACCTAATCTGACCACCATGGCCAGCAGCCTCGGCTCATAGCCAGTCTGCCATTTCTGGTCGGTCATCTTAAAGGAGAATCACCCACAGTATATTCATAATATAGACTTTATCTGACTTTATAAGAATGGACATCAATGAATAGAAAGTTTATTTTTGTTGAGCTCCTCATGGGAGTGGTTTGCTCTCTCCCCGGTGCCTTGAAGAAGGGGGCTTTTCCCCCCGGAAACGTGTTGGTCGTATAAATATTTCATATAAATCATTGAGCTCCATTTTTACTAGGCGCTCCTATTCCCAGACCCACCAACAGAACTGATCTGACCACCGTGACCAGCGGCCTCCGACCATAGTGAGTCTACCATTGTAGGTCGGTCTTCTTAAAGGGCAATCACCCACAGTATATTCATAATATAGATTTTATCTGACTTTATGAGAATGGACACCAATAATTAGAAGGTTATTTTTTGGTGAGCACCTCATGGGAGTGGCTGGCTGTTTCCCCAGTGCCTTGAAGAAGTGGGCTTTCCCCCGAAACGTGTTGGTTGTATAAATATTTTCTATGAGTTCATTGAGCTCCATTTTTTCTAGGCGCTCCTATTCCCAGACCCACCAACAGAACTGATCACTATGGTCCATGACCAGCGGCCTCAGACCATAGCCAGTCCACCATTGTAGGCCGGTCTTCTTAAAGGGGAATCACCCACATTATATTCATAATATAGACTTCATCTGACTTTTAGTCAAGCGTTCGCACCCGAGGAGTGGAAAGCATTCTTGGCACAATAGCAAACTGGGATTTTTATTTATTTCCCCCCCCCCCCCCCCGGCTCCACCGCTTTAGCGCGAGGTCACTAACGGCCATTTGACACATGCTAATCGCACAATTACTGGAAGGCGTGGAGAAGCCGTAGATCTCACATGCCGATTCCATTAACAGGGGCCAAGTTGTTATCACCAGCAAACGTGACGGGTAAATTGCAGCAGGTTGTTCAGGGGGGGGGGGGAGGGGGAGGTCAATGATGTAATTGAATGCCTGAGAGAGTAATGAGCAGGGAGAAAAGGGCGAGCGGAGAGAGGAGCGGAGAAGGGCCTTCAGTAAATTTGGGAGGTTGAAAAAAAAAATCCACAGGCCTGGGAGAAGCACTTTAGCGCGGCGATTGGCTGGCACTGTCACACTGGCTTAGCTCAGCCTTGTAGAAGGAGCTGCAGCATGTGTATAATTTATGGCCTCTACGTATCATGTGCATTATCTGTCTGTATCATACTTACCCCGCCACACACGGGCTCTGGCGTCTTGCTGCCTGACGTCGCTCCATGACACGGGGGGGGGGGGGGGTCACGTGACAAAAGGCGTGTGCGTTGCTCGTGTGCACAGAAGAACGATGGCGTCAGCATACGAAAACCTAATCAGGGCCGGGAGACAGGGAAAAAAATAAATACATGTAATACAATATAAGATACATTGTAACAGAATGTTTTTCCACCCGGATTTCCATAATTACTGGAAGGGGGGATCCTCGAGGGAGAGCGGAATTGGATTTGCGCGCAGCGCTTAGATGAGCCGAGAAATGCGCTGACAAAGGCGTATTGATTATTTTGTTAACTATTTATAAAGCTGCCTTAGACAATTTTTTTTTCAGTTTCTAGGGGCCCCCCCGAGGACCCGAGAGAAAAAAGGCTAGCGAGGACTGAGGATTGGTTCACGCCTAAAAAACAGTGCAACCAGGCGCGTCTCCTCGCGTTGCGTGTAGGGGCAGCTTATTCATTACAATGGGCTGCAGTATAATAAGCAGAAACACGTAAAAGAAGTCCCCCGAGGCTTGCTTCACACCTACAAGTGCAACAAAGCGCTGGCGCCTCTCCGCGCGTTGATCGCGCGTTCCCGCGTTTTGTGTGTAGGGGGCAGCCCATTAATTTCAATGGGCTGCAGTATGAGCAGAAGCCTGTTTAAGAAGTCCCTTAGGCTTGCTTCACACCTACAGATGCAACGAAGCACTGGTCGGGACTCCTTTCAGTGCTGGTCGGGACTCCTTTCAGTGCTGGTCGGGACTCCTTTCAGTGCTGGTCGGGACTCCTTTCAGTGCTGGTCGGGAGTCCTTTCAGTGCTGGTCGGGACTCCTTTCAGTACTGGTCGGGACTCCTTTCAGTGCTGGTCGGGAGTCCTTTCAGTGCTTGTCGGGAGTCCTTTCAGTGCTTGACGGGAGTCCTTTCAGTGCTTGTCGGGAGTCCTTTCAGTGCTTGTCGGGAGTCCTTTCAGTGCTTGTCGGGAGTCCTTTCAGTGCTAGTCGGGACTCCTTTTCAGTGCTGGTCGGGACTCCTTTTCAGTGCTGGTCGGGACTCCTTTTCAGTGCTGGTCGGGACTCCTTTTCAATGCTGCTCGGGACTCCTTTTCAGTGCTGCTCGGGACTCCTTTTCAGTGCTGGTCGGGACTCCTATTCAGTGCTGCTCGGGACTCCTATTCAGTGCTGCTCGGGACTCCTTTTCAGTGCTGGTCGGGACTCCTATTCAGTGCTGCTCGGGACTCCTATTCAGTGCTAGTCGGGACTCCTTTTCAGTGCTAGTCGGGACTCCTTTTCAGTGCTGCTCGGGACTCCTTTTCAGTGCTGGTCGGGACTCCTATTCAGTGCTGGTCGGGACTCCTTTTCAGTGCTAGTCGGGACTCCTTTTCAGTGCTAGTCGGGACTCCTTTTCAGTGCTGCTCGGGACTCCTTTTCAGTGCTGGTCGGGACTCCTATTCAGTGCTGCTCGGGACTCCTATTCAGTGCTGCTCGGGACTCCTATTCAGTGCTGCTCGGGACTCCTTTTCAGTGCTGGTCGGGACTCCTATTCAGTGCTGGTCGGGACTCCTTTTCAGTGCTGGTCGGGACTCCTTTTCAGTGCTGGTCGGGACTCCTTTTCAGTGCTGGTCGGGACTCCTATTCAGTGCTGCTCGGGACTCCTATTCAGTGCTGGTCGGGACTCCTTTTCAGTGCTGGTCGGGAATCCTATTCAGTGCTGGTCGGGACTCCTATTCAGTGCTGGTCGGGACTCCTTTTCAGTGCTGGTTGGGACTCCTTTTCAGTGCTGCTCGGGACTCCTATTCAGTGCTGGTCGGGACTCCTATTCAGTGCTGGTCGGGACTCCTTTTCAGTGCTGCTCGGGACTCCTTTTCAGTGCTGCTCGGGGCTCCTTTTCAGTGCTGCTCGGGACTCCTATTCAGTGCTGGTCGGGACTCCTATTCAGTGCTGCTCGGGACTCCTATTCAGTGCTAGTCGGGACTCCTTTTCAGTGCTAGTCGGGACTCCTTTTCAGTGCTGCTCGGGACTCCTTTTCCGTGCTGGTCGGGACTCCTTTTCCGTGCTGGTCGGGACTCCTTTTCAGTGCTAGTCAGGACTCCTTTTCAGTGCTAGTCGGGACTCCTTTTCAGTGCTGCTCGGGACTCCTTTTCAGTGCTGGTCGGGACTCCTATTCAGTGCTGCTCGGGACTCCTATTCAGTGCTGCTCGGGACTCCTTTTCAGTGCTGCTCGGGACTCCTATTCAGTGCTAGTCGGGACTCCTTTTCAGTGCTAGTCGGGACTCCTTTTCAGTGCTGGTCGGGACTCCTATTCAGTGCTGGTCGGGACTCCTTTTCAGTGCTAGTCGGGACTCCTTTTCAGTGCTGCTCGGGACTCCTTTTCAGTGCTGGTCGGGACTCCTATTCAGTGCTGGTCGGGACTCCTTTTCAGTGCTAGTCGGGACTCCTTTTCAGTGCTAGTCGGGACCCCTTTTCAGTGCTGCTCGGGACTCCTTTTCAGTGCTGGTCGGGACTCCTATTCAGTGCTGCTTGGGACTCCTTTTCAGTGCTGGTCGGGACTCCTTTTCAGTGCTGGTCGGGACTCCTATTCAGTGCTGCTTGGGACTCCTATTCAGTGCTGCTCGGGACTCCTATTCAGTGCTGCTCGGGACTCCTATTCAGTGCTGCTCGGGACTCCTTTTCAGTGCTGCTCGGGACTCCTATTCAGTGCTGCTCGGGACTCCTATTCAGTGCTGCTCGGGACTCCTATTCAGTGCTGGTCGGGACTCCTTTTCAGTGCTGGTCGGGACTCCTATTCAGTGCTGGTCGGGACTCCTATTCAGTGCTGGTCGGGACTCCTATTCAGTGCTGGTCGGGACTCCTATTCAGTGCTGGTCGGGACTCCTATTCAGTGCTGCTCGGGACTCTTATTCAGTGCTGGTCGGGACTCCTTTTCAGTGCTGGTCGGGACTCCTTTTCAGTGCTGGTCGGGACTCCTTTTCAGTGCTGCTCGGGACTCCTTTTCAGTGCTGGTCGGGACTCCTATTCAGTGCTGGTCGGGACTCCTTTTCAGTGCTAGTCGGGACTCCTTTTCAGTGCTAGTCGGGACCCCTTTTCAGTGCTGCTCGGGACTCCTTTTCAGTGCTGGTCGGGACTCCTATTCAGTGCTGCTTGGGACTCCTTTTCAGTGCTGGTCGGGACTCCTTTTCAGTGCTGGTCGGGACTCCTATTCAGTGCTGCTTGGGACTCCTATTCAGTGCTGCTCGGGACTCCTATTCAGTGCTGCTCGGGACTCCTATTCAGTGCTGCTCGGGACTCCTTTTCAGTGCTGCTCGGGACTCCTATTCAGTGCTGCTCGGGACTCCTATTCAGTGCTGCTCGGGACTCCTATTCAGTGCTGGTCGGGACTCCTTTTCAGTGCTGGTCGGGACTCCTATTCAGTGCTGGTCGGGACTCCTATTCAGTGCTGGTCGGGACTCCTATTCAGTGCTGGTCGGGACTCCTATTCAGTGCTGGTCGGGACTCCTATTCACTGCTGGTCGGGACTCCTATTCAGTGCTGCTCGGGACTCCTTTTCAGTGCTGGTCGGGACTCCTATTCAGTGCTGGTCGGGACTCCTATTCAGTGCTGGTCGGGACTCCTATTCAGTGCTGGTCGGGACTCCTATTCAGTGCTGGTCGGGACTCCTTTTCAGTGCTGGTCGGGACTCCTATTCAGTGCTGGTCGGGACTCCTATTCAGTGCTGGTCGGGACTCCTATTCAGTGCTGGTCGGGACTCCTATTCAGTGCTGCTCGGGACTCTTATTCAGTGCTGGTCGGGACTCCTTTTCAGTGCTGGTCGGGACTCCTTTTCAGTGCTGCTCGGGACTCCTTTTCAGTGCTGCTCGGGACTCCTATTCAGTGCTGGTCGGGACTCCTATTCAGTGCTGGTCGGGACTCCTATTCAGTGCTGGTCGGGACTCCTTTTCAGTGCTAGTCGGGACTCCTATTCAGTGCTGGTCGGGACTCCTTTAAGTGCTAGTCGGGACTCCTTTTCAGTGCTAGTCGGGACTCCTATTCAGTGCTGGTCGGGACTCCTATTCAGTGCTGGTCGGGACTCCTTTAAGTGCTAGTCGGGACTCCTATTCAGTGCTGGTTGGGACTCCTTTTCAGTGCTGGTTGGGACTCCTTTTCAGTGCTGGTCGGGACTCCTTTTCAGTGCTGGTTGGGACTCCTTTTCAGTGCTGCTCGGGACTCCTATTCAGTGCTGGTCGGGACTCCTTTTCAGTGCTGGTCGGGACTCCTATTCAGTGCTGCTCGGGACTCCTATTCAGTGCTGGTCGGGACTCCTTTTCAGTGCTGGTCGGGACTCCTTTTCAGTGCTGCTCGGGACTCCTTTTCAGTGCTGCTCGGGACTCCTTTTCAGTGCTGCTCGGGACTCCTATTCAGTGCTGGTCGGGACTCCTATTCAGTGCTGGTCGGGACTCCTTTAAGTGCTAGTCGGGACTCCTATTCAGTGCTAGTCGGGACTCCTATTCAGTGCTGGTCGGGACTCCTTTAAGTGCTGGTTGGGACTCCTTTTCAGTGCTGGTCGGGACTCCTTTTCAGTGCTGGTTGGGACTCCTTTTCAGTGCTGCTCGGGACTCCTATTCAGTGCTGGTCGGGACTCCTTTTCAGTGCTGGTCGGGACTCCTTTTCAGTGCTGGTCGGGACTCTCCTATTCAGTGCTGCTCGGGACTCCTATTCAGTGCTGCTCGGGACTCCTTTTCAGTGCTGGTCGGGACTCCTTTTCAGTGCTGGTCGGGACTCCTTTTCAGTGCTGCTCGGGACTCCTTTTCAGTGCTGCTCGGGACTCCTTTTCAGTGCTGCTCGGGACTCCTATTCAGTGCTGGTCGGGACTCCTATTCAGTGCTAGTCGGGACTCCTTTTCAGTGCTAGTCGGGACTCCTATTCAGTGCTGGTCGGGACTCCTTTAAGTGCTAGTCGGGACTCCTTTTCAGTGCTAGTCGGGACTCCTATTCAGTGCTGGTCGGGACTCCTTTAAGTGCTAGTCGGGACTCCTTTTCAGTGCTAGTCGCGACTCCTATTCAGTGCTGGTCGGGACTCCTATTCAGTGCTGGTCGGGACTCCTTTAAGTGCTAGTCGGGACTCCTTTTCAGTGCTGGTCGGGACTCCTTTAAGTGCTGGTTGGGTCTCCTTTTCAGTGCTGGTCGGGACTCCTTTTCAGTGCTAGTCGGGACTCCTATTCAGTGCTGGTCGGGACTCCTTTAAGTGCTAGTCGGGACTCCTTTTCAGTGCTAGTCGGGACTCCTATTCAGTGCTGGTCGGGACTCCTTTAAGTGCTAGTCGGGACTCCTTTTCAGTGCTAGTCGGGACTCCTATTCAGTGCTGGTCGGGACTCCTATTCAGTGCTGGTCGGGACTCCTTTAAGTGCTAGTCGGGACTCCTATTCAGTGCTGGTCGGGACTCCTTTAAGTGCTGGTTGGGACTCCTTTTCAGTGCTGGTCGGGACTCCTTTTCAGTGCTGGTCGGGACTCCTTTTCAGTGCTGCTCGGGACTCCTATTCAGTGCTGGTCGGGACTCCTTTTCAGTGCTGGTCGGGACTCCTTTTCAGTGCTGCTCGGGACTCCTATTCAGTGCTGCTCGGGACTCCTATTCAGTGCTGGTCGGGACTCCTTTTCAGTGCTGGTCGGGACTCCTTTTCAGTGCTGGTCGGGACTCCTTTTCAGTGCTGCTCGGGACTCCTTTTCAGTGCTGCTCGGGACTCCTATTCAGTGCTGGTCGGGACTCCTATTCAGTGCTGGTCGGGACTCCTATTCAGTGCTGGTCGGGACTCCTTTAAGTGCTAGTCGGGACTCCTATTCAGTGCTGGTCGGGACTCCTTTAAGTGCTGGTTGGGACTCCTTTTCAGTGCTGGTCGGGACTCCTTTTCAGTGCTGGTTGGGACTCCTTTTCAGTGCTGCTCGGGACTCCTATTCAGTGCTGGTCGGGACTCCTTTAAGTGCTAGTCGGGACTCCTATTCAGTGCTGGTCGGGACTCCTATTCAGTGCTAGTCGGGACTCCTTTTCGGTGCTAGTCGGGACTCCTTTTCGGTGCTAGTCGGGACTCCTATTCAGTGCTGGTCGGGACTCCTTTAAGTGCTAGTCGGGACTCCTTTTCAGTGCTAGTCGGGACTCCTATTCAGTGCTGGTCGGGACTCCTTTAAGTGCTGGTTGGGACTCCTTTTCAGTGCTGGTCGGGACTCCTTTTCAGTGCTGGTTGGGACTCCTTTTCAGTGCTGCTCGGGACTCCTATTCAGTGCTGGTTGGGACTCCTATTCAGTGCTGGTCGGGACTCCTATTCAGTGCTGGTCGGGACTCCTATTCAGTGCTGGTCGGGACTCCTTTTCAGTGCTGGTCGGGACTCCTATTCAGTGCTGGTCGGGACTCCTTTAAGTGCTAGTCGGGACTCCTTTTCAGTGCTAGTCGGGACTCCTATTCAGTGCTGGTCGGGACTCCTTTTCAGTGCTGCTCGGGACTCCTTTAAGTGCTGGTCGGGACTCCTATTCAGTGCTGGTCGGGACTCCTTTTCAGTGCTGGTCGGGACTCCTATTCAGTGCTGGTCGGGACTCCTTTAAGTGCTAGTCGGGACTCCTTTTCAGTGCTAGTCGGGACTCCTATTCAGTGCTGGTCGGGACTCCTTTTCAGTGCTGCTCGGGAATCCTTTAAGTGCTGGTCGGGACTCCTTTAAGTGCTGGTCGGGACTCCTTTAAGTGCTGCTCGGGACTCCTAATCAGTGCTGCTCGGGACTCCTTTTCAGTGCTGCTCGGGACTCCTATTCAGTGCTGGTCGGGACTCCTATTCAGTGCTGGTCGGGACTCCTTTAAGTGCTAGTCGGGACTCCTTTTCAGTGCTAGTCGGGACTCCTATTCAGTGCTGGTCGGGACTCCTATTCAGTGCTGGTCGGGACTCCTTTAAGTGCTAGTCGGGACTCCTTTTCAGTGCTAGTCGGGACTCCTATTCAGTGCTGGTCGGGACTCCTTTAAGTGCTGGTTGGGACTCCTTTTCAGTGCTGGTCGGGACTCCTTTTCAGTGCTGGTTGGGACTCCTTTTCAGTGCTGCTCGGGACACCTATTCAGTGCTGGTCGGGACTCCTTTTCAGTGCTGGTCGGGACTCCTTTTCAGTGCTGCTCGGGACTCCTATTCAGTGCTGCTCGGGACTCCTATTCAATGCTGGTCGGGACTCCTTTTCAGTGCTGGTCGGGACTCCTTTTCAGTGCTGGTCGGGACTCCTTTTCAGTGCTGGTCGGGACTCCTTTTCAGTGCTGCTCGGGACTCCTATTCAGTGCTGGTCGGGACTCCTATTCAGTGCTAGTCGGGACTCCTATTCAGTGCTGGTCGGGACTCCTTTAAGTGCTAGTCGGGACTCCTTTTCAGTGCTGGTCGGGACTCCTTTAAGTGCTAGTCGGGACTCCTTTTCAGTGCTGGTTGGGACTCCTTTTTAGTGCTGGTCGGGACTCCTTTTCAGTGCTGGTTGGGACTCCTTTTCAGTGCTGCTCGGGACTCCTATTCAGTGCTGGTCGGGACTCCTATTCAGTGCTGGTCGGGACTCCTATTCAGTGCTGGTCGGGACTCCTTTTCAGTGCTGGTCGGGACTCCTATTCAGTGCTGGTCGGGACTCCTTTAAGTGCTAGTCGGGACTCCTTTTCAGTGCTGCTCGGGACTCCTATTCAGTGCTGCTCGGGACTCCTATTCAGTGCTGGTCGGGACTCCTTTTCAGTGCTGGTCGGGACTCCTTTTCAGTGCTGGTCGGGACTCCTTTTCAGTGCTGCTCGGGACTCCTTTTCAGTGCTGCTCGGGACTCCTATTCAGTGCTGGTCGGGACTCCTATTCAGTGCTGGTCGGGACTCCTTTAAGTGCTAGTCGGGACTCCTTTTCAGTGCTAGTCGGGACTCCTATTCAGTGCTGGTCGGGACTCCTTTAAGTGCTAGTCGGGACTCCTTTTCAGTGCTGGTCGGGACTCCTTTAAGTGCTAGTCGGGACTCCTTTTCAGTGCTAGTCGGGACTCCTATTCAGTGCTGGTCGGGACTCCTTTAAGTGCTAGTCGGGACTCCTTTTCAGTGCTAGTCGGGACTCCTATTCAGTGCTGGTCGGGACTCCTTTAAGTGCTAGTCGGGACTCCTTTTCAGTGCTAGTCGGGACTCCTATTCAGTGCTGGTCGGGACTCCTTTAAGTGCTAGTCGGGACTCCTTTTCAGTGCTAGTCGGGACTCCTTTAAGTGCTGGTTGGGACTCCTTTTCAGTGCTGGTCGGGACTCCTTTTCAGTGCTGGTTGGGACTCCTTTTCAGTGCTGCTCGGGACTCCTATTCAGTGCTGGTCGGGACTCCTATTCAGTGCTGGTCGGGACTCCTATTCAGTGCTGGTCGGGACTCCTTTTCAGTGCTGGTCGGGACTCCTTTTCAGTGCTGCTCGGGACTCCTATTCAGTGCTGGTCGGGACTCCTATTCAGTGCTGGTCGGGACTCCTTTTCAGTGCTAGTCGGGACTCCTATTCAGTGCTGGTCGGGACTCCTTTAAGTGCTAGTCGGGACTCCTTTTCAGTGCTAGTCGGGACTCCTATTCAGTGCTGGTCGGGACTCCTATTCAGTGCTGCTCGGGACTCCTATTCAGTGCTGGTCGGGACTCCTTTTCAGTGCTGGTCGGGACTTCTTTTCAGTGCTGGTCGGGACTCCTTTTCAGTGCTGCTCGGGACTCCTTTTCAGTGCTGCTCGGGACTCCTATTCAGTGCTGGTCGGGACTCCTTTTCAGTGCTAGTCGGGACTCCTATTCAGTGCTGGTCGGGACTCCTTTAAGTGCTGGTTGGGACTCCTTTTCAGTGCTGGTCGGGACTCCTTTTCAGTGCTGGTTGGGACTCCTTTTCAGTGCTGCTCGGGACTCCTATTCAGTGCTGGTCGGGACTCCTTTTCAGTGCTGGTCGGGACTCCTTTTCAGTGCTGCTCGGGACTCCTATTCAGTGCTGCTCGGGACTCCTATTCAGTGCTGATCGGAACTCCTTTTCAGTGCTGGTCGGGACTCCTTTTCAGTGCTAGTCGGGACTCCTATTCAGTGCTGGTCGGGACTCCTATTCAGTGCTGGTCGGGACTCCTTTTCAGTGCTGGTCGGGACTCCTTTTCAGTGCTGCTCGGGACTCCTTTTCAGTGCTGCTCGGGACTCCTATTCAGTGCTGGTCGGGACTCCTATTCAGTGCTGGTCGGGACTCCTTTAAGTTCTAGTCGGGACTCCTTTTCAGTGCTAGTCGGGACTCCTATTCAGTGCTGGTCGGGACTCCTTTAAGTGCTAGTCGGGACTCCTATTCAGTGCTGGTCGGGACTCCTATTCAGTGCTGGTCGGGACTCCTTTAAGTGCTAGTCGGGACTCCTTTTCAGTGCTAGTCGGGACTCCTATTCAGTGCTGGTCGGGACTCCTATTCAGTGCTGGTCGGGACTCCTTTAAGTGCTGGTTGGGACTCCTTTTCAGTGCTGGTCGGGACTCCTTTTCAGTGCTGGTTGGGACTCCTTTTCAGTGCTGCTCGGGACTCCTATTCAGTGTTGGTCGGGACTCCTATTCAGTGCTGGTCGGGACTCCTTTAAGTGCTAGTCGGGACTCCTATTCAGTGCTGGTCGGGACTCCTTTAAGTGCTAGTCGGGACTCCTTTTCAGTGCTAGTCGGGACTCCTTTTCAGTGCTAGTCGGGACTCCTATTCAGTGCTGGTCGGGACTCCTTTAAGTGCTAGTCGGGACTCCTATTCAGTGCTGGTTGGGACTCCTTTTCAGTGCTGGTCGGGACTCCTATTCCGTGCTGGTCGGGACTCCTTTAAGTGCTAGTCGGGACTCCTATTCAGTGCTGGTTGGGACTCCTTTTCAGTGCTAGTCGGGACTCCTATTCAGTGCTGGTTGGGACTCCTTTTCAGTGCTGGTCGGGACTCCTTTTCAGTGCTGCTCGGGACTCCTATTCAGTGCTGGTCGGGACTCCTATTCAGTGCTGGTCGGGACTCCTATTCAGTGCTGGTCGGGACTCCTATTCAGTGCTAGTCGGGACTCCTTTTCAGTGCTAGTCGGGACTCCTATTCAGTGCTGGTCGGGACTCCTTTTCAGTGCTGCTCGGGACTCCTTTAAGTGCTGGTCGGGACTCCTTTAAGTGCTAGTCGGGACTCCTTTTCAGTGCTAGTCGGGACTCCTATTCAGTGCTGGTCGGGACTCCTTTAAGTGCTGGTTGGGACTCCTTTTCAGTGCTAGTCGGGACTCCTATTCAGTGCTGGTCGGGACTCCTTTAAGTGCTAGTCGGGACTCCTATTCAGTGCTGGTTGGGACTCCTTTTCAGTGCTGGTCGGGACTCCTATTCCGTGCTGGTCGGGACTCCTTTAAGTGCTAGTCGGGACTCCTATTCAGTGCTGGTTGGGACTCCTTTTCAGTGCTAGTCGGGACTCCTATTCAGTGCTGGTTGGGACTTCTTTTCAGTGCTGGTCGGGACTCCTTTTCAGTGCTGCTCGGGACTCCTATTCAGTGCTGGTCGGGACTCCTATTCAGTGCTGGTCGGGACTCCTATTCAGTGCTGGTCGGGACTCCTATTCAGTGCTGGTCGGGACTCCTATTCAGTGCTAGTCGGGACTCCTTTTCAGTGCTAGTCGGGACTCCTATTCAGTGCTGGTCGGGACTCCTTTTCAGTGCTGCTCGGGACTCCTTTAAGTGCTGGTCGGGACTCCTTTAAGTGCTAGTCGGGACTCCTTTTCAGTGCTAGTCGGGACTCCTATTCAGTGCTGGTCGGGACTCCTTTAAGTGCTGGTTGGGACTCCTTTTCAGTGCTGGTCGGGACTCCTTTTCAGTGCTGGTTGGGACTCCTTTTCAGTGCTGCTCGGGACTCCTATTCAGTGCTGCTCGGGACTCCTATTCAGTGCTGGTCGGGACTCCTTTTCAGTGCTGGTCGGGACTCCTTTTCAGTGCTGCTCGGGACTCCTATTCAGTGCTGCTCGGGACTCCTTTTCAGTGCTGGTCGGGACTCCTTTTCAGTGCTGGTCGGGACTCCTTTTCAGTGCTGGTCGGGACTCCTTTTCAGTGCTGCTCGGGACTCCTTTTCAGTGCTGCTCGGGACTCCTATTCAGTGCTGGTCGGGACTCCTTTAAGTGCTAGTCGGGACTCCTTTTCAGTGCTAGTCGGGACACCTATTCAGTGCTGGTCGGGACTCCTTTAAGTGCTAGTCGGGACTCCTATTCAGTGCTGGTCGGGACTCCTATTCAGTGCTGGTCGGGACTCCTTTAAGTGCTAGTCGGGACTCCTTTTCAGTGCTAGTCGGGACTCCTATTCAGTGCTGGTCGGGACTCCTTTAAGTGCTGGTTGGGACTCCTTTTCAGTGCTGGTCGGGACTCCTTTTCAGTGCTGGTTGGGACTCCTTTTCAGTGCTGATTGGGACTCCTTTTCAGTGCTGCTCGGGACTCCTATTCAGTGCTGGTCGGGACTCCTATTCAGTGCTGGTCGGGACTCCTATTCAGTGCTGGTCGGGACTCCTATTCAGTGCTGGTCGGGACTCCTTTTCAGTGCTGGTCGGGACTCCTATTCAGTGCTGGTCGGGACTCCTTTAAGTGCTAGTCGGGACTCCTTTTCAGTGCTAGTCGGGACTCCTATTCAGTGCTGGTCGGGACTCCTTTTCAGTGCTGGTCGGGACTCCTTTAAGTGCTGGTCGGGACTCCTATTCAGTGCTGGTCGGGACTCCTTTAAGTGCTGCTCGGGACTCCTTTAAGTGCTGGTCGGGACTCCTATTCAGTGCTGGTCGGGACTCCTTTAAGTGCTGGTCGGGACTCCTTTAAGTGCTGGTCGGGACTCCTTTAAGTGCTGCTCGGGACTCCTATTCAGTGCTGCTCGGGACTCCTATTCAGTGCTGGTCGGGACTCCTATTCAGTGCTGGTCGGGACTCCTTTAAGTGCTAGTCGGGACTCCTATTCAGTGCTAGTCGGGACTCCTATTCAGTGCTGGTCGGGACTCCTATTCAGTGCTAGTCGGGACTCCTTTTCAGTGCTAGTCGGGACTCCTATTCAGTGCTGGTCGGGACTCCTTTAAGTGCTAGTCGGGACTCCTTTTTAGTGCTAGTCGGGACTCCTATTCAGTGCTGGTCGGGACTCCTTTAAGTGCTGGTTGGGACTCCTTTTCAGTGCTGGTCGGGACTCCTTTTCAGTGCTGGTTGGGACTCCTTTTCAGTGCTGCTCGGGACTCCTATTCAGTGCTGGTCGGGACTCCTATTCAGTGCTGGTCGGGACTCCTATTCAGTGCTGGTCGGGACTCCTTTTCAGTGCTGGTTGGGACTCCTTTTCAGTGCTGGTCGGGACTCCTATTCAGTGCTGGTCGGGACTCCTATTCAGTGCTGGTCGGGACTCCTATTCAGTGCTGGTCGGGACTCCTTTTCAGTGCTGGTCGGGACTCCTATTCAGTGCTGGTCGGGACTCCTTTAAGTGCTGGTCGGGACTCCTTTAAGTGCTAGTCGGGACTCCTTTTCAGTGATAGTCGGGACTCCTATTCAGTGCTGGTCGGGACTCCTTTTCAGTGCTGCTCGGGACTCCTTTAAGTGCTGGTCGGGACTCCTTTAAGTGCTGGTCGGGACTCCTATTCAGTGCTGGTCGGGACTCCTATTCAGTGCTGGTCGGGACTCCTATTCAGTGCTGCTCGGGACTCCTATTCAGTGCTGGTCGGGACTCCTTTAAGTGCTGGTCGGGACTCCTATTCAGTGCTGCTCGGGACTCCTATTCAGTGCTGGTCGGGACTCCTTTAAGTGCTGGTCGGGACTCCTATTCAGTGCTGGTCGGGACTCCTTTAAGTGCTGGTCGGGACTCCTTTAAGTGCTGGTCGGGACTCCTATTCAGTGCTGCTCGGGACTCCTATTCAGTGCTGGTCGGGACTCCTATTCAGTGCTGGTTGGGACTCCTATTCAGTGCTGGTCGGGACTCCTTTTCAGTGCTGGTCGGGACTCCTTTTCAGTGCTGCTCGGGACTCCTTTTCAGTGCTGCTCGGGACTCCTATTCAGTGCTGGTCGGGACTCCTATTCAGTGCTGGTCGGGACTCCTTTAAGTGCTAGTCGGGACTCCTTTTCAGTGCTAGTCGGGACTCCTATTCAGTGCTGGTCGGGACTCCTTTAAGTGCTAGTCGGGACTCCTATTCAGTGCTGGTCGGGACTCCTATTCAGTGCTGGTCGGGACTCCTTTAAGTGCTGGTCGGGACTCCTATTCAGTGCTGGTCGGGACTCCTATTCAGTGCTGGTCGGGACTCCTTTAAGTGCTGGTCGGGACTCCTTTTCAGTGCTAGTCGGGACTCCTATTCAGTGCTGGTCGGGACTCCTATTCAGTGCTGGTCGGGACTCCTTTAAGTGCTGGTCGGGACTCCTTTAAGTGCTGGTCGGGACTCCTTTAAGTGCTGCTCGGGACTCCTTTTCAGTGCTAGTCGGGACTCCTATTCAGTGCTGGTCGGGACTCCTTTAAGTGCTAGTCGGGACTCCTATTCAGTGCTGGTCGGGACTCCTATTCAGTGCTGGTCGGGACTCCTTTAAGTGCTGGTCGGGACTCCTATTCAGTGCTGGTCGGGACTCCTATTCAGTGCTGGTCGGGACTCCTTTAAGTGCTAGTCGGGACTCCTTTTCAGTGCTAGTCGGGACTCCTATTCAGTGCTGGTCGGGACTCCTTTAAGTGCTAGTCGGGACTCCTATTCAGTGCTGGTCGGGACTCCTATTCAGTGCTAGTCGGGACTCCTTTTCAGTGCTGGTCGGGACTCCTTTTCAGTGCTGGTTGGGACTCCTTTTCAGTGCTGCTCGGGACTCCTATTCAGTGCTGGTCGGGACTCCTATTCAGTGCTGGTCGGGACTCCTATTCAGTGCTGGTCGGGACTCCTTTTCAGTGCTGGTTGGGACTCCTTTTCAGTGCTGCTCGGGACTCCTATTCAGTGCTGGTCGGGACTCCTATTCAGTGCTGGTCGGGACTCCTATTCAGTGCTGGTCGGGACTCCTTTTCAGTGCTGGTCGGGACTCCTTTAAGTGCTGGTCGGGACTCCTATTCAGTGCTGGTCGGGACTCCCTTAAGTGCTGGTCGGGACTCCTTTAAGTGCTGGTCGGGACTCCTATTCAGTGCTGCTCGGGACTCCTATTCAGTGCTGGTCGGGACTCCTTTAAGTGCTAGTCGGGACTCCTATTCAGTGCTGGTCGGGACTCCTATTCAGTGCTGGTCGGGACTCCTATTCAGTGCTGGTCGGGACTCCTTTAAGTGCTGGTCGGGACTCCTATTCAGTGCTGGTCGGGACTCCTATTCAGTGCTGGTCGGGACTCCTTTTCAGTGCTGCTCGGGACTCCTATTCAGTGCTGCTCGGGACTCCTATTCAGTGCTGGTCGGGACTCCTTTTCAGTGCTGGTCGGGACTCCTTTTCAGTGCTGCTCGGGACTCCTATTCAGTGCTGCTCGGGACTCCTTTTCAGTGCTGGTCGGGACTCCTTTTCAGTGCTGGTCGGGACTCCTTTTCAGTGCTGGTCGGGACTCCTTTTCAGTGCTGCTCGGGACTCCTTTTCAGTGCTGCTCGGGACTCCTATTCAGTCCTGCTCGGGACTCCTTTAAGTGCTAGTCGGGACTCCTTTTCAGTGCTAGTCGGGACACCTATTCAGTGCTGGTCGGGACTCCTATTCAGTGCTGGTCGGGACTCCTATTCAGTGCTGGTCGGGACTCCTTTAAGTGCTAGTCGGGACTCCTTTTCAGTGCTAGTCGGGACTCCTATTCAGTGCTGGTCGGGACTCCTTTAAGTGCTGGTTGGGACTCCTTTTCAGTGCTGGTCGGGACTCCTTTTCAGTGCTGGTTGGGACTCTTTTTCAGTGCTGGTTGGGACTCCTTTTCAGTGCTGCTCGGGACTCCTATTCAGTGCTGGTCGGGACTCCTATTCAGTGCTGGTCGGGACTCCTATTCAGTGCTGGTCGGGACTCCTATTCAGTGCTGGTCGGGACTCCTTTTCAGTGCTGCTCGGGACTCCTTTAAGTGCTGGTCGGGACTCCTTTAAGTGCTGGTCGGGACTCCTTTAAGTGCTTGTCGGGACTCCTTTAAGTGCTGGTCGGGACTCCTATTCAGTGCTGGTCGGGACTCCTATTCAGTGCTGGTCGGGACTCCTTTAAGTGCTGCTCGGGACTCCTTTAAGTGCTGGTCGGGACTCCTATTCAGTGCTGGTCGGGACTCCTTTAAGTGCTGGTCGGGACTCCTTTAAGTGCTGGTCGGGACTCCTTTAAGTGCTGCTCGGGACTCCTATTCAGTGCTGCTCGGGACTCCTATTCAGTGCTGGTCGGGACTCCTATTCAGTGCTGGTCGGGACTCCTTTAAGTGCTAGTCGGGACTCCTTTTCAGTGCTAGTCGGGACTCCTATTCAGTGCTGGTCGGGACTCCTTTAAGTGCTAGTCGGGACTCCTATTCAGTGCTAGTCGGGACTCCTTTTCAGTGCTAGTCGGGACTCCTATTCAGTGCTGGTCGGGACTCCTTTAAGTGCTAGTCGGGACTCCTTTTTAGTGCTAGTCGGGACTCCTATTCAGTGCTGGTCGGGACTCCTTTAAGTGCTGGTTGGGACTCCTTTTCAGTGCTGGTTGGGACTCCTTTTCAGTGCTGCTCGGGACTCCTATTCAGTGCTGGTCGGGACTCCTATTCAGTGCTGGTCGGGACTCCTTTAAGTGCTGCTCGGGACTCCTATTCAGTGCTGCTCGGGACTCCTATTCAGTGCTGGTCGGGACTCCTATTCAGTGCTGGTCGGGACTCCTTTAAGTGCTAGTCGGGACTCCTTTTCAGTGCTAGTCGGGACTCCTATTCAGTGCTGGTCGGGACTCCTTTAAGTGCTAGTCGGGACTCCTATTCAGTGCTAGTCGGGACTCCTATTCAGTGCTGGTCGGGACTCCTATTCAGTGCTAGTCGGGACTCCTTTTCAGTGCTAGTCGGGACTCCTATTCAGTGCTGGTCGGGACTCCTTTAAGTGCTAGTCGGGACTCCTTTTTAGTGCTAGTCGGGACTCCTATTCAGTGCTGGTCGGGACTCCTTTAAGTGCTGGTTGGGACTCCTTTTCAGTGCTGGTCGGGACTCCTTTTCAGTGCTGGTTGGGACTCCTTTTCAGTGCTGCTCGGGACTCCTATTCAGTGCTGGTCGGGACTCCTATTCAGTGCTGGTCGGGACTCCTATTCAGTGCTGGTCGGGACTCCTTTTCAGTGCTGGTTGGGACTCCTTTTCAGTGCTGCTCGGGACTCCTATTCAGTGCTGGTCGGGACTCCTATTCAGTGCTGGTCGGGACTCCTATTCAGTGCTGGTCGGGACTCCTATTCAGTGCTGGTCGGGACTCCTATTCAGTGCTGGTCGGGACTCCTTTTCAGTGCTGGTCGGGACTCCTATTCAGTGCTGGTCGGGGCTCCTTTAAGTGCTGGTCGGGACTCCTTTAAGTGCTAGTCGGGACTCCTTTTCAGTGCTAGTCGGGACTCCTATTCAGTGCTGGTCGGGACTCCTTTTCAGTGCTGCTCGGGACTCCTTTAAGTGCTGGTCGGGACTCCTTTAAGTGCTGGTCGGGACTCCTATTCAGTGCTGGTCGGGACTCCTTTAAGTGCTGGTCGGGACTCCTTTAAGTGCTGGTCGGGACTCCTATTCAGTGCTGGTCGGGACTCCTTTAAGTGCTGGTCGGGACACCTTTAAGTGCTGGTCGGGACTCCTATTCAGTGCTGCTCGGGACTCCTATTCAGTGCTGGTCGGGACTCCTTTAAGTGCTGGTCGGGACTCCTTTTCAGTGCTGCTCGGGACTCCTATTCAGTGCTGGTCGGGACTCCTATTCAGTGCTGGTCGGGACTCCTTTTCAGTGCTGGTCGGGACTCCTATTCAGTGCTGGTCGGGACTCCTATTCAGTGCTGGTCGGGACTTCCTTTCCAGTGCTGGTCGGGACTTCCTTTTCAGTGCTGCTCGGGACTCCTTTTCAGTGCTGGTCGGGACTCCTTTAAGTGCTAGTCGGGACTCCTTTTCAGTGCTAGTCGGGACTCCTATTCAGTGCTGGTCGGGACTCCTTTAAGTGCTGGTCGGGACTCCTATTCAGTGGCTGGTCGGGACCTCCTATTCAGTGCTGGTCGGGACTCCTTTAAGTGCTGGTCGGGACTCCTTTAAGTGCTGGTCGGGACTCCTTTAAGTGCTGCTCGGGACTTCCTTTTCAGTGCTAGTCGGGACTCCTATTCAGTGCTGGTCGGGACTCCTTTAAGTGCTGGTCGGGACTCCTATTCAGTGCTGGTCGGGACTCCTATTCAGTGCTGGTCGGGACTCCTTTAAGTGCTAGTCGGGACTCCTTTTCAGTGCTAGTCGGGACTCCTATTCAGTGCTGGTCGGGACTTCCTTTAAGTGCTAGTCGGGACTCCTATTCAGTGCTAGTCGGGACTCCTATTCAGTGCTGGTCGGGACTCCTATTCAGTGCTAGTCGGGACTCCTTTTCAGTGCTAGTCGGGACTCCTATTCAGTGCTGGTCGGGACTCCTTTAAGTGCTAGTCGGGACTCCTTTTCAGTGCTAGTCGGGACTCCTATTCAGTGCTGGTCGGGACTCCTTTAAGTGCTGGTTGGGACTCCTTTTCAGTGCTGGTCGGGACTCCTTTTCAGTGCTGGTTGGGACTCCTTTTCAGTGCTGCTCGGGACTCCTATTCAGTGCTGGTCGGGACTCCTATTCAGTGCTGGTCGGGACTCCTATTCAGTGCTGGTCGGGACTCCTTTTCAGTGCTGGTTGGGACTCCTTTTCAGTGCTGCTCGGGACTCCTATTCAGTGCTGGTCGGGACTCCTATTCAGTGCTGGTCGGGACTCCTATTCAGTGCTGGTCGGGACTCCTATTCAGTGCTGGTCGGGACTCCTTTCAGTGCTGGTCGGGACTCCTTTAAGTGCTGGTCGGGACTCCTATTCAGTGCTGTCGGACTCCTATTCAGTGCTGGTCGGGACTCCTTTAAGTGCTAGTCGGGACTCCTATTCAGTGCTGGTCGGGACTCCTATTCAGTGCTGGTCGGGACTCCTTTAAGTGCTGCTCGGGACTCCTATTCAGTGCTGGTCGGGACTCCTATTCAGTGCTGGTCGGGACTCCTTTTCAGTGCTGCTCGGGACTCCTATTCAGTGCTGCTCGGGACTCCTATTCAGTGCTGGTCGGGACTCCTTTTCAGTGCTGGTCGGGACTCCCTTTTCAGTGCTGCTCGGGACTCCTATTCAGTGCTGCTCGGGACTCCTTTTCAGTGCTGGTCGGGACTCCTTTTCAGTGCTGGTCGGGACTCCTTTTCAGTGCTGGTCGGGACTCCTTTTCAGTGCTGCTCGGGACTCCTTTTCAGTGCTGCTCGGGACTCCTATTCAGTGCTGGTCGGACTCCTTTAAGTGCTAGTCGGGACTCCTTTTCAGTGCTAGTCGGGACACCTATTCAGTGCTGGTCGGGACTCCTTTAAGTGCTAGTCGGGACTCCTATCAGTGCTGGTCGGGACTCCTATTCAGTGCTGGTCGGGACTCCTTTAAGTGCTAGTCGGGACTCCTTTTCAGTGCTAGTCGGGACTCCTATTCAGTGCTGGTCGGGACTCCTTTAAGTGCTGGTTGGGACTCCTTTTCAGTGCTGGTCGGGACTCCCTTTTCAGTGCTGGTTGGGACTCCTTTTCAGTGCTGGTTGGGACTCCTTTTCAGTGCTGCTCGGGACTCCTATTCAGTGCTGGTCGGGACTCCTATTCAGTGCTGGTCGGGACTCCTATTCAGTGCTGGTCGGGACTCCTATTCAGTGCTGGTCGGGACTCCTTTTCAGTGCTGGTCGGGACTCCTATTCAGTGCTGGTCGGGACTCCTTTAAGTGCTAGTCGGGACTCCTTTTCAGTGCTAGTCGGGACTCCTATTCAGTGCTGGTCGGGACTCCTTTTCAGTGCTGCTCGGGACTCCTTTAAGTGCTGGTCGGGACTCCTTTAAGTGCTGGTCGGGACTCCTTTAAGTGCTGGTCGGGACTCCTATTCAGTGCTGGTCGGGACTCCTTTAAGTGCTGGTCGGGGACTCCTTTCAGTGCTGGTCGGGACTCCTATTCAGTGCTGGTCGGGACTCCTTTAAGTGCTGGTCGGGACTCCTTTAAGTGCTGGTCGGGACTCCTTTAAGTGCAGCTCGGGACTCCTATTCAGTGCTGCTCGGGACTCCTATTCAGTGCTGGTCGGGACTCCTATTCAGTGCTGGTCGGGACTCCTTTAAGTGCTAGTCGGGACTCCTTTTCAGTGCTAGTCGGGACTCCTATTCAGTGCTGGTCGGGACTCCTTTAAGTGCTAGTCGGGACTCCTATTCAGTGCTAGTCGGGACTCCTATTCAGTGCTGGTCGGGACTCCTATTCAGTGCTAGTCGGGACTCCTTTTCAGTGCTAGTCGGGACTCCTATTCAGTGCTGGTCGGGACTCCTTTAAGTGCTGGTTGGGACTCCTTTTCAGTGCTGGTCGGGACTCCTTTTCAGTGCTGGTTGGGACTCCTTTTCAGTGCTGCTCGGGACTCCTATTCAGTGCTGGTCGGGACATCCTATTCAGTGCTGGTCGGGACTCCTATTCAGTGCTGGTCGGGACTCCTTTTCAGTGCTGGTTGGGACTTACCTTTTCAGTGCTGCTCGGGACTCCTATTCAGTGCTGGTCGGGACTCCTATTCAGTGCTGGTCGGGACTCCTATTCAGTGCTGGTCGGGACTCCTATTCAGTGCTGGTCGGGACTCCTTTTCAGTGCTGCTCGGGACTCCTTTAAGTGCTGGTCGGGACTCCTTTAAGTGCTCGTCGGGACTCCTATTCAGTGCTGGTCGGGACTCCTTTAAGTGCTGGTCGGGACTCCTTTAAGTGCTGGTCGGGACTCCTATTCAGTGCTGGTCGGGACTCCTTTAAGTGCTGGTCGGGACTCCTTTAAGTGCTGGTCGGGACTCCTTTTCAGTGCTGCTCGGGACTCCTATTCAGTGCTGGTCGGGACTCCTATTCAGTGCTGGTCGGGACTCCTTTTCAGTGCTGGTCGGGGACTCCTATTCAGTGCTGGTCGGGACTCCTTTAAGTGCTGGTCGGGACTCCTTTAAGTGCTGGTCGGGACTCCTTTAAGTGCTGGTCGGGACTCCTTTAAGTGCTGCTCGGGACTCCTTTTCAGTGCTGGTCGGGACTCCTATTCAGTGCTGGTCGGGACTCCTTTAAGTGCTAGTCGGGACTCCTATTCAGTGCTGGTCGGGACTCCTATTCAGTGCTGGTCGGGACTCCTTTAAGTGCTGGTCGGGACTCCTATTCAGTGCTAGTCGGGACTCCTATTCAGTGCTGGTCGGGACTCCTATTCAGTGCTGGTCGGGACTCCTTTAAGTGCTAGTCGGGACTCCTATTCAGTGCTAGTCGGGACTCCTATTCAGTGCTGGTCGGGACTCCTATTAAGTGCTGGTCGGGACTTCCTTTTCAGTGCTAGTCGGGACTCCTATTCAGTGCTGGTCGGGACTCCTTTAAGTGCTAGTCGGGACTCCTATTCAGTGCTGGTCGGACTCCTATTCAGTGCTGGTCGGGACTCCTTTAAGTGCTAGTCGGGACTCCTATTCAGTGCTAGTCGGGACTCCTATTCAGTGCTGGTCGGGACTCCTTTAAGTGCTAGTCGGGACTCCTTTTCAGTGCTAGTCGGGACTCCTATTCAGTGCTGGTCGGGACTCCTTTAAGTGCTGGTCGGGACTCCTATTCAGTGCTGCTCGGGACTCCTATTCAGTGCTGGTCGGGACTCCTTTAAGTGCTGGTCGGGACTCCTATTCAGTGCTGGTCGGGACTCCTATTCAGTGCTGGTCGGGACTCCTATTCAGTGCTGGTCGGGACTCCTTTAAGTGCTGGTCGGGACTCCTTTAAGTGCTGCTCGGGACTCCTATTCAGTGCTGGTCGGGACTCCTATTCAGTGCTGGTCGGGACTCCTTTTCAGTGCTGGTCGGGACTCCTATTCAGTGCTGGTCGGGACTCCTATTCAGTGCTGGTCGGGACTCCTTTTCAGTGCTGCTCGGGACTTCCTTTTCAGTGCTGCTCGGGACTCCTATTCAGTGCTGGTCGGGACTCCTATTCAGTGCTGGTCGGGACTCCTTTAAGTGCTAGTCAGGACTCCTTTTCAGTGCTAGTCGGGACTCCTATTCAGTGCTGGTCGGGACTCCTTTAAGTGCTAGTCGGGACTCCTATTCAGTGCTGGTCGGGACTCCTTTAAGTGCTAGTCAGGACTCCTTTTCAGTGCTAGTCGGGACTCCTATTCAGTGCTGGTCGGGACTCCTTTTCAGTGCTGGTCGGGACTCCTTTTCAGTGCTGGTTGGGACTCCTTTTCAGTGCTGCTCGGGACTCCTATTCAGTGCTGGTCGGGACTCCTATTCAGTGCTGGTCGGGACTCCTATTCAGTGCTGGTCGGGACTCCTATTCAGTGCTGGTTGGGACTCCTTTTCAGTGCTAGTCGGGACTCCTTTTCAGTGCTAGTCGGGACTCCTATTCAGTGCTGGTCGGGACTCCTTTTCAGTGCTGCTCGGGACTCCTTTAAGTGCTGGTCGGGACTCCTTTAAGTGCTGGTCGGGACTCCTATTCAGTGCTGGTCGGGACTCCTTTAAGTGCTGCTCGGGACTCCTATTCAGTGCTGCTCGGGACTCCTTTTCAGTGCTGCTCGGGACTCCTATTCAGTGCTGGTCGGGACTCCTATTCAGTGCTGGTCGGGACTCCTTTAAGTGCTAGTCGGGACTCCTTTTCAGTGCTAGTCGGGACTCCTATTCAGTGCTGGTCGGGACTCCTTTAAGTGCTAGTCGGGACTCCTTTTCAGTGCTAGTCGGGACTCCTATTCAGTGCTGGTCGGGACTCCTATTCAGTGCTGGTCGGGACTCCTTTAAGTGCTAGTCGGGACTCCTTTTCAGTGCTAGTCGGGACTCCTATTCAGTGCTGGTCGGGACTCCTTTAAGTGCTGGTTGGGACTCCTTTTCAGTGCTGGTCGGGACTCCTTTTCAGTGCTGGTTGGGACTCCTTTTCAGTGCTGCTTGGGACTCCTATTCAGTGCTGGTCGGGACTCCTTTTCAGTGCTGGTCGGGACTCCTTTTCAGTGCTGCTCGGGACTCCGATTCAGTGCTGCTCGGGACTCCTATTCAGTGCTGGTCGGGACTCCTTTTCAGTGCTGGTCGGGACTCCTTTTCAGTGCTGCTCGGGACTCCTTTTCAGTGCTGCTCGGGACTCCTATTCAGTGCTGGTCGGGACTCCTATTCAGTGCTGGTCGGGACTCCTTTAAGTGCTAGTCGGGACTCCTTTTCAGTGCTAGTCGGGACTCCTATTCAGTGCTGGTCGGGACTCCTTTAAGTGCTAGTCGGGACTCCTTTTCAGTGCTGGTCGGGACTCCTTTAAGTGCTAGTCGGGACTCCTTTTCAGTGCTAGTCGGGACTCCTATTCAGTGCTGGTCGGGACTCCTTTAAGTGCTAGTCGGGACTCCTTTTCAGTGCTAGTCGGGACTCCTATTCAGTGCTGGTCGGGACTCCTTTAAGTGCTAGTCGGGACTCCTTTTCAGTGCTAGTCGGGACTCCTATTCAGTGCTGGTCGGGACTCCTATTCAGTGCTGGTCGGTACTCCTTTAAGTGCTAGTCGGGACTCCTTTTCAGTGCTAGTCGGGACTCCTTTAAGTGCTGGTTGGGACTCCTTTTCAGTGCTGGTCGGGACTCCTTTTCAGTGCTGGTTGGGACTCCTTTTCAGTGCTGCTCGGGACTCCTATTCAGTGCTGGTCGGGACTCCTATTCAGTGCTGGTCGGGACTCCTATTCAGTGCTGGTCGGGACTCCTATTCAGTGCTAGTCGGGACTCCTATTCAGTGCTGGTCGGGACTCCTTTAAGTGCTAGTCGGGACTCCTTTTCAGTGCTAGTCGGGACTCCTATTCAGTGCTGGTCGGGACTCCTATTCAGTGCTGCTCGGGACTCCTATTCAGTGCTGGTCGGGACTCCTTTTCAGTGCTGGTCGGGACTCCTTTTCAGTGCTGGTCGGGACTCCTTTTCAGTGCTGCTCGGGACTCCTTTTCAGTGCTGCTCGGGACTCCTATTCAGTGCTGGTCGGGACTCCTTTTCAGTGCTAGTCGGGACTCCTATTCAGTGCTGGTCGGGACTCCTTTAAGTGCTGGTTGGGACTCCTTTTCAGTGCTGGTCGGGACTCCTTTTCAGTGCTGGTTGGGACTCCTTTTCAGTGCTGCTCGGGACTCCTGTTCAGTGCTGGTCGGGACTCCTTTTCAGTGCTGCTCGGGACTCCTATTCAGTGCTGGTCGGGACTCCTTTTCAGTGCTGGTCGGGACTCCTTTTCAGTGCTAGTCGGGACTCCTATTCAGTGCTGGTCGGGACTCCTATTCAGTGCTGGTCGGGACTCCTATTCAGTGCTGGTCGGGACTCCTTTTCAGTGCTGGTCGGGACTCCTTTTCAGTGCTGCTCGGGACTCCTATTCAGTGCTGGTCGGGACTCCTATTCAGTGCTGGTCGGGACTCCTTTAAGTGCTAGTCGGGACTCCTTTTCAGTGCTAGTCGGGACTCCTATTCAGTGCTGGTCGGGACTCCTTTAAGTGCTAGTCGGGACTCCTATTCAGTGCTGGTCGGGACTCCTATTCAGTGCTGGTCGGGACTCCTTTAAGTGCTAGTCGGGACTCCTATTCAGTGCTGGTCGGGACTCCTATTCAGTGCTGGTCGGGACTCCTTTAAGTGCTGGTCGGGACTCCTATTCAGTGCTAGTCGGGACTCCTATTCAGTGCTGGTCGGGACTCCTATTCAGTGCTGGTCGGGACTCCTTTTCGGTGCTAGTCGGGACTCCTATTCAGTGCTGGTCGGGACTCCTTTAAGTGCTAGTCGGGACTCCTTTTCAGTGCTAGTCGGGACTCCTATTCAGTGCTGGTCGGGACTCCTTTAAGTGCTGGTTGGGACTCCTTTTCAGTGCTGGTCGGGACTCCTTTTCAGTGCTGGTTGGGACTCCTTTTCAGTGCTGCTCGGGACTCCTATTCAGTGCTGGTTGGGACTCCTTTTCAGTGCTGCTCGGGACTCCTATTCAGTGCTGGTCGGGACTCCTTTTCAGTGCTGGTCGGGACTCCTATTCAGTGCTGGTCGGGACTCCTTTTCAGTGCTAGTCGGGACTCCTATTCAGTGCTGGTCGGGACTCCTTTTCAGTGCTGCTCGGGACTCCTTTAAGTGCTGGTCGGGACTCCTTTTCAGTGCTAGTCGGGACTCCTATTCAGTGCTGGTCGGGACTCCTTTAAGTGCTGGTTGGGACTCCTTTTCAGTGCTGGTCGGGACTCCTTTTCAGTGCTGGTTGGGACTCCTTTTCAGTGCTGCTCGGGACTCCTATTCAGTGCTGGTCGGGACTCCTTTTCAGTGCTGCTCGGGACTCCTATTCAGTGCTGGTCGGGACTCCTATTCAGTGCTGGTTGGGACTCCTTTAAGTGCTGGTCGGGACTCCTTTTCAGTGCTAGTCGGGACTCCTATTCAGTGCTGGTCGGGACTCCTTTAAGTGCTAGTCAGGACTCCTTTTCAGTGCTGGTCGGGACTCCTTTAAGTGCTAGTCGGGACTCCTTTTCAGTGCTAGTCGGGACTCCTATTCAGTGCTGGTCGGGACTCCTTTAAGTGCTGGTCGGGACTCCTTTTCAGTGCTAGTCGGGACTCCTATTCAGTGCTGGTCGGGACTCCTTTAAGTGCTAGTCGGGACTCCTTTTCAGTGCTAGTCGGGACTCCTATTCAGTGCTGGTCGGGACTCCTATTCAGTGCTGGTCGGGACTCCTTTAAGTGCTAGTCGGGACTCCTTTTCAGTGCTAGTCGGGACTCCTTTAAGTGCTGGTTGGGACTCCTTTTCAGTGCTGGTCGGGACTCCTTTTCAGTGCTGGTTGGGACTCCTTTTCAGTGCTGCTCGGGACTCCTATTCAGTGCTGGTCGGGACTCCTATTCAGTGCTGGTCGGGACTCCTATTCAGTGCTGGTCGGGACTCCTATTCAGTGCTGGTCGGGACTCCTTTTCAGTGCTGGTCGGGACTCCTATTCAGTGCTGGTCGAGACTCCTTTAAGTGCTAGTCGGGACTCCTTTTCAGTGCTAGTCGGGACTCCTATTCAGTGCTGGTCGGGACTCCTATTCAGTGCTGCTCGGGACTCCTATTCAGTGCTGGTCGGGACTCCTTTTCAGTGCTGGTCGGGACTCCTTTTCAGTGCTGGTCGGGACTCCTTTTCAGTGCTGGTCGGGACTCCTTTTCAGTGCTGCTCGGGACTCCTATTCAGTGCTGGTCGGGACTCCTTTTCAGTGCTAGTCGGGACTCCTATTCAGTGCTGGTCGGGACTCCTTTAAGTGCTGGTTGGGACTCCTTTTCAGTGCTGGTCGGGACTCCTTTTCAGTGCTGGTTGGGACTCCTTTTCAGTGCTGCTCGGGACTCCTATTCAGTGCTGGTCGGGACTCCTTTTCAGTGCTGGTCGGGACTCCTTTTCAGTGCTGCTCGGGACTCCTATTCAGTGCTGCTCGGGACTCCTATTCAGTGCTGGTCGGGACTCTTTTTCAGTGCTGGTCGGGACTCCTTTTCAGTGCTAGTCGGGACTCCTATTCAGTGCTGGTCGGGACTCCTATTCAGTGCTGGTCGGGACTCCTATTCAGTGCTGGTCGGGACTCCTTTTCAGTGCTGGTCGGGACTCCTTTTCAGTGCTGGTCGGGACTCCTATTCAGTGCTGGTCGGGACTCCTTTAAGTGCTAGTCGGGACTCCTTTTCAGTGCTAGTAGGGACTCCTATTCAGTGCTGGTCGGGACTCCTTTAAGTGCTAGTCGGGACTCCTTTTCAGTGCTAGTCGGGACTCCTATTCAGTGCTGGTCGGGACTCCTTTAAGTGCTAGTCGGGACTCCTTTTCAGTGCTAGTCGGGACTCCTATTCAGTGCTGGTCGGGACTCCTTTAAGTGCTGGTTGGGACTCCTTTTCAGTGCTGGTCGGGACTCCTTTTCAGTGCTGGTTGGGACTCCTTTTCAGTGCTGCTCGGGACTCCTATTCAGTGCTGGTCGGGACTCCTATTCAGTGCTGGTCGGGACTCCTATTCAGTGCTGGTCGGGACTCCTATTCAGTGCTGGTCGGGACTCCTTTTCAGTGCTGGTCGGGACTCCTATTCAGTGCTGGTCGGGACTCCTTTAAGTGCTAGTCGGGACTCCTTTTCAGTGCTAGTCGGGACTCCTATTCAGTGCTGGTCGGGACTCCTTTTCAGTGCTGCTCGGGACTCCTTTAAGTGCTGGTCGGGACTCCTTTTCAGTGCTAGTCGGGACTCCTATTCAGTGCTGGTCGGGACTCCTTTAAGTGCTGGTTGGGACTCCTTTTCAGTGCTGGTCGGGACTCCTTTTCAGTGCTGGTCGGGACTCCTTTTCAGTGCTGCTCGGGACTCCTATTCAGTGCTGGTCGGGACTCCTTTTCAGTGCTGGTCGGGACTCCTTTTCAGTGCTGCTCGGGACTCCTATTCAGTGCTGGTCGGGACTCCTTTTCAGTGCTGGTCGGGACTCCTTTTCAGTGCTAGTCGGGACTCCTATTCAGTGCTAGTCGGGACTCCTATTCAGTGCTAGTCGGGACTCCTATTCAGTGCTGGTCGGGACTCCTATTCAGTGCTGGTCGGGACTCCTATTCAGTGCTGGTCGGGACTCCTTTTCAGTGCTAGTCGGGACCCCTATTCAGTGCTGGTCGGGACTCCTTTAAGTGCTGGTCGGGACTCCTTTTCAGTGCTAGTCGGGACTCCTATTCAGTGCTGGTCGGGACTCCTTTAAGTGCTGGTTGGGACTCCTTTTCAGTGCTGGTCGGGACTCCTTTTCAGTGCTGGTTGGGACTCCTTTTCAGTGCTGGTTGGGACTCCTTTTCAGTGCTGCTCGGGACTCCTTTTCAGTGCTGCTCGGGACTCCTATTCAGTGCTGGTCGGGACTCCTATTCAGTGCTGGTCGGGACTCCTATTCAGTGCTGGTTGGGACTCCTTTTCAGTGCTGGTTGGGACTCCTTTTCAGTGCTGCTCGGGACTCCTATTCAGTGCTGGTCGGGACTCCTATTCAGTGCTGGTCGGGACTCCTATTCAGTGCTGGTCGGGACTCCTATTCAGTGCTGGTCGGGACTCCTTTTCAGTGCTGGTCGGGACTCCTTTAAGTGCTAGTCGGGACTCCTTTTCAGTGCTAGTCGGGACTCCTATTCAGTGCTGGTCGGGACTCCTTTTCAGTGCTGCTCGGGACTCCTTTAAGTGCTGGTCGGGACTCCTATTCAGTGCTGGTCGGGACTCCTTTAAGTGCTGGTCGGGACTCCTATTCAGTGCTGGTCGGGACTCCTATTCAGTGCTGGTCGGGACTCCTTTAAGTGCTAGTCGGGACTCCTTTTCAGTGCTAGTCGGGACTCCTATTCAGTGCTGGTCGGGACTCCTTTAAGTGCTAGTCGGGACTCCTATTCAGTGCTAGTCGGGACTCCTATTCAGTGCTGGTCGGGACTCCTATTCAGTGCTAGTCGGGACTCCTTTTCAGTGCTAGTCGGGACTCCTATTCAGTGCTGGTCGGGACTCCTTTAAGTGCTAGTCGGGACTCCTTTTCAGTGCTAGTCGGGACTCCTATTCAGTGCTGGTCGGGACTCCTTTAAGTGCTGGTTGGGACTCCTTTTCAGTGCTGGTCGAGACTCCTTTTCAGTGCTGGTTGGGACTCCTTTTCAGTGCTGCTCGGGACTCCTATTCAGTGCTGGTCGGGACTCCTATTCAGTGCTGGTCGGGACTCCTATTCAGTGCTGGTTGGGACTCCTTTTCAGTGCTGGTTGGGACTCCTTTTCAGTGCTGGTCGGGACTCCTATTCAGTGCTGGTCGGGACTCCTATTCAGTGCTGGTCGGGACTCCTATTCAGTGCTGGTCGGGACTCCTTTTCAGTGCTGGTCGGGACTCCTTTAAGTGCTAGTCGGGACTCCTTTTCAGTGCTAGTCGCGACTCCTATTCAGTGCTGGTCGGGACTCCTTTTCAGTGCTGCTCGGGACTCCTTTAAGTGCTGGTCGGGACTCCTATTCAGTGCTGGTCGGGACTCCTATTCAGTGCTGGTCGGGACTCCTTTAAGTGCTGGTCGGGACTCCTTTAAGTGCTGGTCGGGACTCCTATTCAGTGCTGGTCGGGACTCCTTTAAGTGCTAGTCGGGACTCCTATTCAGTGCTGGTCGGGACTCCTATTCAGTGCTGGTCGGGACTCCTATTCAGTGCTAGTCGGGACTCCTTTTCAGTGCTAGTCGGGACTCCTATTCAGTGCTGGTCGGGACTCCTTTAAGTGCTAGTCGGGACTCCTTTTCAGTGCTAGTCGGGACTCCTATTCAGTGCTGGTCGGGACTCCTTTAAGTGCTGGTTGGGACTCCTTTTCAGTGCTGGTCGGGACTCCTTTTCAGTGCTGGTTGGGACTCCTTTTCAGTGCTGCTCGGGACTCCTATTCAGTGCTGGTCGGGACTCCTATTCAGTGCTGGTCAGGACTCCTATTCAGTGCTGGTCGGGACTCCTTTTCAGTGCTGGTTGGGACTCCTTTTCAGTGCTGCTCGGGACTCCTATTCAGTGCTGGTCGGGACTCCTATTCAGTGCTAGTCGGGACTCCTATTCAGTGCTGGTCGGGACTCCTTTTCAGTGCTAGTCAGGACTCCTATTCAGTGCTGCTCGGGACTCCTTTAAGTGCTGGTCGGGACTCCTTTAAGTGCTGGTCGGCACTCCTATTCAGTGCTGGTCGGGACTCCTTTAAGTGCTAGTCGGGACTCCTATTCAGTGCTAGTCGGGACTCCTATTCAGTGCTGGTCGGGACTCCTATTCAGTGCTAGTCGGGACTCCTTTTCAGTGCTAGTCGGGACTCCTATTCAGTGCTGGTCGGGACTCCTATTCAGTGCTGGTCGGGACTCCTTTAAGTGCTGCTCGGGACTCCTATTCAGTGCTGGTCGGGACTCCTATTCAGTGCTGGTCGGGACTCCTATTCAGTGCTGGTCGGGACTCCTTTAAGTGCTAGTCGGGACTCCTATTCAGTGCTGGTCGGGACTCCTTTAAGTGCTGCTCGGGACTCCTATTCAGTGCTGGTCGGGACTCCTTTTCAGTGCTGGTCGGGACTCCTATTCAGTGCTGGTCGGGACTCCTATTCAGTGCTGCTCGGGACTCCTATTCAGTGCTGGTCGGGACTCCTTTTCAGTGCTGGTCGGGACTCCTATTCAGTGCTGGTCGGGACTCCTTTTCAGTGCTGGTCGGGACTCCTATTCAGTGCTGGTCGGGACTCCTATTCAGTGCTGCTCGGGACTCCTATTCAGTGCTGGTCGGGACTCCTTTAAGTGCTGGTCGGGACTCCTATTCAGTGCTGGTCGGGACTCCTTTAAGTGCTGGTCGGGACTCCTTTAAGTGCTGGTCGGGACTCCTATTCAGTGCTGCTCGGGACTCCTATTCAGTGCTGGTCGGGACTCCTTTAAGTGCTAGTCGGGACTCCTATTCAGTGCTGGTCGGGACTCCTATTCAGTGCTGGTCGGGACTCCTTTAAGTGCTGCTCGGGACTCCTATTCAGTGCTGGTCGGGACTCCTATTCAGTGCTGGTCGGGACTCCTTTTCAGTGCTGGTCGGGACTCCTATTCAGTGCTGGTCGGGACTCCTATTCAGTGCTGGTCGGGACTCCTTTTCAGTGCTGGTCGGGACTCCTTTTCAGTGCTGCTCGGGACTCCTTTTCAGTGCTGCTCGGGACTCCTATTCAGTGCTGGTCGGGACTCCTATTCAGTGCTGGTCGGGACTCCTTTAAGTGCTAGTCGGGACTCCTTTTCAGTGCTAGTCGGGACTCCTATTCAGTGCTGGTCGGGACTCCTTTAAGTGCTAGTCGGGACTCCTATTCAGTGCTGGTCGGGACTCCTATTCAGTGCTGGTCGGGACTCCTATTCAGTGCTGGTCGGGACTCCTATTCAGTGCTGGTCGGGACTCCTATTCAGTGCTGGTCGGGACTCCTTTAAGTGCTAGTCGGGACTCCTTTAAGTGCTGCTCGGGACTCCTTTAAGTGCTGGTCGGGACTCCTATTCAGTGCTGGTCGGGACTCCTATTCAGTGCTGGTCGGGACTCCTTTAAGTGCTGGTCGGGACTCCTTTAAGTGCTGCTCGGGACTCCTATTCAGTGCTGGTCGGGACTCCTATTCAGTGCTGGTCGGGACTCCTATTCAGTGCTGGTCGGGACTCCTTTAAGTGCTGGTCGGGACTCCTTTAAGTGCTGCTCGGGACTCCTATTCAGTGCTGCTCGGGACTCCTATTCAGTGCTGGTTGGGACTCCTATTCAGTGCTGGTCGGGACTCCTTTAAGTGCTAGTCGGGACTCCTTTTCAGTGCTAGTCGGGACTCCTATTCAGTGCTGGTCGGGACTCCTTTAAGTGCTAGTCGGGACTCCTATTCAGTGCTAGTCGGGACTCCTATTCAGTGCTGGTCGGGACTCCTATTCAGTGCTAGTCGGGACTCCTATTCAGTGCTAGTCGGGACTCCTATTCAGTGCTGGTCGGGACTCCTATTCAGTGCTAGTCGGGACTCCTTTTCAGTGCTAGTCGGGACTCCTATTCAGTGCTGGTCGGGACTCCTTTAAGTGCTGGTCGGGACTCCTATTCAGTGCTAGTCGGGACTCCTATTCAGTGCTGGTCGGGACTCCTATTCAGTGCTAGTCGGGACTCCTTTTCAGTGCTAGTCGGGACTCCTATTCAGTGCTGGTCGGGACTCCTTTAAGTGCTAGTCGGGACTCCTTTTCAGTGCTAGTCGGGACTCCTATTCAGTGCTGGTCGGGACTCCTTTAAGTGCTGGTTGGGACTCCTTTTCAGTGCTGGTCGGGACTCCTTTTCAGTGCTGGTTGGGACTCCTTTTCAGTGCTGCTCGGGACTCCTATTCAGTGCTGGTCGGGACTCCTATTCAGTGCTGGTCGGGACTCCTATCCAGTGCTGGTCGGGACTCCTTTTCAGTGCTGGTTGGGACTCCTTTTCAGTGCTGCTCGGGACTCCTATTCAGTGCTGGTCGGGACTCCTATTCAGTGCTGGTCGGGACTCCTATTCAGTGCTGGTCGGGACTCCTTTTCAGTGCTGGTCGGGACTCCTATTCAGTGCTGGTCGGGACTCCTTTAAGTGCTGGTCGGGACTCCTTTAAGTGCTGGTTGGGACTCCTTTTCAGTGCTGGTCGGGACTCCTTTTCAGTGCTGGTTGGGACTCCTTTTCAGTGCTGCTCGGGACTCCTATTCAGTGCTGGTCGGGACTCCTATTCAGTGCTGGTCGGGACTCCTATCCAGTGCTGGTCGGGACTCCTTTTCAGTGCTGGTTGGGACTCCTTTTCAGTGCTGCTCGGGACTCCTATTCAGTGCTGGTCGGGACTCCTATTCAGTGCTGGTCGGGACTCCTATTCAGTGCTGGTCGGGACTCCTTTTCAGTGCTGGTCGGGACTCCTTTAAGTGCTGGTCGGGACTCCTATTCAGTGCTGGTCGGGACTCCTTTAAGTGCTGGTCGGGACTCCTTTAAGTGCTGGTCGGGACTCCTATTCAGTGCTGCTCGGGACTCCTATTCAGTGCTGGTCGGGACTCCTTTAAGTGCTAGTCGGGACTCCTATTCAGTGCTGGTCGGGACTCCTATTCAGTGCTGGTTGGGACTCCTTTAAGTGCTGCTCGGGACTCCTATTCAGTGCTGGTCGGGACTCCTATTCAGTGCTGGTCGGGACTCCTTTTCAGTGCTGGTCGGGACTCCTATTCAGTGCTGGTCGGGACTCCTATTCAGTGCTGGTCGGGACTCCTTTTCAGTGCTGCTCGGGACTCCTTTTCAGTGCTGCTCGGGACTCCTATTCAGTGCTGTCGGGACTCCTATTCAGTGCTGGTCGGGACTCCTTTAAGTGCTAGTCGGGACTCCTTTTCAGTGCTAGTCGGGACTCCTATTCAGTGCTGGTCGGGACTCCTTTAAGTGCTAGTCGGGACTCCTATTCAGTGCTAGTCGGGACTCCTATTCAGTGCTGGTCGGGACTCCTTTAAGTGCTAGTCGGGACTCCTATTCAGTGCTAGTCGGGACTCCTATTCAGTGCTAGTCGGGACTCCTATTCAGTGCTGGTCGGGACTCCTATTCAGTGCTGGTCGGGACTCCTTTAAGTGCTAGTCGGGACTCCTATTCAGTGCTGCTCGGGACTCCTATTCAGTGCTGGTCGGGACTCCTTTTCAGTGCTGGTCGGGACTCCTTTTCAGTGCTAGTCGGGACTCCTATTCAGTGCTGGTCGGGACTCCTTTAAGTGCTGGTTGGGACTCCTTTTCAGTGCTGGTCGGGACTCCTTTTCAGTGCTGCTCGGGACTCCTTTTCAGTGCTGGTCGGGACTCCTATTCAGTGCTGGTCGAGACTCCTATTCAGTGCTGGTCGGGACTCCTATTCAGTGCTGCTCGGGACTCCTATTCAGTGCTGGTCGGGACTCCTATTCAGTGCTGGTCGGACTCCTTTAAGTGCTAGTCGGGACTCCTTTTCAGTGCTAGTCGGGACTCCTATTCAGTGCTGGTCGGGACTCCTTTAAGTGCTGGTTGGGACTCCTTTTCAGTGCTGGTCGGGACTCCTTTTCAGTGCTGGTTGGGACTCCTTTTCAGTGCTGCTCGGGACTCCTATTCAGTGGTGGTCGGGACTCCTATTCAGTGCTGGTCGGGACTCCTATTCAGTGCTGGTCGGGACTCCTATTCAGTGCTGGTCGGGACTCCTATTCAGTGCTGGTCGGGACTCCTTTAAGTGCTGGTTGGGACTCCTTTTCAGTGCTGGTCGGGACTCCTTTTCAGTGCTAGTCGGGACTCCTATTCAGTGCTGGTTGGGACTCCTTTTCAGTGCTGGTCGGGACTCCTATTCAGTGCTGGTCGGGACTCCTTTAAGTGCTAGTCGGGACTCCTTTTCAGTGCTAGTCGGGACTCCTATTCAGTGCTGGTCGGGACTCCTATTCAGTGCTAGTCGGGACTCCTTTTCAGTGCTAGTCGGGACTCCTATTCAGTGCTGGTCGGGACTCCTTTAAGTGCTGGTTGGGACTCCTTTTCAGTGCTGGTCGGGACTCCTTTTCAGTGCTGGTTGGGACTCCTATTCAGTGCTGCTCGGGACTCCTATTCAGTGCTGGTCGGGACTCCTATTCAGTGCTGGTCGGGACTCCTATTCAGTGCTGGTCGGGACTCCTTTTCAGTGCTGGTTGGGACTCCTTTTCAGTGCTGCTCGGGACTCCTATTCAGTGCTGGTCGGGACTCCTATTCAGTGCTGGTCGGGACTCCTATTCAGTGCTGGTCGGGACTCCTATTCAGTGCTGGTCAGGACTCCTATTCAGTGCTGGTCGGGACTCCTATTCAGTGCTGGTCGGGACTCCTTTTCAGTGCTGGTCGGGACTCCTTTAAGTGCTAGTCGGGACTCCTATTCAGTGCTGGTCGGGACTCCTTTTCAGTGCTAGTCGGGACTCCTATTCAGTGCTGGTCGGGACTCCTTTTCAGTGCTGCTCGGGACTCCTTTAAGTGCTGGTCGGGACTCCTTTAAGTGCTGGTCGGGACTCCTATTCAGTGCTGGTCGGGACTCCTTTAAGTGCTGGTCGGGACTCCTTTAAGTGCTGGTCGGGACTCCTATTCAGTGCTGGTCGGGACTCCTTTAAGTGCTGGTCGGGACTCCTATTCAGTGCTGGTCGGGACTCCTTTAAGTGCTAGTCGGGACTCCTATTCAGTGCTTGTCGGGACTCCTATTCAGTGCTGCTCGGGACTCCTTTAAGTGCTGCTCGGGACTCCTATTCAGTGCTGGTCGGGACTCCTTTTCAGTGCTGGTCGGGACTCCTATTCAGTGCTGGTCGGGACTCCTATTCAGTGCTGCTCGGGACTCCTATTCAGTGCTGGTCGGGACTCCTTTTCAGTGCTGGTCGGGACTCCTATTCAGTGCTGGTCGGGACTCCTTTTCAGTGCTGGTCAGGACTCCTATTCAGTGCTGGTCGGGACTCCTATTCAGTGCTGCTCGGGACTCCTATTCAGTGCTGGTCGGGACTCCTTTTCAGTGCTGGTCGGGACTCCTTTTCAGTGCTGGTCGGGACTCCTATTCAGTGCTGGTCGGGACTCCTTTAAGTGCTAGTCGGGACTCCTATTCAGTGCTGGTCGGGACTCCTATTCAGTGCTGCTCGGGACTCCTTTAAGTGCTGCTCGGGACTCCTATTCAGTGCTGGTCGGGACTCCTTTTCAGTGCTGGTCAGGACTCCTATTCAGTGCTGGTCGGGACTCCTATTCAGTGCTGCTCGGGACTCCTATTCAGTGCTGGTCGGGACTCCTTTTCAGTGCTGGTCGGGACTCCTATTCAGTGCTGGTCGGGACTCCTTTTCAGTGCTGGTCGGGACTCCTATTCAGTGCTGCTCGGGACTCCTATTCAGTGCTGCTCGGGACTCCTATTCAGTGCTGGTCGGGACTCCTTTTCAGTGCTGGTCGGGACTCCTATTCAGTGCTGGTCGGGACTCCTTTAAGTGCTGCTCGGGACTCCTATTCAGTGCTGGTCGGGACTCCTATTCAGTGCTGGTCGGGACTCCTTTTCAGTGCTGGTCGGGACTCCTTTAAGTGCTAGTCGGGACTCCTTTTCAGTGCTAGTCGGGACTCCTATTCAGTGCTGGTCGGGACTCCTTTTCAGTGCTGCTCGGGACTCCTTTAAGTGCTGGTCGGGACTCCTTTAAGTGCTGCTTGGGACTCCTATTCAGTGCTGGTCGGGACTCCTTTTCAGTGCTGGTCGGGACTCCTATTCAGTGCTGGTCGGGACTCCTATTCAGTGCTGGTCGGGACTCCTTTAAGTGCTGCTCGGGACTCCTATTCAGTGCTGGTCGGGACTCCTTTTCAGTGCTGGTCGGGACTCCTATTCAGTGCTGGTCGGGACTCCTATTCAGTGCTGGTCGGGACTCCTTTTCAGTGCTGCTCGGGACTCCTATTCAGTGCTGGTCGGGACTCCTTTTCAGTGCTGGTCGGGACTCCTATTCAGTGCTGCTCGGGACTCCTTTTCAGTGCTGGTCGGGACTCCTATTCAGTGCTGGTCGGGACTCCTATTCAGTGCTGCTCGGGACTCCTATTCAGTGCTGGTCGGGACTCCTTTAAGTGCTGGTTGGGACTCCTTTTCAGTGCTGGTCGGGACTCCTATTCAGTGCTGGTCGGGACTCCTATTCAGTGCTGGTCGGGACTCCTTTTCAGTGCTGCTCGGGACTCCTATTCAGTGCTGGTCGGGACTCCTTTTCAGTGCTGGTCGGGACTCCTATTCAGTGCTGGTCGGGACTCCTTTTCAGTGCTGGTCGGGACTCCTATTCAGTGCTGGTCGGGACTCCTATTCAGTGCTGCTCGGGACTCCTATTCAGTGCTGGTCGGGACTCCTTTAAGTGCTGGTTGGGACTCCTTTTCAGTGCTGGTCGGGACTCCTTTTCAGTGCTGGTTGGGACTCCTTTTCAGTGCTGCTCGGGACTCCTATTCAGTGCTGGTCGGGACTCCTATTCAGTGCTGGTCGGGACTCCTTTAAGTGCTGGTTGGGACTCCTTTTCAGTGCTGGTCGGGACTCCTTTTCAGTGCTAGTCGGGACTCCTATTCAGTGCTGGTTGGGACTCCTTTTCAGTGCTGGTCGGGACTCCTATTCAGTGCTGGTCGGGACTCCTTTAAGTGCTAGTCGGGACTCCTTTTCAGTGCTAGTCGGGACTCCTATTCAGTGCTGGTCGGGACTCCTATTCAGTGCTAGTCGGGACTCCTTTTCAGTGCTAGTCGGGACTCCTATTCAGTGCTGGTCGGGACTCCTTTAAGTGCTGGTTGGGACTCCTTTTCACTGCTGGTCGGGACTCCTTTTCAGTGCTGGTTGGGACTCCTATTCAGTGCTGCTCGGGACTCCTATTCAGTGCTGGTCGGGACTCCTATTCAGTGCTGGTCGGGACTCCTATTCAGTGCTGGTCGGGACTCCTTTTCAGTGCTGGTTGGGACTCCTTTTCAGTGCTGCTCGGGACTCCTATTCAGTGCTGGTCGGGACTCCTATTCAGTGCTGGTCGGGACTCCTATTCAGTGCTGGTCGGGACTCCTATTCAGTGCTGGTCAGGACTCCTATTCAGTGCTGGTCGGGACTCCTATTCAGTGCTGGTCGGGACTCCTTTTCAGTGCTGGTCGGGACTCCTTTAAGTGCTAGTCGGGACTCCTATTCAGTGCTGGTCGGGACTCCTTTTCAGTGCTAGTCGGGACTCCTATTCAGTGCTGGTCGGGACTCCTTTTCAGTGCTGCTCGGGACTCCTTTAAGTGCTGGTCGGGACTCCTTTAAGTGCTGGTCGGGACTCCTATTCAGTGCTGGTCGGGACTCCTTTAAGTGCTGGTCGGGACTCCTTTAAGTGCTGGTCGGGACTCCTATTCAGTGCTGGTCGGGACTCCTTTAAGTGCTGGTCGGGACTCCTATTCAGTGCTGGTCGGGACTCCTTTAAGTGCTAGTCGGGACTCCTATTCAGTGCTTGTCGGGACTCCTATTCAGTGCTGCTCGGGACTCCTTTAAGTGCTGCTCGGGACTCCTATTCAGTGCTGGTCGGGACTCCTTTTCAGTGCTGGTCGGGACTCCTATTCAGTGCTGGTCGGGACTCCTATTCAGTGCTGCTCGGGACTCCTATTCAGTGCTGGTCGGGACTCCTTTTCAGTGCTGGTCGGGACTCCTATTCAGTGCTGGTCGGGACTCCTTTTCAGTGCTGGTCAGGACTCCTATTCAGTGCTGGTCGGGACTCCTATTCAGTGCTGCTCGGGACTCCTATTCAGTGCTGGTCGGGACTCCTTTTCAGTGCTGGTCGGGACTCCTTTTCAGTGCTGGTCGGGACTCCTATTCAGTGCTGGTCGGGACTCCTTTAAGTGCTAGTCGGGACTCCTATTCAGTGCTGGTCGGGACTCCTATTCAGTGCTGCTCGGGACTCCTTTAAGTGCTGCTCGGGACTCCTATTCAGTGCTGGTCGGGACTCCTTTTCAGTGCTGGTCAGGACTCCTATTCAGTGCTGGTCGGGACTCCTATTCAGTGCTGCTCGGGACTCCTATTCAGTGCTGGTCGGGACTCCTTTTCAGTGCTGGTCGGGACTCCTATTCAGTGCTGGTCGGGACTCCTTTTCAGTGCTGGTCGGGACTCCTATTCAGTGCTGCTCGGGACTCCTATTCAGTGCTGCTCGGGACTCCTATTCAGTGCTGGTCGGGACTCCTTTTCAGTGCTGGTCGGGACTCCTATTCAGTGCTGGTCGGGACTCCTTTTCAGTGCTGGTCGGGACTCCTTTAAGTGCTAGTCGGGACTCCTTTTCAGTGCTAGTCGGGACTCCTATTCAGTGCTGGTCGGGACTCCTTTTCAGTGCTGCTCGGGACTCCTTTAAGTGCTGGTCGGGACTCCTTTAAGTGCTGGTCGGGACTCCTATTCAGTGCTGGTCGGGACTCCTATTCAGTGCTGCTCGGGACTCCTTTAAGTGCTGGTCGGGACTCCTTTAAGTGCTGCTTGGGACTCCTATTCAGTGCTGGTCGGGACTCCTTTTCAGTGCTGGTCGGGACTCCTATTCAGTGCTGGTCGGGACTCCTATTCAGTGCTGGTCGGGACTCCTTTAAGTGCTGCTCGGGACTCCTATTCAGTGCTGGTCGGGACTCCTTTTCAGTGCTGGTCGGGACTCCTATTCAGTGCTGGTCGGGACTCCTATTCAGTGCTGGTCGGGACTCCTTTTCAGTGCTGCTCGGGACTCCTATTCAGTGCTGGTCGGGACTCCTTTTCAGTGCTGGTCGGGACTCCTATTCAGTGCTGGTCGGGACTCCTTTTCAGTGCTGGTCGGGACTCCTATTCAGTGCTGGTCGGGACTCCTATTCAGTGCTGCTCGGGACTCCTATTCAGTGCTGGTCGGGACTCCTTTAAGTGCTGGTTGGGACTCCTTTTCAGTGCTGGTCGGGACTCCTTTTCAGTGCTGGTTGGGACTCCTTTTCAGTGCTGCTCGGGACTCCTATTCAGTGCTGGTCGGGACTCCTATTCAGTGCTGGTCGGGACTCCTTTAAGTGCTAGTCGGGACTCCTATTCAGTGCTGGTCGGGACTCCTATTCAGTGCTGGTCGAGACTCCTTTAAGTGCTAGTCGGGACTCCTATTCAGTGCTGGTCGGGACTCCTATTCAGTGCTGGTCGGGACTCCTATTCAGTGCTGGTCGGGACTCCTTTTCAGTGCTGGTCGGGACTCCTTTTCAGTGTTGCTCGGGACTCCTTTTCAGTGCTGCTCGGGACTCCTATTCAGGGCTGGTCGGGACTCCTATTCAGTGCTGGTCGGGACTCCTTTAAGTGCTAGTCGGGACTCCTTTTCAGTGCTAGTCGGGACTCCTATTCAGTGCTGGTCGGGACTCCTTTAAGTGCTAGTCGGGACTCCTTTTCAGTGCTAGTCGGGACTCCTATTCAGTGCTGGTCGGGACTCCTTTAAGTGCTAGTCGGGACTCCTATTCAGTGCTAGTCGGGACTCCTATTCAGTGCTGGTCGGGACTCCTATTCAGTGCTAGTCGGGACTCCTTTTCAGTGCTAGTCGGGACTCCTATTCAGTGCTGGTCGGGACTCCTTTAAGTGCTAGTCGGGACTCCTTTTCAGTGCTAGTCGGGACTCCTATTCAGTGCTGGTCGGGACTCCTTTAAGTGCTGGTTGGGACTCCTTTTCAGTGCTGGTCGGGACTCCTTTTCAGTGCTGGTTGGGACTCCTTTTCAGTGCTGCTCGGGACTCCTATTCAGTGCTGGTCGGGACTCCTATTCAGTGCTGGTCGGGACTCCTATTCAGTGCTGGTCGGGACTCCTTTTCAGTGCTGGTTGGGACTCCTTTTCAGTGCTGGTCGGGACTCCTTTTCAGTGCTGGTTGGGACTCCTTTTCAGTGCTGCTCGGGACTCCTATTCAGTGCTGGTCGGGACTCCTATTCAGTGCTGGTCAGGACTCCTATTCAGTGCTGGTCGGGACTCCTATTCAGTGCTGGTCGGGACTCCTTTTCAGTGCTGGTCGGGACTCCTATTCAGTGCTGGTCGGGACTCCTTTAAGTGCTAGTCGGGACTCCTTTTCAGTGCTAGTCGGGACTCCTATTCAGTGCTGGTCGGGACTCCTTTTCAGTGCTGCTCGGGACTCCTTTAAGTGCTGGTCGGGACTCCTTTAAGTGCTGGTCGGGACTCCTATTCAGTGCTGGTCGGGACTCCTTTAAGTGCTAGTCGGGATTCCTATTCAGTGCTGGTCGGGACTCCTATTCAGTGCTGGTCGGGACTCCTTTAAGTGCTGCTCGGGACTCCTATTCAGTGCTGGTCGGGACTCCTATTCAGTGCTGGTCAGGACTCCTATTCAGTGCTGGTCGGGACTCCTATTCAGTGCTGGTCGGGACTCCTTTTCAGTGCTGGTCGGGACTCCTATTCAGTGCTGGTCGGGACTCCTTTTCAGTGCTGGTCGGGACTCCTATTCAGTGCTGGTCGGGACTCCTATTCAGTGCTGCTCGGGACTCCTATTCAGTGCTGGTCGGGACTCCTTTTCAGTGCTGGTCGGGACTCCTATTCAGTGCTGGTCGGGACTCCTATTCAGTGCTGGTCGGGACTCCTTTTCAGTGCTGGTCGGGACTCCTATTCAGTGCTGGTCGGGACTCCTATTCAGTGCTGCTCGGGACTCCTATTCAGTGCTGGTCGGGACTCCTTTAAGTGCTGCTCGGGACTCCTATTCAGTGCTGGTCGGGACTCCTTTTCAGTGCTGGTCGGGACTCCTATTCAGTGCTGGTCGGGACTCCTTTAAGTGCTGCTCGGGACTCCTATTCAGTGCTGGTCGGGACTCCTATTCAGTGCTGGTCGGGACTCCTTTTCAGTGCTGGTCGGGACTCCTTTAAGTGCTAGTCGGGACTCCTTTTCAGTGCTAGTCGGGACTCCTATTCAGTGCTGGTCGGGACTCCTTTTCAGTGCTGCTCGGGACTCCTTTAAGTGCTGCTCGGGACTCCTTTAAGTGCTGGTCGGGACTCCTATTCAGTGCTGGTCGGGACTCCTATTCAGTGCTGGTCGGGACTCCTATTCAGTGCTGGTCGGGACTCCTTTAAGTGCTGCTCGGGACTCCTATTCAGTGCTGGTCGGGACTCCTTTTCAGTGCTGGTCGGGACTCCTATTCAGTGCTGGTCGGGACTCCTATTCAGTGCTGCTCGGGACTCCTATTCAGTGCTGGTCGGGACTCCTTTTCAGTGCTGGTCGGGACTCCTATTCAGTGCTGGTCGGGACTCCTTTTCAGTGCTGGTCGGGACTCCTATTCAGTGCTGGTCGGGACTCCTTTTCAGTGCTGGTCGGGACTCCTATTCAGTGCTGCTCGGGACTCCTATTCAGTGCTGGTCGGGACTCCTTTAAGTGCTGGTTGGGACTCCTTTTCAGTGCTGGTCGGGACTCCTTTTCAGTGCTGGTTGGGACTCCTTTTCAGTGCTGCTCGGGACTCCTATTCAGTGCTGGTCGGGACTCCTATTCAGTGCTGGTCGGGACTCCTATTCAGTGCTGGTCGGGACTCCTATTCAGTGCTGGTCGGGACTCCTTTTCAGTGCTGGTCGGGACTCCTATTCAGTGCTGGTCGGGACTCCTTTAAGTGCTAGTCGGGACTCCTTTTCAGTGCTAGTCGGGACTCCTATTCAGTGCTGGTCGGGACTCCTTTTCAGTGCTGCTCGGGACTCCTTTAAGTGCTGGTCGGGACTCCTTTTCAGTGCTAGTCGGGACTCCTATTCAGTGCTGGTCCGGACTCCTTTAAGTGCTGGTTGGGACTCCTTTTCAGTGCTGGTCGGGACTCCTTTTCAGTGCTGGTTGGGACTCCTTTTCAGTGCTGCTCGGGACTCCTATTCAGTGCTGGTCGGGACTCCTTTTCAGTGCTGCTCGGGACTCCTTTTCAGTGCTGCTCGGGACTCCTATTCAGTGCTGGTCGGGACTCCTTTAAGTGCTAGTCGGGACTCCTTTTCAGTGCTAGTCGGGACTCCTATTCAGTGCTGGTCGGGACTCCTTTTCAGTGCTGGTCGGGACTCCTTTAAGTGCTAGTCGGGACTCCTTTTCAGTGCTAGTCGGGACTCCTATTCAGTGCTGGTCGGGACTCCTTTAAGTGCTAGTCGGGACTCCTTTTCAGTGCTAGTCGGGACTCCTATTCAGTGCTGGTCGGGACTCCTTTAAGTGCTAGTCGGGACTCCTTTTCAGTGCTAGTCGGGACTCCTATTCAGTGCTGGTCGGGACTCCTATTCAGTGCTGGTCGGGACTCCTTTAAGTGCTAGTCGGGACTCCTTTAAGTGCTGGTTGGGACTCCTTTTCAGTGCTGGTCGGGACTCCTTTTCAGTGCTGGTTGGGACTCCTTTTCAGTGCTGCTCGGGACTCCTATTCAGTGCTGGGCGGGACTCCTATTCAGTGCTGGTCGGGACTCCTATTCAGTGCTGGTCGGGACTCCTATTCAGTGCTGGTCGGGACTCCTTTTCAGTGCTGGTCGGGACTCCTATTCAGTGCTGGTCGGGACTCCTTTAAGTGCTAGTCGGGACTCCTTTTCAGTGCTAGTCGGGACTCCTATTCAGTGCTGGTCGGGACTCCTATTCAGTGCTGCTCGGGACTCCTATTCAGTGCTGGTCGGGACTCCTTTTCAGTGCTGGTCGGGACTCCTTTTCAGTGCTGGTCGGGACTCCTTTTCAGTGCTGCTCGGGACTCCTATTCAGTGCTGGTCGGGACTCCTTTTCAGTGCTAGTCGGGACTCCTATTCAGTGCTGGTCGGGACTCCTTTAAGTGCTGGTTGGGACTCCTTTTCAGTGCTGGTCGGGACTCCTTTTCAGTGCTGGTTGGGACTCCTTTTCAGTGCTGCTCGGGACTCCTATTCAGTGCTGGTCGGGACTCCTTTTCAGTGCTGGTCGGGACTCCTTTTCAGTGCTGCTCGGGACTCCTATTCAGTGCTGCTCGGGACTCCTATTCAGTGCTGGTCGAGACTCCTTTAAGTGCTAGTCGGGACTCCTTTTCGGTGCTAGTCGGGACTCCTATTCAGTGCTGGTCGGGACTCCTATTCAGTGCTGGTCGGGACTCCTATTCAGTGCTGGTCGGGACTCCTTTTCAGTGCTGGTCGGGACTCCTTTTCAGTGTTGCTCGGGACTCCTTTTCAGTGCTGCTCGGGACTCCTATTCAGGGCTGGTCGGGACTCCTATTCAGTGCTGGTCGGGACTCCTTTAAGTGCTAGTCGGGACTCCTTTTCAGTGCTAGTCGGGACTCCTATTCAGTGCTGGTCGGGACTCCTTTAAGTGCTAGTCGGGACTCCTTTTCAGTGCTAGTCGGGACTCCTATTCAGTGCTGGTCGGGACTCCTTTAAGTGCTAGTCGGGACTCCTTTTCAGTGCTGGTCGGGACTCCTATTCAGTGCTGGTCGGGACTCCTATTCAGTGCTGGTCGGGACTCCTATTCAGTGCTAGTCGGGACTCCTTTTCAGTGCTAGTCGGGACTCCTATTCAGTGCTGGTCGGGACTCCTTTAAGTGCTAGTCGGGACTCCTTTTCAGTGCTAGTCGGGACTCCTATTCAGTGCTGGTCGGGACTCCTTTAAGTGCTGGTTGGGACTCCTTTTCAGTGCTGGTCGGGACTCCTTTTCAGTGCTGGTTGGGACTCCTTTTCAGTGCTGCTCGGGACTCCTATTCAGTGCTGGTCGGGACTCCTATTCAGTGCTGGTCGGGACTCCTATTCAGTGCTGGTCGGGACTCCTTTAAGTGCTAGTCGGGACTCCTATTCAGTGCTGGTCGGGACTCCTATTCAGTGCTGGTCGGGACTCCTATTCAGTGCTGGTCGGGACTCCTTTAAGTGCTGCTCGGGACTCCTATTCAGTGCTGGTCGGGACTCCTTTTCAGTGCTGGTCGGGACTCCTATTCAGTGCTGGTCGGGACTCCTATTCAGTGCTGCTCGGGACTCCTATTCAGTGCTGGTCGGGACTCCTTTTCAGTGCTGGTCGGGACTCCTATTCAGTGCTGGTCGGGACTCCTTTTCAGTGCTGGTCGGGACTCCTATTCAGTGCTGGTCGGGACTCCTATTCAGTGCTGCTCGGGACTCCTATTCAGTGCTGGTCGGGACTCCTTTAAGTGCTGCTCGGGACTCCTATTCAGTGCTGGTCGGGACTCCTTTTCAGTGCTGGTCGGGACTCCTATTCAGTGCTGGTCGGGACTCCTTTAAGTGCTGCTCGGGACTCCTATTCAGTGCTGGTCGGGACTCCTATTCAGTGCTGGTCGGGACTCCTTTTCAGTGCTGGTCGGGACTCCTTTAAGTGCTAGTCGGGACTCCTTTTCAGTGCTAGTCGGGACTCCTATTCAGTGCTGGTCGGGACTCCTTTTCAGTGCTGCTCGGGACTCCTTTAAGTGCTGGTCGGGACTCCTTTAAGTGCTGGTCGGGACTCCTATTCAGTGCTGGTCGGGACTCCTATTCAGTGCTGGTCGGGACTCCTATTCAGTGCTGGTCGGGACTCCTTTAAGTGCTGCTCGGGACTCCTATTCAGTGCTGGTCGGGACTCCTTTTCAGTGCTGGTCGGGACTCCTATTCAGTGCTGGTCGGGACTCCTATTCAGTGCTGCTCGGGACTCCTATTCAGTGCTGGTCGGGACTCCTTTTCAGTGCTGGTCGGGACTCCTATTCAGTGCTGGTCGGGACTCCTTTTCAGTGCTGGTCGGGACTCCTATTCAGTGCTGGTCGGGACTCCTTTTCAGTGCTGGTCGGGACTCCTATTCAGTGCTGCTCGGGACTCCTATTCAGTGCTGGTCGGGACTCCTTTAAGTGCTGGTTGGGACTCCTTTTCAGTGCTGGTCGGGACTCCTTTTCAGTGCTGGTTGGGACTCCTTTTCAGTGCTGCTCGGGACTCCTATTCAGTGCTGGTCGGGACTCCTATTCAGTGCTGGTCGGGACTCCTATTCAGTGCTGGTCGGGACTCCTATTCAGTGCTGGTCGGGACTCCTTTTCAGTGCTGGTCGGGACTCCTATTCAGTGCTGGTCGGGACTCCTTTAAGTGCTAGTCGGGACTCCTTTTCAGTGCTAGTCGGGACTCCTATTCAGTGCTGGTCGGGACTCCTTTTCAGTGCTGCTCGGGACTCCTTTAAGTGCTGGTCGGGACTCCTTTTCAGTGCTAGTCGGGACTCCTATTCAGTGCTGGTCCGGACTCCTTTAAGTGCTGGTTGGGACTCCTTTTCAGTGCTGGTCGGGACTCCTTTTCAGTGCTGGTTGGGACTCCTTTTCAGTGCTGCTCGGGACTCCTATTCAGTGCTGGTCGGGACTCCTTTTCAGTGCTGCTCGGGACTCCTTTTCAGTGCTGCTCGGGACTCCTATTCAGTGCTGGTCGGGACTCCTTTAAGTGCTAGTCGGGACTCCTTTTCAGTGCTAGTCGGGACTCCTATTCAGTGCTGGTCGGGACTCCTTTTCAGTGCTGGTCGGGACTCCTTTAAGTGCTAGTCGGGACTCCTTTTCAGTGCTAGTCGGGACTCCTATTCAGTGCTGGTCGGGACTCCTTTAAGTGCTAGTCGGGACTCCTTTTCAGTGCTAGTCGGGACTCCTATTCAGTGCTGGTCGGGACTCCTTTAAGTGCTAGTCGGGACTCCTTTTCAGTGCTAGTCGGGACTCCTATTCAGTGCTGGTCGGGACTCCTATTCAGTGCTGGTCGGGACTCCTTTAAGTGCTAGTCGGGACTCCTTTAAGTGCTGGTTGGGACTCCTTTTCAGTGCTGGTCGGGACTCCTTTTCAGTGCTGGTTGGGACTCCTTTTCAGTGCTGCTCGGGACTCCTATTCAGTGCTGGGCGGGACTCCTATTCAGTGCTGGTCGGGACTCCTATTCAGTGCTGGTCGGGACTCCTATTCAGTGCTGGTCGGGACTCCTTTTCAGTGCTGGTCGGGACTCCTATTCAGTGCTGGTCGGGACTCCTTTAAGTGCTAGTCGGGACTCCTTTTCAGTGCTAGTCGGGACTCCTATTCAGTGCTGGTCGGGACTCCTATTCAGTGCTGCTCGGGACTCCTATTCAGTGCTGGTCGGGACTCCTTTTCAGTGCTGGTCGGGACTCCTTTTCAGTGCTGGTCGGGACTCCTTTTCAGTGCTGGTCGGGACTCCTTTTCAGTGCTGCTCGGGACTCCTATTCAGTGCTGGTCGGGACTCCTTTTCAGTGCTAGTCGGGACTCCTATTCAGTGCTGGTCGGGACTCCTTTAAGTGCTGGTTGGGACTCCTTTTCAGTGCTGGTCGGGACTCCTTTTCAGTGCTGGTTGGGACTCCTTTTCAGTGCTGCTCGGGACTCCTATTCAGTGCTGGTCGGGACTCCTTTTCAGTGCTGGTCGGGACTCCTTTTTCAGTGCTGCTCGGGACTCCTATTCAGTGCTGCTCGGGACTCCTATTCAGTGCTGGTCGGGACTCCTTTTCAGTGCTGGTCGGGACTCCTTTTCAGTGCTAGTCGGGACTCCTATTCAGTGCTGGTCGGGACTCCTTTAAGTGCTGGTTGGGACTCCTTTTCAGTGCTGGTTGGGACTCCTTTTCAGTGCTGGTCGGGACTCCTTTTCAGTGCTGGTTGGGACTCCTTTTCAGTGCTGCTCGGGACTCCTATTCAGTGCTGGTCGGGACTCCTTTTCAGTGCTGGTCGGGACTCCTTTTCAGTGCTGCTCGGACTCCTATTCAGTGCTGCTCGGGACTCCTATTCAGTGCTGCTCGGGACTCCTATTCAGTGCTGGTCGGGACTCCTTTTCAGTGCTGGTCGGGACTCCCTTTTCAGTGCTGCTCGGGACTCCTATTCAGTGCTGGTCGGGACTCCTATTCAGTGCTGGTCGGGACTCCTATTCAGTGCTGGTCGGGACTCCTTTTCAGTGCTGCTCGGGACTCCTATTCAGGGCTGGTCGGGACTCCTATTCAGTGCTGTCGGGACTCCTTTAAGTGCTAGTCGGGACTCCTTTTCAGTGCTAGTCGGGACTCCTATTCAGTGCTGGTCAGGACTCCTATTCAGTGCTAGTCGGGACTCCTTTTCAGTGCTAGTCGGGACTCCTATTCAGTGCTGGTCGGGACTCCTTTAAGTGCTGGTTGGGACTCCTTTTCAGTGCTGGTCGGGACTCCTTTTCAGTGCTGGTTGGGACTCCTTTTCAGTGCTGCTCGGGACTCCTATTCAGTGCTGGTCGGGACTCCTATTCAGTGCTGGTCGGGACTCCTATTCAGTGCTGGTCGGGACTCCTATTCAGTGCTGGTCGGGACTCCTTTTCAGTGCTGCTCGGGACTCCTATTCAGTGCTGGTCGGGACTCCTTTAAGTGCTGGTTGGGACTCCTTTTCAGTGCTGGTCGGGACTCCTTTTCAGTGCTGGTTGGGACTCCTTTTCAGTGCTGCTCGGGACTCCTATTCAGTGCTGGTCGGGACTCCTTTTCAGTGCTGGTCGGGACTCCTTTTCAGAGCTGCTCGGGACTCCTATTCAGTGCTGCTCGGGACTCCTATTCAGTGCTGGTCGGGACTCCTTTAAGTGCTGCTCGGGACTCCTATTCAGTGCTGGTCGGGACTCCTTTTCAGTGCTGGTCGGGACTCCTTTTCAGTGCTGCTCGGGACTCCTATTCAGTGCTGCTCGGGACTCCTATTCAGTGCTGGTCGGGACTCCTTTAAGTGCTGCTCGGGACTCCTATTCAGTGCTGGTCGGGACTCCTTTTCAGTGCTGGTCGGGACTCCTATTCAGTGCTGGTCGGGACTCCTTTTCAGTGCTGGTCGGGACTCCTTTTCAGTGCTGGTCGGGACTCCTATTCAGTGCTGCTCGGGACTCCTATTCAGTGCTGGTCGGGACTCCTTTAAGTGCTGCTCGGGACTCCTATTCAGTGCTGGTCGGGACTCCTTTTCAGTGCTGGTCGGGACTCCTTTTCAGTGCTGCTCGGGACTCCTATTCAGTGCTGCTCGGGACTCCTATTCAGTGCTGGTCGGGACTCCTTCAAGTGCTGCTCGGGGACTCCTATTCAGTGCTGGTCGGGACTCCTTTAAGTGCTGCTCGGGACTCCTATTCAGTGCTGCTCGGGACTCCTATTCAGGGCTGGTCGGGACTCCTATTCAGTGCTGGTCGGGACTCCTTTAAGTGCTAGTCGGGACTCCTTTTCAGTGCTAGTCGGGACTCCTATTCAGTGCTGGTCGGGACTCCTTTAAGTGCTGGTTGGGACTCTTTTTCAGTGCTGGTCGGGACTCCTTTTCAGTGCTGGTTGGGACTCCTTTTCAGTGCTGCTCGGGACTCCTATTCAGTGCTGGTCGGGACTCCTATTCAGTGCTGGTCGGGACTCCTATTCAGTGCTGGTCGGAACTCCTATTCAGTGCTGGTCGGGACTCCTTTTCAGTGCTGGTCGGGACTCCTATTCAGTGCTGGTCGGGACTCCTTTAAGTGCTAGTCGGGACTCCTTTTCAGTGGTAGTCGGGACTCCTATTCAGTGCTGGTCGGGACTCCTTTTCAGTGCTGCTCGGGACTCCTTTAAGTGCTGGTCGGGACTCCTTTTCAGTGCTAGTCGGGACTCCTATTCAGTGCTGCTCGGGACTCCTATTCAGTGCTGGTCGGGACTCCTTTTCAGTGCTGCTCGGGACTCCTATTCAGTGCTGGTCGGGACTCCTTTTCAGTGCTGGTCGGGACTCCTATTCAGTGCTGGTCGGGACTCCTTTAAGTGCTGGTTGGGACTCCTTTTCAGTGCTGGTCGGGACTCCTTTTCAGTGCTGGTTGGGACTCCTTTTCAGTGCTGCTCGGGACTCCTATTCAGTGCTGTCGGGACTCCTTTTCAGTGCTGGTCGGGACTCCTTTTCAGTGCTGCTCGGGACTCCTATTCAGTGCTGCTCGGGACTCCTACTCAGTGCTGGTCGGGACTCCTTTAAGTGCTGCTCGGGACTCCTATTCAGTGCTGGTCGGGACTCCTTTTCAGTGCTGCTCGGGACTCCTATTCAGTGCTGCTCGGGACTCCTATTCAGTGCTAGTCGGGACTCCTATTCAGTGCTGGTCGGGACTCCTTTTCAGTGCTGCTCGGGACTCCTTTAAGTGCTGGTCGGGACTCCTATTCAGTGCTGGTCGGGACTCCTTTAAGTGCTGGTCGGGACTCCTTTAAGTGCTGGTCGGGACTCCTATTCAGTGCTGGTCGGGACTCCTTTAAGTGCTAGTCGGGACTCCTATTCAGTGCTGGTCGGGACTCCTTTAAGTGCTGGTCGGGACTCCTTTAAGTGCTAGTCGGGACTCCTATTCAGTGCTGGTTGGGACTCCTTTAAGTGCTAGTCGGGACTCCTATTCAGTGCTGGTCGGGACTCCTTTAAGTGCTAGTCGGGACTCCTATTCAGTGCTGGTCGGGACTCCTATTCACTGCTGGTCGGGACTCCTATTCAGTGCTGGTCGGGACTCCTTTAAGTGCTGCTCGGGACTCCTATTCAGTGCTGGTCGGGACTCCTTTTCAGTGCTGGTCGGGACTCCTATTCAGTGCTGGTCGGGACTCCTATCAGTGCTGCTCGGGACTCCTATTCAGTGCTGGTCGGGACTCCTTTTCAGTGCTGGTCGGGACTCCTATTCAGTGCTGGTCGGGACTCCTTTTCAGTGCTGGTCGGGACTCCTATTCAGTGCTGGTCGGGACTCCTTTAAGTGCTGCTCGGGACTCCTATTCAGTGCTGGTCGGGACTCCTATTCAGTGCTGCTCGGGACTCCTATTCAGTGCTGGTCGGGACTCCTTTTCAGTGCTGGTCGGGACTCCTATTCAGTGCTGGTCGGGACTCCTTTTCAGTGCTGGTCGGGACTCCTTTAAGTGCTAGTCGGGACTCCTTTTCAGTGCTAGTCGGGACTCCTATTCAGTGCTGGTCGGGACTCCTTTTCAGTGCTGCTCGGGACTCCTTTAAGTGCTGCTCGGGACTCCTATTCAGTGCTGGTCGGGACTCCTATTCAGTGCTGGTCGGGACTCCTATTCAGTGCTGGTCGGGACTCCTTTAAGTGCTGCTCGGGACTCCTATTCAGTGCTGGTCGGGACTCCTTTTCAGTGCTGGTCGGGACTCCTATTCAGTGCTGGTCGGGACTCCTATTCAGTGCTGCTCGGGACTCCTATTCAGTGCTGGTCGGGACTCCTTTTCAGTGCTGGTCGGACTCCTATTCAGTGCTGGTCGGACTCCTTTTCAGTGCTGGTCGGACTCCTATTCAGTGCTGGTCGGGACTCCTATTCAGTGCTGCTCGGGACTCCTATTCAGTGCTGGTCGGGACTCCTTTAAGTGCTGGTTGGGACTCCTTTTCAGTGCTGGTCGGGACATCCTTTTTCAGTGCTGGTTGGGACTCCTTTTCAGTGCTGCTCGGGACTCCTATTCAGTGCTGGTCGGGACTCCTATTCAGTGCTGGTCGGGACTCCTTTAAGTGCTAGTCGGGACTCCTATTCAGTGCTGGTCGGGACTCCTATTCAGTGCTGGTCGGGACTCCTTTAAGTGCTAGTCGGGACTCCTTTCAGTGCTAGTCGGGACTCCTATTCAGTGCTGGTCGGGACTCCTTTAAGTGCTGGTTGGGACTCCTTTTCAGTGCTGCTCGGGACTCCTTTTCAAGTGCTGGTTGGGACTCCTTTTCAGTGCTGCTCGGGACTCCTATTCAGTGCTGGTCGGGACTCCTATTCAGTGCTGGTCGGGACTCCTTTTCAGTGCTGGTCGGGACTCCTATTCAGTGCTGGTCGGGACTCCTTTAAGTGCTAGTCGGGACTCCTTTTCAGTGCTAGTCGGGACTCCTATTCAGTGCTGGTCGGGACTCCTTTTCAGTGCTGCTCGGGACTCCTTTAAGTGCTGGTCGGGACTCCTTTTCAGTGCTAGTCGGGACTCCTATTCAGTGCTGGTCCGGACTCCTTTAAGTGCTGGTTGGGACTCCTTTTCAGTGCTGGTCGGGACTCCTTTTCAGTGCTGGTTGGGACTCCCTTTTCAGTGCTGCTCGGGACTCCTATTCAGTGCTGGTCGGGACTCCTTTTCAGTGCTGCTCGGGACTCCTTTTCAGTGCTGCTCGGGACTCCTATTCAGTGCTGGTCGGGACTCCTTTAAGTGCTAGTCGGGACTCCTTTTCAGTGCTAGTCGGGACTCCTATTCAGTGCTGGTCGGGACTCCTTTTCAGTGCTGGTCGGGACTCCTTTAAGTGCTAGTCGGGACTCCTTTTCAGTGCTAGTCGGGACTCCTATTCAGTGCTGGTCGGGACTCCTTTAAGTGCTAGTCGGGACTCCTTTTCAGTGCTAGTCGGGACTCCTATTCAGTGCTGGTCGGGACTCCTATTCAGTGCTGGTCGGGACTCCTTTTCAGTGCTGGTCGGGACTCCTATTCAGTGCTGGTCGGGACTCCTTTAAGTGCTAGTCGGGACTCCTTTTCAGTGCTAGTCGGGACTCCTATTCAGTGCTGGTCGGGACTCCTATTCAGTGCTGCTCGGGACTCCTATTCAGTGCTGGTCGGGACTCCTTTTCAGTGCTGGTCGGGACTCCTTTTCAGTGCTGGTCGGGACTCCTTTTCAGTGCTGCTCGGGACTCCTTTTCAGTGCTGCTCGGGACTCCTATTCAGTGCTGGTCGGGACTCCTTTTCAGTGCTAGTCGGGACTCCTATTCAGTGCTGGTCGGGACTCCTTTAAGTGCTGGTTGGGACTCCTTTTCAGTGCTGGTCGGGACTCCTTTTCAGTGCTGGTTGGGACTCCCTTTTCAGTGCTGCTCGGGACTCCTATTCAGTGCTGGTCGGGACTCCTTTTCAGTGCTGGTCGGGACTCCTTTTCAGTGCTGCTCGGGACTCCTATTCAGTGCTGCTCGGGACTCCTATTCAGTGCTGGTCTGGACTCCTTTTCAGTGCTGGTCGGGACTCCTTTTCAGTACTAGTCGGGACTCCTATTCAGTGCTGGTCGGGACTCCTATTCAGTGCTGGTCGGGACTCCTATTCAGTGCTGGTCGGGACTCCTTTTCAGTGCTGGTCGGGACTCCTTTTCAGTGCTGCTCGGGACTCCTATTCAGGGCTGGTCGGGACTCCTTTAAGTGCTAGTCGGGACTCCTTTTCAGTGCTAGTCGGGACTCCTATTCAGTGCTGGTCGGACTCCTTTAAGTGCTAGTCGGGACTCCTTTTCAGTGCTGGTCGGGACTCCTATTCAGTGCTGGTCGGGACTCCTTTAAGTGCTAGTCGGGACTCCTTTTCAGTGCTAGTCGGGACTCCTATTCAGTGCTGGTCGGGACTCCTTTAAGTGCTAGTCGGGACTCCTTTTCAGTGCTAGTCGGGACTCCTATTCAGTGCTGTCGGGACTCCTTTAAGTGCTGCTCGGGACTCCTATTCAGTGCTGGTCGGGACTCCTTTTCAGTGCTAGTCGGGACTCCTATTCAGTGCTGGTCGGAACTCCTTTAAGTGCTGGTTGGGACTCCTTTTCAGTGCTGGTCGGGACTCCTTTTCAGTGCTGGTTGGGACTCCTTTTCAGTGCTGCTCGGGACTCCTATTCAGTGCTGGTCGGGACTTCCTATTCAGTGCTGGTCGGGACTCCTATTCAGTGCTGGTCGGGACTCCTATTCAGTGCTGGTCGGGACTCCTTTTCAGTGCTGGTCGGGACTCCTTTTCAGTGCTGGTTGGGACTCCTTTTCAGTGCTGCTCGGGACTCCTATTCAGTGCTGGGCGGGACTCCTATTCAGTGCTGGTCGGGACTCCTATTCAGTGCTGGTCGGGACTCCTTTTCAGTGCTGGTCGGGACTCCTATTCAGTGCTGGTCGGGACTCCTTTAAGTGCTAGTCGGGACTCCTTTTCAGTGCTAGTCGGGACTCCTATTCAGTGCTGGTCGGGACTCCTATTCAGTGCTGCTCGGGACTCCTATTCAGTGCTGGTCGGGACTCCTTTTCAGTGCTGGTCGGGACTCCTTTTCAGTGCTGGTCGGGACTCCTTTTCAGTGCTGGTCGGGACTCCTTTTCAGTGCTGGTTGGGACTCCTTTTCAGTGCTGCTCGGGACTCCTATTCAGTGCTGGTCGGGACTCCTTTTCAGTGCTGGTCGGGACTCCTTTTCAGTGCTGCTCGGGACTCCTATTCAGTGCTGCTCGGGACTCCTATTCAGTGCTGGTCGGGACTCCTTTTCAGTGCTGGTCGGGACTCCTTTTCAGTGCTAGTCGGGACTCCTATTCAGTGCTGGTCGGGACTCCTATTCAGTGCTGGTCGGGACTCCTATTCAGTGCTGGTCGGGACTCCTTTTCAGTGCTGGTCGGGACTCCTTTTCAGTGCTGCTCGGGACTCCTATTCAGGGCTGGTCGGGACTCCTTTAAGTGCTAGTCGGGACTCCTTTTCAGTGCTAGTCGGGACTCCTATTCAGTGCTGGTCGGGACTACCTTTAAGTGCTAGTCGGGACTCCTTTTCAGTGCTGGTCGGGACTCCTATTCAGTGCTGGTCGGGACTCCTTTAAGTGCTAGTCGGGACTCCTTTTCAGTGCTAGTCGGGACTCCTATTCAGTGCTGGTCGGGACTCCTTTTCGTGCTAGTCGGGACTCCTTTTCAGTGCTAGTCGGGACTCCTATTCAGTGCTGGTCGGGACTCCTTTAAGTGCTAGTCGGGACTCCTTTTCAGTGCTAGTCGGGACTCCTATTCAGTGCTGGTCGGAACTCCTTTAAGTGCTGGTTGGGACTCCTTTTCAGTGCTGGTCGGGACTCCTTTTCAGTGCTGGTTGGGACTCCTTTTCAGTGCTGCTCGGGACTCCTATTCAGTGCTGGTCGGGACTCCTATTCAGTGCTGGTCGGGACTCCTATTCAGTGCTGGTCGGGACTCCTATTCAGTGCTGGTCGGGACTCCTTTTCAGTGCTGGTCGGGACTCCTTTTCAGTGCTGGTTGGGACTCCTTTTCAGTGCTGCTCGGGACTCCTATTCAGTGCTGGGCGGGACTCCTATTCAGTGCTGGTCGGGACTCCTATTCAGTGCTGGTCGGGACTCCTATTCAGTGCTGGTCGGGACTCCTTTTCAGTGCTGGTCGGGACTCCTATTCAGTGCTGGTCGGGACTCCTTTAAGTGCTAGTCGGGACTCCTTTTCAGTGCTAGTCGGGACTCCTATTCAGTGCTGGTCGGGACTCCTATTCAGTGCTGCTCGGGACTCCTATTCAGTGCTGGTCGGGACTCCTTTTCAGTGCTGGTCGGGACTCCTTTTCAGTGCTGGTCGGGACTCCTTTTCAGTGCTGGTCGGGACTCCTTTTCAGTGCTGGTCGGGACTCCTTTTCAGTGCTGCTCGGGGACTCCTTTTCAGTGCTGCTCGGGACTCCTATTCAGTGCTGGTCGGGACTCCTTTTCAGTGCTAGTCGGGACTCCTATTCAGTGCTGGTCGGGACTCCTTTAAGTGCTGGTTGGGACTCCTTTTCAGTGCTGGTCGGGACTCCTTTTCAGTGCTGGTTGGGACTCCTTTTCAGTGCTGGTTGGGACTCCTATTCAGTGCTGGTCGGGACTCCTTTTCAGTGCTGGTCGGGACTCCTTTTCAGTGCTGCTCGGACTCCTATTCAGTGCTGCTCGGGACTCCTATTCAGTGCTGGTCGGGACTTCCTTTTCAGTGCTGGTCGGGACTCCTTTTCAGTGCTAGTCGGGACTCCTATTCAGTGCTGGTCGGGACTCCTATTCAGTGCTGGTCGGGACTCCTATTCAGTGCTGGTCGGGACTCCTTTTCAGTGCTGGTCGGGACTCCTTTTCAGTGCTGCTCGGGACTCCTATTCAGTGCTGGTCGGGACTCCTTTAAGTGCTAGTCGGGACACTCCTTTTCAGTGCTAGTCGGGACTCCTATTCAGTGCTGGTCGGACTCCTTTAAGTGCTAGTCGGGACTCCTTTTCAGTGCTTGTCGGGACTCCTATTCAGTGCTGGTCGGGACTCCTTTAAGTGCTGGTCGGGACTCCTATTCAGTGCTGGTCGGGACTCCTTTAAGTGCTAGTCGGGACTCCTTTTCAGTGCTAGTCGGGACTCCTATTCAGTGCTGGTCGGGACTCCTATTCAGTGCTGCTCGGGACTCCTTTTCAGTGCTGCTCGGGACTCCTATTCAGTGCTGGTCGGGACTCCTTTTCAGTGCTGGTCGGGACTCCTATTCAGTGCTGGTCGGGACTCCTTTAAGTGCTGGTCGGGACTCCTTTTCAGTGCTGCTCGGGACTCCTATTCAGGGCTGGTCGGGACTCCTTTAAGTGCTAGTCGGGACTCCTTTTCAGTGCTAGTCGGGACTCCTATTCAGTGCTGGTCGGGACTCCTTTAAGTGCTAGTCGGGACTCCTATTCAGTGCTGGTCGGGACTCCTTTAAGTGCTAGTCGGGACTCCTTTTCAGTGCTAGTCGGGACTCCTATTCAGTGCTGGTCGGGACTCCTTTAAGTGCTAGTCGGGACTCCTTTTCAGTGCTAGTCGGGACTCCTATTCAGTGCTGGTCGGGACTCCTTTAAGTGCTAGTCGGGACTCCTTTTCAGTGCTAGTCGGGACTCCTATTCAGTGCTGGTCGGGACTCCTTTAAGTGCTGGTTGGGACTCCTTTTCAGTGCTGGTCGGGACTCCTTTTCAGTGCTGGTTGGGACTCCTTTTCAGTGCTGCTCGGGACTCCTATTCAGTGCTGGTCGGGACTCCTATTCAGTGCTGGTCGGGACTCCTATTCAATGCTGGTCGGGACTCCTATTCAGTGCTGGTCGGGACTCCTTTTCAGTGCTGGTCGGGACTCCTTTTCAGTGCTGGTTGGGACTCCTTTAAGTGCTAGTCGGGACTCCTTTTCAGTGCTGGTCGGGACTCCTATTCAGTGCTGGTCGGGACTCCTTTAAGTGCTAGTCGGGACTCCTTTTCAGTGCTAGTCGGGACTCCTATTCAGTGCTGGTCGGGACTCCTTTAAGTGCTAGTCGGGACTCCTTTTCAGTGCTAGTCGGGACTCCTATTCAGTGCTGGTCGGGACTCCTTTAAGTGCTAGTCGGGACTCCTTTTCAGTGCTAGTCGGGACTCCTATTCAGTGCTGGTCGGGACTCCTTTAAGTGCTGGTTGGGACTCCTTTTCAGTGCTGGTCGGGACTCCTTTTCAGTGCTGGTTGGGACTCCTTTTCAGTGCTGCTCGGGACTCCTATTCAGTGCTGGTCGGGACTCCTATTCAGTGCTGGTCGGGACTCCTATTCAGTGCTGCTCGGGACTCCTTTTCAGTGCTGGTCGGGACTCCTATTCAGTGCTGGTCGGGACTCCTATTCAGTGCTGGTCGGGACTCCTTTAAGTGCTAGTCGGGACTCCTTTTCAGTGCTAGTCGGGACTCCTATTCAGTGCTGGTCGGGACTCCTTTTCAGTGCTAGTCGGGACTCCTATTCAGTGCTGGTCGGGACTCCTATTCAGTGCTGGTCGGGACTCCTATTCAGTGCTGGTCGGGACTCCTATTCAGTGCTGGTCGGGACTCCTTTAAGTGCTGGTCGGGACTCCTTTTCAGTGCTAGTCGGGACTCCTATTCAGTGCTGGTCGGGACTCCTATTCAGTGCTGCTCGGGACTCCTTTTCAGTGCTGCTCGGGACTCCTATTCAGTGCTGGTCGGGACTCCTTTTCAGTGCTGGTCGGGACTCCTATTCAGTGCTGGTCGGGACTCCTTTAAGTGCTGGTCGGGACTCCTTTTCAGTGCTGCTCGGGACTCCTATTCAGGGCTGGTCGGGACTCCTTTGAGTGCTAGTCGGGACTCCTTTTCAGTGCTAGTCGGGACTCCTATTCAGTGCTGGTCGGGACTCCTTTAAGTGCTAGTCGGGACTCCTTTTCAGTGCTGGTCGGGACTCCTATTCAGTGCTGGTCGGGACTCCTTTAAGTGCTAGTCGGGACTCCTTTTCAGTGCTAGTCGGGACTCCTATTCAGTGCTGGTCGGGACTCCTTTAAGTGCTAGTCGGGACTCCTTTTCAGTGCTAGTCGGGACTCCTATTCAGTGCTGGTCGGGACTCCTTTAAGTGCTAGTCGGGACTCCTTTTCAGTGCTAGTCGGGACTCCTATTCAGTGCTGGTCGGGACTCCTTTAAGTGCTGGTTGGGACTCCTTTTCAGTGCTGGTCGGGACTCCTTTTCAGTGCTGGTTGGGACTCCTTTTCAGTGCTGCTCGGGACTCCTATTCAGTGCTGGTCGGGACTCCTATTCAGTGCTGGTCGGGACTCCTATTCAGTGCTGGTCGGGACTCCTATTCAGTGCTGGTCGGGACTCCTTTTCAGTGCTGGTTGGGACTCCTTTTCAGTGCTAGTCGGGACTCCTATTCAGTGCTGGTCGGGACTCCTTTAAGTGCTGGTTGGGACTCCTTTTCAGTGCTGGTCGGGACTCCTTTTCAGTGCTGGTTGGGACTCCTTTTCAGTGCTGCTCGGGACTCCTATTCAGTGCTGGTCGGGACTCCTATTCAGTGCTGGTCGGGACTCCTTTAAGTGCTAGTCGGGACTCCTTTTCAGTGCTAGTCGGGACTCCTATTCAGTGCTGGTCGGGACTCCTTTAAGTGCTGGTTGGGACTCCTTTTCAGTGCTGGTCGGGACTCCTTTTCAGTGCTGGTTGGGACTCCTTTTCAGTGCTGCTCGGGACTCCTATTCAGTGCTGGTCGGGACTCCTATTCAGTGCTGGTCGGGACTCCTATTCAGTGCTGCTCGGGACTCCTTTTCAGTGCTGGTCGGGACTCCTATTCAGTGCTGGTCGGGACTCCTATTCAGTGCTGGTCGGGACTCCTTTAAGTGCTAGTCGGGACTCCTTTTCAGTGCTAGTCGGGACTCCTATTCAGTGCTGGTCGGGACTCCTTTTCAGTGCTAGTCGGGACTCCTATTCAGTGCTGGTCGGGACTCCTATTCAGTGCTGGTCGGGACTCCTATTCAGTGCTGGTCGGGACTCCTATTCAGTGCTGGTCGGGACTCCTTTAAGTGCTGGTCGGGACTCCTTTTCAGTGCTAGTCGGGACTCCTATTCAGTGCTGGTCGGGACTCCTATTCAGTGCTGCTCGGGACTCCTTTTCAGTGCTGCTCGGGACTCCTATTCAGTGCTGGTCGGGACTCCTTTTCAGTGCTGGTCGGGACTCCTATTCAGTGCTGGTCGGGACTCCTTTAAGTGCTGGTCGGGACTCCTTTTCAGTGCTGCTCGGGACTCCTATTCAGGGCTGGTCGGGACTCCTTTAAGTGCTAGTCGGGACTCCTTTTCAGTGCTAGTCGGGACTCCTATTCAGTGCTGGTCGGGACTCCTTTAAGTGCTAGTCGGGACTCCTTTTCAGTGCTGGTCGGGACTCCTATTCAGTGCTGGTCGGGACTCCTTTAAGTGCTAGTCGGGACTCCTTTTCAGTGCTAGTCGGGACTCCTATTCAGTGCTGGTCGGGACTCCTTTAAGTGCTAGTCGGGACTCCTTTTCAGTGCTAGTCGGGACTCCTATTCAGTGCTGGTCGGGACTCCTTTAAGTGCTAGTCGGGACTCCTTTTCAGTGCTAGTCGGGACTCCTATTCAGTGCTGGTCGGGACTCCTTTAAGTGCTGGTTGGGACTCCTTTTCAGTGCTGGTCGGGACTCCTTTTCAGTGCTGGTTGGGACTCCTTTTCAGTGCTGCTCGGGACTCCTATTCAGTGCTGGTCGGGACTCCTATTCAGTGCTGGTCGGGACTCCTATTCAGTGCTGGTCGGGACTCCTATTCAGTGCTGGTCGGGACTCCTATTCAGTGCTGGTCGGGACTCCTTTTCAGTGCTGGTCGGGACTCCTTTTCAGTGCTAGTCGGGACTCCTATTCAGTGCTGGTCGGGACTCCTTTAAGTGCTGGTTGGGACTCCTTTTCAGTGCTGGTCGGGACTCCTTTTCAGTGCTGGTTGGGACTCCTTTTCAGTGCTGCTCGGGACTCCTATTCAGTGCTGGTCGGGACTCCTATTCAGTGCTGGTCGGGACTCCTATTCAGTGCTGGTCGGGACTCCTATTCAGTGCTGGTCGGGACTCCTATTCAGTGCTGGTCGGGACTCCTTTTCAGTGCTGGTCGGGACTCCTTTTCAGTGCTGCTCGGGACTCCTTTTCAGTGCTGCTCGGGACTCCTATTCAGTGCTGGTCGGGACTCCTTTTCAGTGCTAGTCGGGACTCCTATTCAGTGCTGGTCGGGACTCCTTTAAGTGCTGGTTGGGACTCCTTTTCAGTGCTGGTCGGGACTCCTTTTCAGTGCTGGTTGGGACTCCTTTTCAGTGCTGGTTGGGACTCCTATTCAGTGCTGGTCGGGACTCCTTTTCAGTGCTGGTCGGGACTCCTTTTCAGTGCTGCTCGGGACTCCTATTCAGTGCTGCTCGGGACTCCTATTCAGTGCTGGTCGGGACTCCTTTTCAGTGCTGGTCGGGACTCCTTTTCAGTGCTAGTCGGGACTCCTATTCAGTGCTGGTCGGGACTCCTATTCAGTGCTGGTCGGGACTCCTATTCAGTGCTGGTCGGGACTCCTTTTCAGTGCTGGTCGGGACTCCTTTTCAGTGCTGCTCGGGACTCCTATTCAGTGCTGGTCGGGACTCCTTTAAGTGCTAGTCGGGACTCCTTTTCAGTGCTAGTCGGGACTCCTATTCAGTGCTGGTCGGGACTCCTTTAAGTGCTAGTCGGGACTCCTTTTCAGTGCTAGTCGGGACTCCTATTCAGTGCTGGTCGGGACTCCTTTAAGTGCTAGTCGGGACTCCTTTTCAGTGCTAGTCGGGACTCCTATTCAGTGCTGGTCGGGACTCCTTTAAGTGCTGGTTGGGACTCCTTTTCAGTGCTGGTCGGGACTCCTTTTCAGTGCTGGTTGGGACTCCTTTTCAGTGCTGCTCGGGACTCCTATTCAGTGCTGGTCGGGACTCCTATTCAGTGCTGGTCGGGACTCCTATTCAGTGCTGGTCGGGACTCCTATTCAGTGCTGGTCGGGACTCCTATTCAGTGCTGGTCGGGACTCCTATTCAGTGCTGGTCGGGACTCCTTTAAGTGCTGGTCGGGACTCCTTTTCAGTGCTAGTCGGGACTCCTATTCAGTGCTGGTCGGGACTCCTTTTCAGTGCTGCTCGGGACTCCTATTCAGTGCTGGTCGGGACTCCTTTAAGTGCTGGTTGGGACTCCTTTTCAGTGCTGGTCGGGACTCCTTTTCAGTGCTGCTCGGGACTCCTATTCAGTGCTGGTCGGGACTCCTTTTCAGTGCTGGTCGGGACTCCTTTTCAGTGCTGCTCGGGACTCCTATTCAGTGCTGCTCGGGACTCCTATTCAGTGCTGGTCGGGACTCCTTTAAGTGCTGCTCGGGACTCCTATTCAGTGCTGGTCGGGACTCCTTTTCAGTGCTGGTCGGGACTCCTTTTCAGTGCTGCTCGGGACTCCTATTCAGTGCTGCTCGGGACTCCTATTCAGTGCTGGTCGGGACTCCTTTAAGTGCTGCTCGGGACTCCTATTCAGTGCTGGTCGGGACTCCTTTTCAGTGCTGGTCGGGACTCCTATTCAGTGCTGGTCGGGACTCCTTTTCAGTGCTGGTCGGGACTCCTTTTCAGTGCTGGTCGGGACTCCTATTCAGTGCTGCTCGGGACTCCTATTCAGTGCTGGTCGGGACTCCTTTAAGTGCTGCTCGGGACTCCTATTCAGTGCTGGTCGGGACTCCTTTTCAGTGCTGCTCGGGACTCCTTTTCAGTGCTGCTCGGGACTCCTATTCAGTGCTGCTCGGGACTCCTATTCAGTGCTGGTCGGGACTCCTTTAAGTGCTGCTCGGGACTCCTATTCAGTGCTGGTCGGGACTCCTTTAAGTGCTGCTCGGGACTCCTATTCAGTGCTGCTCGGGACTCCTATTCAGTGCTAGTCGGGACTCCTATTCAGTGCTGGTCGGGACTCCTTTAAGTGCTAGTCGGGACTCCTTTTCAGTGCTAGTCGGGACTCCTATTCAGTGCTGGTCGGGACTCCTTTAAGTGCTAGTCGGGACTCCTTTTCAGTGCTAGTCGGGACTCCTATTCAGTGCTGGTCGGGACTCCTTTAAGTGCTGGTTGGGACTCCTTTTCAGTGCTGGTCGGGACTCCTTTTCAGTGCTGGTTGGGACTCCTTTTCAGTGCTGCTCGGGACTCCTATTCAGTGCTGGTCGGGACTCCTATTCAGTGCTGGTCGGGACTCCTATTCAGTGCTGGTCGGGACTCCTATTCAGTGCTGGTCGGGACTCCTTTTCAGTGCTGGTCGGGACTCCTATTCAGTGCTGGTCGGGACTCCTATTCAGTGCTGGTCGGGACTCCTTTAAGTGCTGGTCGGGACTCCTTTTCAGTGCTAGTCGGGACTCCTATTCAGTGCTGGTCGGGACTCCTTTTCAGTGCTGCTCGGGACTCCTATTCAGTGCTGGTCGGGACTCCTTTAAGTGCTGGTTGGGACTCCTTTTCAGTGCTGGTCGGGACTCCTTTTCAGTGCTGCTCGGGACTCCTATTCAGTGCTGGTCGGGACTCCTTTTCAGTGCTGGTCGGGACTCCTTTTCAGTGCTGCTCGGGACTCCTATTCAGTGCTGCTCGGGACTCCTATTCAGTGCTGCTCGGGACTCCTTTAAGTGCTGCTCGGGACTCCTATTCAGTGCTGGTCGGGACTCCTATTCAGTGCTGCTCGGGACTCCTATTCAGTGCTAGTCGGGACTCCTATTCAGTGCTGGTCGGGACTCCTTTAAGTGCTAGTCGGGACTCCTTTTCAGTGCTAGTCGGGACTCCTATTCAGTGCTGGTCGGGACTCCTTTTCAGTGCTGCTCGGGACTCCTATTCAGTGCTGCTCGGGACTCCTATTCAGTGCTAGTCGGGACTCCTATTCAGTGCTGGTCGGGACTCCTTTAAGTGCTAGTCGGGACTCCTTTTCAGTGCTAGTCGGGACTCCTATTCAGTGCTGGTCGGGACTCCTTTAAGTGCTAGTCGGGACTCCTTTTCAGTGCTAGTCGGGACTCCTATTCAGTGCTGGTCGGGACTCCATTAAGTGCTGGTTGGGACTCCTATTCAGTGCTGGTCGGGACTCCTTTTCAGTGCTGGTTGGGACTCCTTTTCAGTGCTGCTCGGGACTCCTATTCAGTGCTGGTCGGGACTCCTATTCAGTGCTGGTCGGGACTCCTATTCAGTGCTGGTCGGAACTCCTATTCAGTGCTGGTCGGGACTCCTTTTCAGTGCTGGTCGGGACTCCTATTCAGTGCTGGTCGGGACTCCTATTCAGTGCTGGTCGGGACTCCTTTAAGTGCTAGTCGGGACTCCTTTTCAGTGCTAGTCGGGACTCCTATTCAGTGCTGGTCGGGACTCCTTTTCAGTGCTAGTCGGGACTCCTATTCAGTGCTGGTCGGGACTCCTTTTCAGTGCTAGTCGGGACTCCTATTCAGTGCTAGTCGGGACTCCTATTCAGTGCTGGTCGGGACTCCTATTCAGTGCTGGTCGGGACTCCTATTCAGTGCTGGTCGGGACTCCTTTAAGTGCTAGTCGGGACTCCTTTTCAGTGCTAGTCGGGACTCCTATTCAGTGCTGGTCGGGACTCCTATTCAGTGCTGCTCGGGACTCCTTTTCAGTGCTGCTCGGGACTCCTATTCAGTGCTGGTTGGGACTCCTTTTCAGTGCTGGTCGGGACTCCTTTTCAGTGCTGGTTGGGACTCCTTTTCAGTGCTGCTCGGGACTCCTATTCAGTGCTGCTCGGGACTCCTATTCAGTGCTGGTCGGGACTCCTTTTCAGTGCTGCTCGGGACTCCTATTCAGTGCTGCTCGGGACTCCTATTCAGTGCTGGTCGGGACTCCTTTTCAGTGCTGGTTGGGACTCCTATTCAGTGCTGGTCGGGACTCCTTTAAGTGCTGCTCGGGACTCCTATTCAGTGCTGGTCGGGACTCCTTTTCAGTGCTGGTCGGGACTCCTTTTCAGTGCTGCTCGGGACTCCTATTCAGTGCTGGTCGGGACTCCTATTCAGTGCTGGTCGGGACTCCTATTCAGTGCTGGTCGGGACTCCTTTTCAGTGCTGGTTGGGACTCCTATTCAGTGCTGGTCGGGACTCCTTTAAGTGCTAGTCGGGACTCCTTTTCAGTGCTAGTCGGGACTCCTATTCAGTGCTGGTCGGGACTCCTTTAAGTGCTGCTCGGGACTCCTATTCAGTGCTGGTCGGGACTCCTTTTCAGTGCTGCTTGGGACTCCTATTCAGTGCTGGTCGGGACTCCTTTAAGTGCTGGTTGGGACTCCTTTTCAGTGCTAGTCGGGACTCCTTTTCAGTGCTAGTCGGGACTCCTATTCAGTGCTGGTCGGGACTCCTTTTCAGTGCTGCTCGGGACTCCTATTCAGTGCTGGTCGGGACTCCTTTTCAGTGCTAGTCGGGACTCCTATTCAGTGCTGGTCGGGACTCCTTTAAGTGCTGCTCGGGACTCCTATTCAGTGCTGGTCGGGACTCCTTTTCAGTGCTGCTCGGGACTCCTATTCAGTGCTGCTTGGGACTCCTTTTCAGTGCTAGTCGGGACTCCTATTCAGTGCTGGTCGGGACTCCTTTAAGTGCTGGTTGGGACTCCTTTTCAGTGCTGGTCGGGACTCCTTTTCAGTGCTGGTTGGGACTCCTTTTCAGTGCTGCTCGGGACTCCTATTCAGTGCTGGTCGGGACTCCTATTCAGTGCTGGTCGGGACTCCTATTCAGTGCTGGTCGGGACTCCTATTCAGTGCTGGTCGGGACTCCTTTTCAGTGCTGGTCGGGACTCCTATTCAGTGCTGGTCGGGACTCCTATTCAGTGCTGGTCGGGACTCCTTTAAGTGCTGGTCGGGACTCCTTTTCAGTGCTAGTCGGGACTCCTATTCAGTGCTGGTCGGGACTCCTTTTCAGTGCTGCTCGGGACTCCTATTCAGTGCTGGTCGGGACTCCTTTAAGTGCTGGTTGGGACTCCTTTTCAGTGCTGGTCGGGACTCCTTTTCAGTGCTGCTCGGGACTCCTATTCAGTGCTGGTCGGGACTCCTTTTCAGTGCTGGTCGGGACTCCTTTTCAGTGCTGCTCGGGACTCCTATTCAGTGCTGCTCGGGACTCCTATTCAGTGCTGGTCGGGACTCCTTTAAGTGCTGCTCGGGACTCCTATTCAGTGCTGGTCGGGACTCCTTTAAGTGCTGCTCGGGACTCCTATTCAGTGCTGCTCGGGACTCCTATTCAGTGCTAGTCGGGACTCCTATTCAGTGCTGGTCGGGACTCCTTTAAGTGCTAGTCGGGACTCCTTTTCAGTGCTAGTCGGGACTCCTATTCAGTGCTGGTCGGGACTCCTTTAAGTGCTAGTCGGGACTCCTTTTCAGTGCTAGTCGGGACTCCTATTCAGTGCTGGTCGGGACTCCATTAAGTGCTGGTTGGGACTCCTATTCAGTGCTGGTCGGGACTCCTTTTCAGTGCTGGTTGGGACTCCTTTTCAGTGCTGCTCGGGACTCCTATTCAGTGCTGGTCGGGACTCCTATTCAGTGCTGGTCGGGACTCCTATTCAGTGCTGGTCGGGACTCCTATTCAGTGCTGGTCGGAACTCCTATTCAGTGCTGGTCGGGACTCCTTTTCAGTGCTGGTCGGGACTCCTATTCAGTGCTGGTCGGGACTCCTATTCAGTGCTGGTCGGGACTCCTTTAAGTGCTAGTCGGGACTCCTATTCAGTGCTGGTCGGGACTCCTTTTCAGTGCTAGTCGGGACTCCTATTCAGTGCTGGTCGGGACTCCTTTTCAGTGCTAGTCGGGACTCCTATTCAGTGCTGGTCGGGACTCCTATTCAGTGCTGGTCGGGACTCCTATTCAGTGCTGGTCGGGACTCCTTTAAGTGCTAGTCGGGACTCCTATTCAGTGCTGGTCGGGACTCCTATTCAGTGCTGGTCGGGACTCCTTTTCAGTGCTAGTCGGGACTCCTATTCAGTGCTGCTCGGGACTCCTTTTCAGTGCTGCTCGGGACTCCTATTCAGTGCTGGTTGGGACTCCTTTTCAGTGCTGGTCGGGACTCCTTTTCAGTGCTGGTTGGGACTCCTTTTCAGTGCTGCTCGGGACTCCTATTCAGTGCTGCTCGGGACTCCTATTCAGTGCTGGTCGGGACTCCTTTTCAGTGCTGCTCGGGACTCCTATTCAGTGCTGCTCGGGACTCCTATTCAGTGCTGCTCGGGACTCCTATTCAGTGCTGCTCGGGACTCCTATTCAGTGCTAGTCGGGACTCCTTTTCAGTGCTAGTCGGGACTCCTATTCAGTGCTGCTCGGGACTCCTATTCAGTGCTGGTTGGGACTCCTTTTCAGTGCTGGTCGGGACTCCTTTTCAGTGCTGGTTGGGACTCCTTTTCAGTGCTGCTCGGGACTCCTATTCAGTGCTGCTCGGGACTCCTATTCAGTGCTGGTCGGGACTCCTTTAAGTGCTAGTCGGGACTCCTATTCAGTGCTGGTCGGGACTCCTATTCAGTGCTGGTCGGGACTCCTTTAAGTGCTAGTCGGGACTCCTTTTCAGTGCTAGTCGGGACTCCTATTCAGTGCTGGTCGGGACTCCTTTTCAGTGCTGCTTGGGACTCCTATTCAGTGCTGGTCGGGACTCCTTTAAGTGCTGGTTGGGACTCCTTTTCAGTGCTAGTCGGGACTCCTTTTCAGTGCTAGTCGGGACTCCTATTCAGTGCTGGTCGGGACTCCTTTTCAGTGCTGCTCGGGACTCCTATTCAGTGCTGGTCGGGACTCCTTTTCAGTGCTAGTCGGGACTCCTATTCAGTGCTGGTCGGGACTCCTTTAAGTGCTGCTCGGGACTCCTATTCAGTGCTGGTCGGGACTCCTTTTCAGTGCTGCTCGGGACTCCTATTCAGTGCTGCTTGGGACTCCTTTTCAGTGCTAGTCGGGACTCCTATTCAGTGCTGGTCGGGACTCCTTTAAGTGCTGGTTGGGACTCCTTTTCAGTGCTGGTCGGGACTCCTTTTCAGTGCTGGTTGGGACTCCTTTTCAGTGCTGCTCGGGACTCCTATTCAGTGCTGGTCGGGACTCCTATTCAGTGCTGGTCGGGACTCCTATTCAGTGCTGGTCGGGACTCCTATTCAGTGCTGGTCGGGACTCCTTTTCAGTGCTGGTCGGGACTCCTATTCAGTGCTGGTCGGGACTCCTATTCAGTGCTGGTCGGGACTCCTTTAAGTGCTGGTCGGGACTCCTTTTCAGTGCTAGTCGGGACTCCTATTCAGTGCTGGTCGGGACTCCTTTTCAGTGCTGCTCGGGACTCCTATTCAGTGCTGGTCGGGACTCCTTTAAGTGCTGGTTGGGACTCCTTTTCAGTGCTGGTCGGGACTCCTTTTCAGTGCTGCTCGGGACTCCTATTCAGTGCTGGTCGGGACTCCTTTTCAGTGCTGGTCGGGACTCCTTTTCAGTGCTGCTCGGGACTCCTATTCAGTGCTGCTCGGGACTCCTATTCAGTGCTGGTCGGGACTCCTTTAAGTGCTGCTCGGGACTCCTATTCAGTGCTGCTCGGGACTCCTATTCAGTGCTAGTCGGGACTCCTATTCAGTGCTGGTCGGGACTCCTTTAAGTGCTAGTCGGGACTCCTTTTCAGTGCTAGTCGGGACTCCTATTCAGTGCTGGTCGGGACTCCTTTAAGTGCTAGTCGGGACTCCTTTTCAGTGCTAGTCGGGACTCCTATTCAGTGCTGGTCGGGACTCCATTAAGTGCTGGTTGGGACTCCTATTCAGTGCTGGTCGGGACTCCTTTTCAGTGCTGGTTGGGACTCCTTTTCAGTGCTGCTCGGGACTCCTATTCAGTGCTGGTCGGGACTCCTATTCAGTGCTGGTCGGGACTCCTATTCAGTGCTGGTCGGGACTCCTATTCAGTGCTGGTCGGAACTCCTATTCAGTGCTGGTCGGGACTCCTTTTCAGTGCTAGTCGGGACTCCTATTCAGTGCTGGTCGGGACTCCTTTTCAGTGCTAGTCGGGACTCCTATTCAGTGCTGGTCGGGACTCCTATTCAGTGCTGGTCGGGACTCCTTTAAGTGCTAGTCGGGACTCCTATTCAGTGCTGGTCGGGACTCCTTTTCAGTGCTAGTCGGGACTCCTATTCAGTGCTGCTCGGGACTCCTTTTCAGTGCTGCTCGGGACTCCTATTCAGTGCTGGTTGGGACTCCTTTTCAGTGCTGGTCGGGACTCCTTTTCAGTGCTGGTTGGGACTCCTTTTCAGTGCTGCTCGGGACTCCTATTCAGTGCTGCTCGGGACTCCTATTCAGTGCTGCTCGGGACTCCTATTCAGTGCTGCTCGGGACTCCTATTCAGTGCTAGTCGGGACTCCTTTTCAGTGCTAGTCGGGACTCCTATTCAGTGCTGCTCGGGACTCCTATTCAGTGCTGGTTGGGACTCCTTTTCAGTGCTGGTCGGGACTCCTTTTCAGTGCTGGTTGGGACTCCTTTTCAGTGCTGCTCGGGACTCCTATTCAGTGCTGCTCGGGACTCCTATTCAGTGCTGGTCGGGACTCCTTTAAGTGCTGCTCGGGACTCCTATTCAGTGCTGGTCGGGACTCCTTTTCAGTGCTGCTCGGGACTCCTTTTCAGTGCTGCTCGGGACTCCTATTCAGTGCTGGTTGGGACTCCTTTTCAGTGCTGGTCGGGACTCCTTTTCAGTGCTGGTTGGGACTCCTTTTCAGTGCTGCTCGGGACTCCTATTCAGTGCTGCTCGGGACTCCTATTCAGTGCTGCTCGGGACTCCTATTCAGTGCTAGTCGGGACTCCTTTTCAGTGCTAGTCGGGACTCCTATTCAGTGCTGCTCGGGACTCCTATTCAGTGCTGGTTGGGACTCCTTTTCAGTGCTGGTCGGGACTCCTTTTCAGTGCTGGTTGGGACTCCTTTTCAGTGCTGCTCGGGACTCCTATTCAGTGCTGGTCGGGACTCCTTTAAGTGCTGCTCGGGACTCCTATTCAGTGCTGGTCGGGACTCCTTTTCAGTGCTGCTCGGGACTCCTTTTCAGTGCTGCTTGGGACTCCTATTCAGTGCTAGTCGGGACTCATGCTTGGAGGTGTCATTGAGAATACCACTGCTGCATGTCTGCTAAATAGCAACGCGTTTCACCCCCCCCCCTCCCTGCTGGGCATCAATGATAGAGCTGTCACATGATCTCCGCCACAAGATTGTGAGCACACAGTTATATGAACACGGCGCAGGGATTTACATGATTGCGCCGTCGCTGTGCCGGAATCTCAGTCCAGGAAGTAGAAGGTGACCCTGGATGATGATCTGAACAAAGATGGCGCCGTCCTTCTGGAGAGAGTGAAGTCAATGCAGGAATTGTCGGGGGGGGGGGGGGAGTTTTGTTATCTCCGAAATGTAAAGTAATGACAGGTCCACTTTAATATTCATTTACAAAAATTGGCCGGTACATGGTGGAAGATCCCTTTAAGAAAAGTCTTGGCACCCGGTGGCTGAGGGGGTGTGGCCGGGGGACAGGTTCCCTTTAATGTGTCCTTGAGCTCCGGCCTTTCTCTCCGAGAATCCATGATGGATTCACACTCCCAGGTTTATCTGGTGGGGGGGGCGCTGACATCTTCCCTGATATCTCCCAGGAACGTGTCACATCGCCAACCTGCAAAGAGGCCGCCGCGCTGTCAGTGGCTGGAGGGGCCCCCGGGGACCTCACACACACAGCGATGACTCAGAAGACGCCGAGAATCTGCAGGACGAGGAATTCTCCATAAAACATTTATTTCCCGATCCGATTTCCCCACCCGGGGGGTTCCCAATCGTTGTGGACTCTCCTTCAGGTGTACAGGCTCCTCCCCCTGGACTACTCTGATTTCACCGCACACTGTGTGCTTCTCACAATGTGCATTAGAAGCGAGTCAGAGCCCCGCCCCATTTCCTGGCTGGAGGACGTCTAGCCCTTTCCTCAGCACCATGACTGTCCCTGGCCCCGCCCCTTTCATTCATTGGACTTCAATTCTGTCAATCATGAAGGCTCAGCATCACATGTGGGCGTTACCTATGCAAATACAGCCTGCCTAGGAACGCCCACTCCTCCAGACTGACACCTGCCCAGTTTACCATTTGAATAACCCCTCCCACTGCTCCCTGGCCCCACCCTTTTATTAATTTGTCTTCAGTTCTTTCAATCATGGAGGCTCAGCATCACATGTGGGTGTTACCTATGCAAATACAGCCTAAGAACTCCTCCAGACTGACACCCGCCCAGTTTGATATTTGCATAATTCCTCCCACTGCTTGCATCTGGGCTGAATGCTCTTGAGAGGAGTACTGAGGGCGGGGGCTGTGATGTAATCAGGAATCTATGTACAGCCCCTCTCACCAGCCATGATCTGCCTGTATTGCATAGAGAAACACAGAGACCCGGTGACCTCATACAAAATTAAAGGGACAGTGTAAAAAAGAAAAAGAAAAAAGAAATTGAAGAGCCCCCGCCCCTCCGTGCTCACGTGCAGAAGCGAACGCATACGTAAATCGCACCATGTAAACGGGGGGTTCGCACCGCACATGTGAGGTATCGTCACGATCGTTAGAGCGAGAGCAATAATTCCAGCGCTGGACCTCCTCTGCAACTCCAAAACAGGTAACCTGTAAAAATGTTTAAAGTGTCGCCGATGGAGATTTTTAAGTACCAAAGTTTATCGCCATTCCACCAGTGTGCGCAATTTTAAAGCGTGACATGTTGGGTATCTATTTACTCAGCGTAACATGGTCCTTTCTTATCTTATAAAAAAAAAATGGGGGTATAAATTGTATTTTTCCCCCCAAAAAAATTCAGTTTGAAAAACTGCTGCGCAGATACCGTGTGACATAAAAAAAAATTGCAACAATCGCCATTTTATTCCCTAGGGTGTCTGCTAAAATATATATATAATGATTGGGGGTTCAAAGTAATTTTCTAGCTCCATTTTAATGACATTATTGCTCTGCTGGTAATTGGACTATCAGAGTGGGACTTGCTGTGCGGTGGAAAGGCTGATTTGATTTGGCGGCCCGATGCCCTTTCCGCACCTCCTTCTAAGTGATCCAGCTGTGTCTGCGGAATGTTTTGTAGTGCGCCCACAGAGGCGGCTCTAGGCTTAGTGAGGCCTTAGGCAAAACTTGACATGGGGCCCCACTCACACCCAAAGATGGGAAAAATAATTTGAGAACAAGAGCCTCTACCCCTCAACCCTGGCCGGTGGTTGTGGGGGTCTGCAAGGAGGGGGCTTATCGGAATCTGGAAGCCCCCTTTAACAAGGCGGCCCCCAGATCCTGCTTTTTAATAATTAAGGGGCAGGGGTGGTGTCACCTGGTGAACCCGCCCCCTTGTGACGTCATTGACTGAGGGCATGCTGGGTCATTGATGTCACAAGGGGTGGTGTCACCGATATTCACTGGTTGTTAGGGACGCTGGCGGCCCCTCTCCTGAGTCAGGGCTCTTAACGCTGCCTGAGCGCGGCAGCGTTCAGGTCCCCTGTCCCTCAAAACTGGGGTAATGCATTCGGTAATTTAGGCAGACGTGAAGCCCCTGTCAGTGCAAGGCCTTAGGCGACCGCCTAATTTGCCTAATTAAAGAGCCGCCTCTGTGCGCCCCCCTGCCTGCCGCTCATGTAGGCCAAACATCAAACCCTCCCCAGTGCCGCCGGTGGTGGTCGCAGAGCTGACGATCAAACCTTTTATGTCTTACAGGATGCCTTGCAACAGACACAGAGGAACGTCTGGTGGAGTACCTGCTCAGTTCAGGCCGCTACAACAAGCTCATCCGGCCCGCCACCAATGGTTCCGAACAGGTCACCGTGCAGCTGATGGTGTCCCTGGCCCAGCTCATCAGCGTGGTAAGTCAGATCGACGGGATGGGTTTTACGGGTTGGATGGCGTTAAGGGAAGTTAGAAAACTAGGGCACCCTATATAAGAGTCTGCCACCCGATAAAGAGGGGTACAGGCAGTACACCTGTAAGGGGCCCGGAGGTCCCCAGGGGCCCGGATGGCAACCCCCCTTTTTTTTTATTATTTTTTTAATGTTTTTTTTTATTATTTCTTTTTTTTAAATTATTTTTTTGGAGGGGCCCAGAGGTCCCCAGGGCCCCGGGTGGCAACCCCCCCCCCCTTTGACGATATACTTGTAGAGATGAGAAAATTGTTTCAAGCCAGCCTTGGTTTGAGAAGCTTCTTGTCCTTCTTTGGGGGATGGTGATATACTGGTAGAGATGAGCCAATTGGTTCAAGCCAACCTTGGTTGGAGAAGCTTATTGGTCCTGCTTTGGGCAATGGTTATCTACTTGTAGAGATATGCCAACTGGTTCAAGCAAGTCTTGGTTGGAGAAGTTTCTTGACTCTCTTTAGGCAATGGTTATATACTGGTAGAGATAAGCCAACTGGTTCAAGCCAGTCTTGGTTGGAGAAACTTCTTGGCCCTCTTTGAGTGATGGTAGAGTTGAGGTAATTGCTTCAATCCAACCCTGATTGGAAAAGCTTCCTGGCCCTCTTCAGGCCTTTGACGATAGATATACTGAAAGAGGTGAGACTATTGGTTCAAGCCAGTCCTTGTAGGAGAAGCCCTCTTTGGGCCTTTGATGATCTACTGGTAAAGAGAAGCCAATTGGTTCAAGCTATCCTTGATTAGAAGCTTCTTGGCCCTCTTTGGGCCTTTGGTGATATACTGGTAGAGATAAGTCAACTGGTTCAAGCCAACCTTGGTTGGAGAAGCTTTGTGGCCCTCTTTGGGTGATATACTGGTAAAGATGAGCCAATTGGTTCAAGCCATCCTTGATTAGAAGCTTCTTGGCCCTCTTTGGGCCTTTGGTGATATAATGGTAGAGATAAGCCAACTGGTTCAAGCAAACCTTGGTTGAAGAAGCTTTATGGCCCTCTTTGGGTGATATACTGGTAAAGATGAGCCAATTGGTTCAAGCCAACCTTGATTAGAAGCTTCTTGGCCCTATTTGGGCCTTTGGTGATATAATGGTAGAGATAAATTAACTGGTTCAAGCCAACCTTGGTTGGCAAAGCTTTGGGGGCCTCTTTGGGTGATATACTGGTAAAGGTGAGCCAATTGGTTCAAGCCAACCTTGATTAGAAGCTTCTTGGCCCTCTTTGGGTCTTTGGTGATATAATGGTAGAGATAAGCCAACTGGTTCAAGCCAACCTTGGTTGGAGAAGCTTTGTGGCCCTCTTTGGGTGATATACTGGTAAAGATGAGCCAATTGGTTCAAGCCAACCTTGATTAGAAGCTTCTTGGCTCTCTTTGGGCCTTTGGTGATATAATGGTACAGATAAGCCAACTGGTTCAAGCCAACCTTGGTTGGAGAAGCTTTGTGGCCCTCTTTGGGTGATATACTGGTAAAGATGAGCCAATTGGTTCAAGCCAACCTTGATTAGAAGCTTCTTGGCCCTCTTTGGGCCTTTTGGTGATATAATGCTAGAGATAAGCCAACTGGTTCAAGCCAACCTTGGTTTGAGAAGCTTTGTGGCCCTCTTTGGGTGATATACTGGTAAAGATGAGTCAATTGGTTCAAGCCAACCTTGATTTCTTTCAACTCTAACAAATCTGGGCCAAAGATGTTTGCTGTGGATGGCCTATGAGCCCATTGACCTTCTTGCAATCCAGTAAAAGGATCTCCTGGGCATTTCACTGAGTGGCTGCCAATTATGAGCTTGGAGGACGTAAATGGGAAGTTCAAGAAAATTAAAGAGGGTGGAGCTGTCCAGGGGCGGACTGACAACTCATGGGGCCCTCGGGCAATAGGAGATTATGGGGCCCCCGGGCAATAGGTGATTATGGGGCCACACAGTACTGTATATATATACACACACACACACACACACACACACACACACACACACACAGTATACATACACACACTGAGAAGGTACTGGAGAGGTGGGGCAGCAATAATCTTGGGATTTTTAGACCAAAAGGATGTCGGTAAGGGACATTTCAGGCACAGATGTAAAAAAACACAGATTTTTACATACTGTCCCTGGTTTTACTGAGGCTGGCAACCCTGATGGGGCCCCTTAGTGGCATGGGGCCCTCGGGCAGTGCCCGAGTGCCCGAATGGTCAGTCCGCCCCTGGAGCTGTCTTAACATTGCAGCACAGAACTAGGAATACGCACCTGTGCATGTACGTAGTTCTCGAACCCCTGCAGTCAAACGGACTTATGAGTTAAAGGGATTGTCAGGTTAACTGTCCTGTGAATCCAAGCTTCAGGTGAAAAATGGGTTCATTTAAAAACGATAGAACCTGTCACTGTACCCATTTCTCCATGAAGCCCCCAAAGCCAGATACAGGCTCCTGATGTAATCTTTTTTTATTTTTATTGATAATGATGTGGATGAATTTTACGTAATCGGATTCTCTTTTCCTTCCAGCATGAGCGGGAACAGATAATGACGACCAACGTGTGGCTGACTCAGGTAAACCTCTCATTGTAAATCATTATGAATTATTATAACATTTTCTTTGGCCGTCTCCACAGATGCCCGCCATTTAACGGCCGTTTCTCTGCGTCCCAGAAGAAGGTGACCGCGGGACGCAGCGAAGATTAGTCACCTGTGCTGCGGCTCCCTGAGGAACAACCCGTCTCTTGCTTTGTATCGGTTATATAATTGCCCTTCAACGCTGCAAGGTGAACCGTCCTCTGTGCGGCTGGTAATTCTCCCAGCGCTGTGATGAAGGCAGCATCGCTCGATGCGTTTGATCTCTCTAGTCTTTTTTTTTTTCCAGCGCCGCAGACAATTCCTTAGTAATCTGATTTAAGAGGATTTGTAATCCCCTTTGTACTTCGTAATGTTTAAAAAGATAGAGGTTTTCATGTTATCACTCATCTTAATAGTGGTGGGTGGGCGGCTGAAGTCTGTGATGTGGATGGAGGATTAGGACTTATTCCGAGATCTAAAATTCCTCTAACCAGCTTCTTCTCCTCCGAAGGATGAATGGACATTTGGCTCCAGAGAGGAGATTCAGTTCACAACAGTGACTATGGTGTCACCAAGACAGGAAGTGAGGGTCCCCAGGCTGGAGTAAAAACTTGGCCAACAATCTAAACCAGGGGTCTCCAAACCTTCTAAACAAAGGGCTAGTTTACTGTCCTTCAAATTTTAGGGGTTCGGTGGGGGGAATAGTGCCCCATCATTGGTGTCAGTGGGAGGAATAGTGCCCCATCATTGGTGTCAGTGGGAGGAATAGTGCCCCATCATTGGTATCAGTGGGAGGAATAGTGACCCATCATTGGTGTCAGTGGGAGGAATAGTGCCCCATCATTGGTATCAGTGGGAGGAATAGTGTCCCATCATTGGTGTCAGTGGAAGGAATAGTGTCCCATCATTGGTGTCAGTGGGAGGAATAGTGCCCCATCATTGGTGTCAGTGGGAGGAATAGTGCCTCATCATTGGTGTCAGTGGGAGGAATAGTACACCAGGGGCCAGATAAAGGCAAGCAAAAGGCTGCATCTGGCCCCTGGGCTGCAGTTTAGAGACCACTGGTCTAACTCACGATGGTGCTGTTGAAACCAAAATTTGTTGGTTGGAAGACAATTTTGTACTCACTATGGTGCTGATGTTCCATAACTCATTCATTGTTCACACATAGCAGAGGTTGCAATTAGATGTTTTGTGCCGTACTCTAGTTGGTGACTCTTGAGATTGCTACCTTAGAAAAGGTGGACACCTCTACGGTCTTGGTGACGCTCAATTTATCCTCCTGACACTGACATTGCCCTTCTTTTCCATCATCGTGTATACCAGGGATATGCAATTAGCGGACCTCCAGCTGTTGCCAAACTACAAGTCCCATGAGGCATAGCGAGACTCTGACAGTTTAAAGCATGACAACAGAGGCATGATGGGACTTGTAGTTTGGCAACAGCTGGAGGTCCGCTAATTGCATATCCCTGGTGTATACCAATTTCCAAGCCCACACATGCTCCAAAAAAATGACTATTATCTAAGATGGCTTGGTAGGTTTGAAATGTCCAGAACAGCTGTCCATAATATCTGCCCAGTTCATACAGACTTGACAAAGTTCCTCAAGACAGTGACATTGAACTCTGTTTTTTTCACTTCAGGAATGGGAAGACTACCGGTTGACGTGGAACCCTGCCGAGTTTGACAACATGAAGAAAGTGCGTTTACCCTCCAAGCACATCTGGTTACCGGATGTCGTCCTCTACAACAAGTAAGTGTGCCCCCCATGGAGTCATGCTTTCGTCCCCTGCAGAGTCATACCTTAAGCCGGCCATAGACATTTCTCCAGGGTATACCAACTGTATGACAATGAATGTTTGTCCACGGTATGCCAATGAATGTTTCTCTAATGTATGCCAGCTCTATGACCATGAATGTTTCTCCAAGGTATGCCAACTGTAGGACTATGAATGTTTCTCCATGGTATGCCAGCTGTATGACCATGAATGTTTCTCCATGTTATGCCAGCTATATGACCATGAATGTTTCTCCATGTTATGCCAGCTATATGACCATGAATGTTTCTCCATGGTATGCCAATGAATGTTTCTCTAATATATGCCAGCAGTATGTCCATGAATGTTTCTCCAATGTATGCCAACTGTAGGACTATGAATGTTTCTCCATGGTATGCCAGCAGTATGTCCATGAATGTTTCTTCAATGTATGCCAACTGTAGGACTATGAATGTTTCTCCATGGTATGCCAGTTGTATGACCATGAATGTTCTTCCATGGTATGCCAATGAATGTTTCTCTAATGTATACCAGCTCTATGACAATGAATGTTTCTCCTTGGTATGCCAGCTACATGACCATGAATGTTTGTCCATGGTATGCCCTCTGTATGACCATGAATGTCTTCCCATGGTTTGCCAGCTGTATGACAATGAATGTTTGTCCACGGTATGCCAATGAATGTTTCTCTAATGTATGCCAGCTCTATGACCATGAATGTTTCTCCAAGGTATGTCAACTGTAGGACTATGAATGTTTCTCCATGGTATGCCAGCTGTATGACCATGAATGTTTGTCCATGGTATGCCAGCTGTATGACCATGAATGTTTCTCCATGGTATGCCAGCTGTATGACCATGAATGTTTCTCCATGGTATGCCAGCTCTATGACCATGAATGTTTCTCCATGGTATGCCAATGAATGTTTCTCTAATGTATGCCAGCTCTATGACCATGAATGTTTCTCCATGGTATGCCCTCTGTATGACCATGAATGTCTTCCCATGGTTTGCCAGCTGTATGACCATGAAAGTTTCTCCATGGTATGCCAGTTGTATGACCATAAATGTTTCTCCATGGTATGCCAGTTGTATGACCATAGATGTTTCTCGAAGGTATGCCAGCTGTATGACCATGAATGTTTCTCCAATGTATGCCAGCTGTATCATCATGAATGTTTCTCAATGGTATGCCATCTGTATGACCATGAATGTTTGTCCATGGTATGCCAGTTGTATGACCATGAATGTTTGTCCATGGTATGCCAGTTGTATGACCATGAATGTTTCTCCATGGTATGCCAATGAATGTTTCTCTAATGTATGCCAGCTCTATGACCATGAATGTTTGTCCATTGTATGCCAGCTATATGACCATGAATGTTTGTCCATGGTATGCCCTCTGTATGACCATGAATGTCTTCCCATGGTTTGCCAGCTGTATGACCATGAATGTTTCTCCATGGTATGTCAGTTGTATGACCATGAATGTTTCTCCATGATATGCCAGTTGTATGACCATGAATGTTTGTACATGGTATGCCAGCCATATCACCATAAATGTTTCCAAAGGTATACCAGTTGTATGACAACTGTATGACCATGAATGTTTCTCAATGTTATGCCAGCTGTTTTACCATAAACGTTTCTCCAAGGTATGGCAGCTGTATGATAATGAATCTCCAATGTATGCCAGCTGTATGACCATGAATGTTTGTCCATGGTATGCCAGCTTTATGACCATAAAAAATTTGTCCATGATATGCCAGGTGTATGACCATTAATGTTTCTCAATGGTATGCCATCTGTATGACCATGAATGTTTCTCCATGGTATGCCAATGAATGTTTCTCTAATGTATGCCAGCTCTATGACAATGAATGTTTGTCCATGGTATGCCCTCTGTATGACCATGAATGTCTTCCCATGGTTTTCCAGCTGTATGACCATGAATGTTTCTCCATGGTATGCCAGCTATATGACCATGAATGTTTGTCCATGGTATGCCCTCTGTATGACCATGAATGTCTTCCCATGGTTTGCCAGCTGTATGACAATGAATGTTTGTCCACGGTATGCCAATGAATGTTTCTCTAATGTATGCCAGCTCTATGACCATGAATGTTTCTCCAAGGTATGCCAACTGTAGGACTATGAATGTTTCTCCATGGTATGCCAGCTGTATGACCATGAATGTTTGTCCATGGTATGCCAGCTGTATGACCATGAATGTTTCTCCATGGTATGCCAGCTGTATGACCATGAATGTTTCTCCATGGTATGCCAGCTCTATGACCATGAATGTTTCTCCATGGTATGCCAATGAATGTTTCTCTAATGTATGCCAGCTCTATGACCATGAATGTTTGTCCATGGTATGCCCTCTGTATGACCATGAATGTCTTCCCATGGTTTGCCAGCTGTATGACCATGAAAATTTCTCCATGGTATGCCAGTTGTATGACCATAAATGTTTCTCCATGGTATGCCAGTTGTATGACCATAGATGTTTCTCGAAGGTATGCCAGCTGTATGACCATGAATGTTTCTCCAATGTATGCCAGCTGTATCATCATGAATGTTTCTCAATGGTATGCCATCTGTATGACCATGAATGTTTGTCCATGGTATGCCAGTTGTATGACCATGAATGTTTCTCCATGGTATGCCAATGAATGTTTCTCTAATGTATGCCAGCTCTATGACCATGAATGTTTGTCCATTGTATGCCAGCTATATGACCATGAATGTTTGTCCATGGTATGCCCTCTGTATGACCATGAATGTCTTCACATGGTTTGCCAGCTGTATGACCATGAATGTTTCTCCATGGTATGTCAGTTGTATGACCATGAATGTTTCTCCATGATATGCCAGTTGTATGACCATGAATGTTTGTACATGGTATGCCAGCCATATCACCATAAATGTTTCCAAAGGTATACCAGTTGTATGACAACTGTATGACCATGAATGTTTCTCAGTGTTATGCCAGCTGTTTTACCATAAACGTTTCTCCAAGGTATGGCAGCTGTATGATAATGAATCTCCAATGTATGCCAGCTGTATGACCATGAATGTTTGTCCATGGTATGCCAGCTTTATGACCATAAAAAATTTGTCCATGATATGCCAGGTGTATGACCATTAATGTTTCTCAATGGTATGCCATCTGTATGACCATGAATGTTTCTCCATGGTATGCCAATGAATGTTTCTCTAATGTATGCCAGCTCTATGACAATGAATGTTTGTCCATGGTATGCCCTCTGTATGACCATGAATGTCTTCCCATGGTTTTCCAGCTGTATGACCATGAATGTTTCTCCATGGTATGCCAGCTATATGACCATGAATGTTTGTCCATGGTATGCCCTCTGTATGACCATGAATGTCTTCCCATGGTTTTCCAGCTGTATGACGTATGAATGTTTCTCCATGGTATGCCAGCTGTATGACCATGAATGTTTCTCCATGGTATGCCAGCAGTATGACCATGAATGTTTCTCAATAGTATGCCCTCTGTATGACCATGAATGTCTTCCCATGGTTTGCCAGCTGTATGACAATTAAAGTTTGTCCATGGTATGCCAATGAATGTTTCTCTAATGTATGCCAGCTCTATGACCATGAATGTTTCTCCAAGGTATGCCAACTGTAGGACTATGAATGTCTCTCCTTGGTATGCCAGCTGTATGACCATGAACGTTTCTCCTTGGTATGCCAGCTGTATGACCATGAATGTCTCTCCATGGTATGCCAGCTGTATGACCATGAACGTTTCTCCATGGTATGCCAGCTGTATGGCCATGAATGTCTCTCCATGGTATGCCAGCTGTATGACCATGAACGTTTCTCCTTGGTATGCCAGCTGTATGACCATGAATGTTTCTCTAATGTATGCCAGCTCTATGACAATGAATGTTTCTCCATGGTATGCCAGCTATATGACCATGAATGTTTGTCCATGGTATGCCCTCTGTATGACCATGAATGTCTTCCCATGGTTTGCCAGCTGTATGACCATGAATGTTTCTCCTTGGTATGCCAGCCATATCACCATAAATGTTTCCCAAGGTATACCAGTTGTATGACCATGAATGTTTCTCAAAGTTATGCCAGCTGTATGACCATAAATGTTTCTCCAAGGTATGGCAGCTGTATGACCATGAATGTTTATCCATGGTATGCCAGGTGTATGACCATGAATGTTTCTCAATGGTATGCCATCTGTATGACCATGAATGTCTTCCCATAATATTCCAGCTGTATGACCATGAGTGTTTGTCCATGGTATGCCATCTTGTATGACCATAAATGTTTATCCATGGTATGCCCAGTTGTATGACCATGAATGTTTATCCATGTATGCCCAGTTGTATGACCATGAATGTTTCTCTATGGTATGCCAGCTGTATGACCATGAATGTTTGTTTGTCCATGGTTTGCCAGCTTGTATGACCGTAAATGTTTATCCATGGTATGCCAGTTGTATGACCATGAATGTTTCTCTATAGTATGCCAGCTTGTATGACCATGAATGTTTCTCCATGTTATGCCAGCTATATGACCATACATGTTTCCCAAGGTATACCAGTTGTATGACCATAGATGTTTCTCGAAGGTATGCCAGCTGTATGACCATGAATGTTTCTCCAATGTATGCCAGCTGTATCATCATGAATGTTTATCCAAGGTATGGCAGCTGTATGACCATGAATGTTTCTCCAAGGAATGCAAACTGTATGACCATGAATGTTTGTCCATGGTATACCAGCAGTATGATGATACTTCTGCCTGACATGAGGATCTTCACAATGTCTTGAATTAAGCTAAATCATTTTTGAAAAGGGTTAGGATAGTAGTTGGAATGGTTTTACTGTGAAAGAGAAATTCTGTGAGAAAGCAATTTAGGACAGTATGATTTGAGTTTTGGTTGGCATACTGTTCATTGCTCTTTGCAGGTAACCAACTCTTGCTCTAACCCAGTGGTTCTCAACCCTGTCCTCAAGTACCCCCAACAGGTCATGTTATTCGAACTTCTCTTAGATAAAATAGCTGTCTAAAATACCAAGCCATTGACTCTAATTTAGAGCACCTGTGCAAGATAAAGGTAAACCTGCAAACATGGCCTGTTGGGGGTACTTGGGAAGACAGGGTTGAGAACCACTGCTCTAACCTCTTCTCTTTCTCTGCAGTGCCGATGGCATGTATGAGGTGTCCTTCTACTCCAACGCGGTTGTGTCATATGATGGAAGCATCTTTTGGTTGCCTCCAGCCATCTACAAGAGTGCCTGTAAAATAGAAGTCAAGCACTTCCCATTCGACCAGCAGAATTGCACCATGAAATTTCGCTCGTGGACTTACGACCGGACTGAGATTGACCTCGTGTTAAAGAGTGATGTGGCTAGTCTAGACGACTTCACACCTAGTGGTGAATGGGATATTATTGCACTTCCAGGGAGGAGGAATGAGAATCCAGACGACCCTTCCTATGTAGATATTACCTATGACTTTATCATCCGCCGCAAACCTCTGTTCTACACCATCAATCTCATCATCCCGTGTATTCTGATCACATCACTGGCTATCCTCGTCTTCTATCTGCCCTCGGACTGCGGAGAGAAGATGACTTTGTGCATCTCTGTCTTGCTGGCTCTCACTGTCTTCTTGCTGCTGATTTCCAAGATTGTGCCACCCACCTCACTCGATGTGCCGCTAGTCGGCAAGTACTTGATGTTCACCATGGTTCTGGTGACCTTCTCTATCGTGACCAGCGTCTGTGTGTTAAACGTACACCACCGATCCCCCACCACGCATACCATGCCACCGTGGGTCAAAGTGGTGTTTTTAGACAAACTGCCCACTTTGCTGTTCATGAAGCAGCCCCGGCAGAACTGTGCCCGCCAGAGGCTGCGCAAACAGAGGCAGAACCAAGAGAGAGCCACGGGGAGCTTCTTCCTACGGGACAGCGCCAAATCTTGCACCTGCTATGTGAACCAGGCCACGGTGAAGAAATACGGAGGGCAGCTCCCCGATGTACCCGAGGGGGTCAACGGCTTCAGGGATCGGCAGGGGAAAGTGCGACAGTGTCTCTGTGGCCTGGAGGAGGCGGTGGAAGGGGTGCGCTTCATCGCTGATCACATGAAAAGCGAGGATGATGATCAGAGCGTAAGTAGATCCTTATGGTGGCACTGTTTTTATATTTTGGTGCAATGGGGAATGGTTTATTCCTCACAATGGGCCTTTACTGTGTTCCATGACATGAACATGATAATCTCCCTCAAGCCTTATCCCCTGCTGTGGCCTGGACTTCTTGTTTCCTTTCTCTAGAGTGCATTATCTGTATAAATCTAAGGAGAATCCACTAGGGGCAGATTACCCCATCAAGATGATCATGCAATTAAAAAAAAGAGCATAACAGAAGATGTTTGCTTTCAGGCTATCTGTATTTAATCAAGATAACCCTATGGTTGCTGGGTGGAAACTCCAAAAGACCCCATACATCCTGTGGAAAATCCACTAGTGACAGTGACAGCTAGTGGATTTTCCACAGGATGTATGGGGTCTTTTGGAGTTTCCACCCAGCAATCATAGGGTTATATTGATTAAATACAGATAGCCTGAAATCAAACATCTTCTGTTATGCTCTTTTTTTATTGTGTATGTTAATCCAATTTTTTAATATTTTTTTCCCTATAGAGTGGGGAAAGATTAGAACCCCTGGCAAGTTTTTTTACTCATACCTGGGAGATTATAAAGAGATTTACCCTTACTTCCTGTCTTGCTGATGATTTTTTACTAGACCGGAAGTAAGGATAACTCTCCAAATAGCATAGAACACCTATCAGATTTTTTGTTTTGGAAGCAACAGAGTGACTATAAAGCCCAATGGTCAGAGATTTTTGGGGGGGAGAAGGAGAGGCTTTGTAAATATCTTTATATTCGTAGCAATAGAAACTGCATGCTCAGTTCAGGTCGGTGATCATCATGTCCTTCCTGAGACATGGTTACCAGCCCCTAGATTAGACACCTGGTGCTGATTGACAGGAAGTTGGGGTTAGAGGATCAGAGTTAGGCCCCTTTCACACTGAGGCGCTCATAGCGTCGGCGGCAAAACGCCGCTATTTTTACCGCCGACGCTATGGGTGGATTTGCGGCGTATTTCGGCCGCTAGCGGTGCGGTTTTTACCACTGCTAGCGGCCGAGATAGGGTTAAAACCGCCCGCATACCGGTGTGCGGGCGGTATAGCCACGCTGTCCCATTGATTTCAATGGGCAGCAGCGGTAAAGGAGCGGTATACACACCGTTTCTTCCCCGCCCCAATGATGCCGCTAGCAGGACTTTTTTTTCTCATCCTGCCAGTGCATCGCCTCAGTGTGAAAGCACCCTGGCTTTCACACTGAGACTGCAGGGCAGGAGTTTATATGGGGATATTTAGGCGCTATTTTTAGCGCTAAAACGCCTGAAAAACTCCTCAGTGTGAAAGGGGCTTTAGGCTTTAAGGTCAGAGTTAGGCCCCTTTCACACTGGGGCTGGAGGTGCGCTGGCGGTATAGCGCCGCTATTTTTAGTGGCTCTATACCGGCGGAATTGCGGCGGTATTCGGCCACTAGCAGTGTGGTTTTAACCCCCGCTAACGGACGAAAAAGGGTTAATACCGCCGGTAATGCGCTTCTGCAGAGGCGCATTGCCGGGCGGTATAGTCGCGGTTTCCCATTGCTTTCAATGGGAAGGAGCGGTAAAAAACACACCGCTCCTCTCACCGCTCCAAAGATGCAGCTAGCAGGATTTTTAGAGTGGTCCTGCTAGCGCACCGCTCCAGTGTGAAAGCCCTCAGGGCTTTCACACTGGAGAAACAGCAGCCGCTGTTTAGGGTCGGTTTGCAGGTGCTATCTTTAGCGCAATAGCGCCTGCAAACCGCCCCAGTGTGAAAGGGGCTTTATGGTTTTGTGTCAGAGTTAGGGTTTAAGGGTCAAAGTTAGGGCTTTAGAATAAGGCTACTTTCACACTGAGGCGTTTTATAGGCGCTTTTGCGCTAAAAATAGCGCTTGAAAAGCGCCTGTAAACTGCCTCTTCTGCAGCCTCAGTGTGAAAGCCCGAATGCTTTCACACTGGGGCGGTACGCTTGCAGGACAGGGAAAAAAAAAAGTCCTGCAAGCAGCATCCTTCGGGCAGTGCGGGATCGCTGTATTTAGCGCTCCTAAACCGCCCCTGCCATTTGAAATCAATGGCCAGTACCTGCAAAGCACTTCAGCAGTGGCGTATTTCACCCTTTTTCGGCCACTAGCAGGGGGATTAAAAGCGCCCTGCTAGCGGGCCGAAATGCGCCGCTAAAACAACGGTAAGGCGCCACTAGGATTAGCGGCGCTTTACCGCTAACGCGGCCAGCGCCTCAGTGTGAAAGTGCCCTTAAAGCTAGAATTTTAGTGGCAGACTTAGGGCTTTAGGGCCAGAGTTAGGGTTCTAGAGTCAGAATTGGAGCTTTAGGATTAGAGTTAGGGTTTTAGGATCAGAATTAGGGCTTTAGGGCCATATTTAGGGCTCTACCGTCAGAATTGGGGCTTTAGGATTAGAGTTTGAGGTTTTAGGATCAGAACTAGATTAGACACCAGGAGCTGATTGACAGGGAGTTGGGGTTAGAGGGTTTTAGAGCCAGATTTAGGGCTCTAGAGTCAGAATTAGGGCTTTCGGGTTAGAATAGACTTAGGGTTTTAGGATCAGAATTAGCGCTCTAAAGTCAGAATTGAGGTTTTAGGGCCAGAGTTTGGAGTTTTAGGATCAGAGTTAGGGCTTTAGGGTCAAAATATGAAGCTTTAGGGTCAAAATATGAAGCTTTAGGGTCAGAGTCAGGGTTTTAGGGCCAGAATTTGGGGTTTTAGAGTTGGGCTTTTAAGATCAGAATCAGGGCTTTAGGATCAGAGTTAGAGTTTTAGAGACAGAGAGTTAGGGTTTTACAATCAAAATATGGGGGCTTTAGGGTCAGAGTTGGAGCTCTAGAGACACAATTAGGGTTTTAGGGCCATCATTTGGGTTTTATGCCGCGTACACAGGATCGGAAATTCCGACAAGAAAAGTCCGATGTGAGCTTTTGGTCGGAAGTTCCGACCGCGTGTAGGCTCCATCGGACTTTTGCTGTCGGAATTTCCGCTAACAAAAGATTGAGAGCAGGTTCTCTATTTTTCCGACGGGAAAAAGTTCCTATCGTAAATTCCGATCGTCTGCATGGAATTCCGAGGCGCAAAAAAACACGCATGCTCAGAATCAAGTAGAAGAGCCGAACTGCTTATTGAACTTCATTGACCTCGGCTCGTCGTACGTCTTGTACGTCACCGCGTTCTTGACCTTCGGAATTTCCAACAAGATTTGTGTGACCGTGTGTAGGCAACACAAGTTTGAGCCAACATTCCATCGGAAAAAAAACCACGGTTTTCTTGTCGGAATTTCCGATAGTGTGTACGCGCCATGAGAGTCAGAATTAGGGCTTTAGAGTTAGGGTTTTAGGATCAGAATTAGGGCTTTAGATCCAGATTCAGGGCTCTAGAGCCAGGTGTAGGGCTGTAGAATCAGAGATAAGGCTCTAAGGTCAGAGTAAGGGGCATTAGGATCATTGTTAGAGCTTTAGGATCAGCGTTAGTGCTCTATAATCAGAATTATGGTTTTAGGGCCCGAGTTTGGGGTTTTAGAGTCAGAATTAGGGTTTTACAATTAGAGTATGGGGCTTTAGGGTCAGAGTTAGGGTTTTAGGATCAGAATTGGGGCTCTAGAGTCAGGATTAGGGTTTTAGAGCCAGAGTTTGGGGTTTTAGGATCAGAATTAGAACTTTAGGATCAGAGTTAGCATTTTAGAGACAGGGTTTTAGGGTCAAAATATGAAGCTTTAGGGTCAGAGTCAAGGTTTTAAAGACAGAGTAAGGGTTTTACAATCAGAGTATGTGGATTTAGGGTCAGAGTTATGGCTTTAGAGTCAGAATTAGGGCTTTAGGATTAGAGTAAGCATTTTTGAGACAGGGTTTTGGGTTCAGATTTACAGGTTTAGGGTCAGAGCCAGGGATTTACAATTAGAGTATGGGGCTTTAGGGTCAGAGTTAGGGTTTTAGAGGCCTAGTATGAGGCTTTAGAATCAGAATTAGGGCTTTAGAGTCAGAATTAGGGCTTTAGGATTAGAGTTAGCATTTTTAGGGTTTTAGAATCAGAGTTAGGGCTTTAGGGTCAAAATATGACGCTTTAGAGTCAAAAGTTAGAGTTTTATGGCCAGAGTTTGGGGTTTTAGAGTTTGGGCTTTAGGACCAGAGGTAGAGTTTTAGAGACAGAGTTAGGGTTTTACAATCAGAGTATGGGGCTTTAGGGTCAGAGTTATGGTTTTAGAGGCCTAGTATGATGCTTTAGAATCAGAGTTAGGGCTTTAGAGTCAGAATTAGAGCTTTAGGATCAGAGTAAGCATTTTTGAGACAGGGTTTTGGGATCAGAGTTACAGGTTTAGGCTCAGATTTAGGGTTTTAAAAACAGAGTAAGGGATTTACAATTAGAGTATGGGGCTTTAGGGTCAGAGTTGGGGTTTTAGAGACCGAGTTAAGATTTTAGGGTCAAAGTATGAGGCTCTAGCGTCAGAATTAGGGTTTTAAGGCCAGATTTGGGGTTTTAGAGTCAGAATTAGGGCTTTAGGTTCAGAGTTAGCATTTTAGGGTTTTACAATCAGAGTATGGAGCTTTAGGGTCAGAGTTAGGGTTTTAGGGTCAAAGTATGAGGCTCTAGAGTCAGAATTCGGGTTTAGGGCCAGATTTGGGGTTTTAGAGTCTGAATTAGGGCTTTAGGATCAGAGTTAGCATTTTAGAATCAGAGTTAGGGCTTTAGGGGTCAAAATAGGATGCTTTAGAGTCCAAAGTCAGGGTTTTAGGCCCAGAATTTGGGGCTTTTAGCGACAAACTTAGGATTTTAGGTTTAGAGTTACGTCTTTAGGGTCAGAGTTGGTGCTCCACTCCAAACCATAAAAATGCAGCTTATTGCTCTTGTGGCTTGGAGGCGGCTTTCGACGCAATAATGTAGCTCCAAAAATAGCCATTTGTGACAAATAATCGCAGATCAGAACTTCAGAGGAATACAAAAATGGACGATTCCTTTACAACTCCTGACAATTTTTTTTTTTTTTTTCGCACCTTGCAGGTAAGCGAGGACTGGAAGTATGTTGCCATGGTGATCGACCGCCTTTTCCTCTGGATCTTCATATTCGTCTGCGTCTTTGGGACGATCGGCATGTTCCTGCAGCCCCTCTTCCAGAACTACACCACAAACACTTTGCTACAACTGAATCACGCTGCTGCCCCCACCACCAACTAGGGCTGGCTGGCGGGGGGGGGGGGGGGGGCGCGCGCACACCATGTGCAACCTTAAAGTTACCGAACTTACGTAGGACGAGGAAAGGAAAAACACAACCCAAAACTCTATTGAGATAACTTTTACGGAAACCCGGGGATTGGGGCAAGAGATCCTCCCTTCAAAAGCCACCACCACCACCACGCAATGATCGAGACCCCTGCCAAGATCTTGAGAACAGACCCTTGCGCGCGTTAACTTTACCTTCGCGGCAAAAAGCGGCGGCTTCGGAAAATGCAAAGAGGTCATTTTAACGTGGCAGGGGGGGGGGGGGGGGGAGTCACCACTTTGTTTTGTTTTTTGAGCAATAAAAACACGACAGAATAGCTGTATCCAAAGCCATTAGGGTTTCCACCCGTACAACGGGGGGGGGCCCGCAAATTACCATCTCGATCAAATATCGCCACCCCTCCCCTGGGTGGTGTAGAGAGAGCAGGCCTCACCCAATGGCGACTTGCGTTTTTATGACCGCGAACACAAAATATTTATTAATATGCACTGAACTATATAGGAATGTGTCCTGTAAAAGATTTATTATGCAGATTTTATTATTTACTTGAGCTTCTACCCCTCCCCCCAGTTTTATTTGTGTCTACCTTCACGGTTGCGATTAGGAATATTTTTGCACCAATTGTATTTTAAGATAAAAAGGTTCGAGGGGGGAAAAAAAAAAAAAAAAGTGTGCTTGCAGGCTGGCCCAACTCTCACCCACGCTGAGCGATATATTCCGCCCAACCTCATTATTTTGGCATGTCATGCCACCGGGAATGCTAGGACTGGGGGTCGAATTGTAGCTGTATTCCAAGGACTGTAAATTGTATTTTTAAGATTTTTTTTTTTTTTTAGACGAGAAGCACAACGCTGTGCCCTATATAACTGTCTTACACTCCTTTTATGAATCAACGCCTACTGTCTCTCCTAGCACCAACTCTCAGGGGTCGGGCATACACTGTTCACTGCTGGTTCTCATAAAAAAAAAAAAAAGATTTGTATAAAAAAAAAAAAAAAAAATTGTCACCAGACGTTTCTTTGTTACTCATTGGTCGAACTTTACATAAACAATAAAGCGGGTACAAATGTTTGGAGGTGGATTGTATATGGGGGCATACAGTGAGGGGGGAAAATAACGATTGTCTCCCCTGCAGATGGTGTAGATTTGCCCACTTTACATAGAAATGAAGGGTCTATAATTTTTATCACAGGTGTGTTTTATATGATAGAGACAGAATATCAACCAGAAATCCAGAAAAAAACACAAATGTTATAAATGGAGTTGCAGTTCGGTGAGTAAAATAAGTATTTGATCCCCTTAGTAGTTGGTGGAGAAAGCCTTGTTGGGAAGCACAGAGGTCAGACGTTGTAGGTGGTGATCAGGTTTCCACATCTCAGGAGGGATTTTGCTCCTCTCTTCTTTACAGATCTTCTCTAAATCCTGAAGGTTTTCTTGGCAACTCGAAGTTTCAGCTCCCTCCATACATTTTTCTATAGGATTAAGGTCTGGAGACCGGCTAGGCCACTCCATGACCTTCATGTGCTTCTTCTTGAGCCACTCCTTTGTTGCCTTGGTGGTATGTTTTGGGTCATTGTCATGCTGGAAGACCCATCCATGACCCATCTTCAGTGTTCTGTCTGAGGGAAGAAGGTTCTCATCCAAGATATTACAATACGTGGCCCCACCCATTGGCCCCTCAATGCAGCAAAGTCGGCCTGGACCTTTATCAGAGAAACACCCCAAAGCCTCATGTTTCCCCCTCCGTGTGACTGGAGGGATGGAGTTCTTAGGGTCATAGTCACCATTTAATTTCCTCTAAACACGGCGAGTCGAGGTGATGCCAAAGAACTGAATTTTGGTCTCATCTGACCACAGAACTTTCTCCCCAATCCTCCTCTGAATCATTTAGATGTTCATTGGGAGACTTCAGACGGGCTGTACCTGTGTCTTCTTCAGGAGGGGACCTTGCAGGTGCTGCAGCATTTCAATCCATGGCGGTGTATTGTGTTACCAATGGTGTGTTTGGTGACTGTGGTCCCAACTGAGATCCTTCACAAGCTCCTCCCCTGTAGTTCTGGGCGGATCCCTCACTTTTCTCATGACCATCCTCACCCCATGAGGAGAAATCTTCCATGGAGCTCCAGACTGAGGGCGATTGATGGTTATTTTCTATTTCTTCCATTTGTGAATAATAATCCCTCCAACAGTTGTCTCCTTCTCAGGTCTCCAATCTTCTCCCCGACGTCCTCTTGACAGCTCTTTGGTCTTCACTGTGATGGTGAGCTGTGATTGGAGGAAAGAGATTCTGTGGACAGGTGTCTTCTATACACATAACGAGTTGTCATTAGGAGAACCTTCTTACATTGACAGGACTGATCTGTGTACCACATGAGTACCTCCTGTAGCCAGTCTGTGTTTACTCCATATATACCCCCCGTATATACTTTGTACACTCTATATATACCCCCGTATATACTATATACACTCTCTATATACACCCCATATATACTCTATATACCCCATATATACACTCTCTATATACACACCCCATATACTCCATATATATACCACATGAGCCCCTACTGTAGCCAGTCTGTGGGGGGAGAATTATTGTTTGTTAGTTGGGGACAAAAACGTATTTTACTCCCTGAACTGAAACTCCATTTATAACATTTGTATTGTGTGATTTTTCTGGATGTTTGGTTGATATTCTGTCTCCATCATATAAAATACACCGATGATAAAAAAAATTATAGACCCTTCATTTCTATGTAAGTGGGGAAAACTACACAATCTGTAGGGGAACCAATCATTATTTCTCCCCCCCCATGTAGAGGGAAAAGATTACCTCTGAAAATTTGAGGAGAGGGCATTGGTTGGCGGGGCTTAGTACGATGGTCTATGGCTGGATTGGTGAAATCGCTCCACTGGAACTATTGGGTTCCTCCAGAGGTTGATCGGGGTTCATTGAGCTGTGGGTAATTGATGGTGCTTGCATAATTCCAGGGCCAACGCCACTGGGCATTATCAATGGCATGACACTAATGATCTTTTTTTTTTTTTTACTATGTTAGGGGACAATCTTCCCACAGACACCCAATGAATGAAGTTATAACAGAGTTTCCCCCCAGACCTGAAAATGTCATGGGTTCCTCAAAGGCAGGGGGTGTCAAACTCCATTTGATTGCAGACGGCATCAGCATTATGGTTGCTCTCAAAGGGCTGGTTGTATCTATAAGAGTATCTCCTCATTCCCCCTTACATCAATTGTCAAGAGTCCCCCCCCCCCCCCAATCTCACTTACATCACATTGCACCTCTCTTACTTTGTGCTGTTGCTGGGAAGAAGCTGGGGACTGAGCTGGGAAGCAGAAAGTGCAGGGACTGGAGGAGGACCAGAGAAGGGCTGGAGTCTGCTGAATGCCGAGACCAGGGGAGGTGGAGACGAGGGGGTGCTCCGGCTGCACAGAGAAGTGCAGGATCAGAGGAAGGAGCCCTGACCTCCAACTGCTAAGACGAGGGAGTGGGTGCGGGCGGAGAAAAGCCTCTCCATGGCTGTACAGAGAAGTGCAGAATCTGATAGGGGAGTTCTGTCCTCCTCTGTGCTGCCGACTTCTGAGACAAGGTGGGGGAGGACATCGAGGTGGTGCCGCAGCACCCCCTCGTCTCCACCCCCTACCATAGAGGACAGATCTCTTCTTACAGAACTTGTGTCTCTCTGTGCAGCTGCAGCACCCCCTCGTCTCCGCCCCCTACCAGAGAGGACAGAACTCCTGCTACAGAACTTGCGTCTCTGTGCAGCCGCAGCACCCCCTTGTCTCCGCCCCCTACCAGAGAGGACAGATCTCCTCCTACAGAACTTGTGTCTCTCTGTGCAGCCGCAGCACCCCCTCGTCTCCGCCCCCTACCAGAGAGGACAGAACTCCTCCTACAGAACTTGTGTCTCTCTGTGCAGCCGCAGCACCCCCTTGTCTCCGCCCCCCCCCCTACCAGAGAGGACAGAACTCCTCCTACAGAACTTGCGTCTCTGTGCAGCCGCAGCACCCCCTCGTCTCCACCCCCTACCAGAGAGGACAGATCTCCTCCTACAGAACTTGCGTCTCTGTGCAGCCGCAGCACCCCCTCGTCTCCGCCCCCTACCAGAGGACAGAATTCCTCCTACAGAACTTGTGTCTCTGTGCAGCCGCAGCACCCCCTCGTCTCCACCCCCTACCAGAGAGGACAGAACTCCTCCTACAGAACTTGCATCTCTCTGTGCAGCCGCAGCACCCCCTCGTCTCAGCATCCAGCAGACTGCGGCAGCTGACTACAGCCCTCCTCTGGTCCTCCACCAGACCCTGCATTTTCTGCCTCCCAGCAGCAGCACATGGTAAGGGGGGGGGTGCTGGGTGATGTAAGGGAGGGTGGGGGGCTTGGGTCCTTTGAGGGCAACCATAATGCTGATGAATTGAGTTTTGCAGCCCCGTTGTAGAGAAAACACGTCACAGGAGGCTTTGCTTGTTTTGTTGGAAGCCATCTCCCAGATATGGAGGGGCACCAAGCAGATAGGATCGTTCCAAGTCTTTTCCTATAGTGGATTGTGTCCCCTCCCACATGTATAGAACACATTTGTCACTCTTCCGTTGGAGGTTTTCCAGTTATTCACTATATGGAGGAGAGGGGGTGACAACACCACTTGTCTGTTGGAATGGCAGTTGGCTGAGCTGGGAATCCTCCTGAAGGTTCTTCAGATGCTTGGAGACCTCAAGAAGCCAACATGTCAAGGTGCCAAAACCAGCACAGTTGATATAAAGAAAGCTGGCTGGGTGTTTTTATAGACTGGCACCTATCTGACCCTGTGGCTGTATACAGGGCCAGTGCTACCACTAGGCAGCCGCCTCGGGCGCCCGGCCACTGGTGTTCCTACTCTCTTCAGCAAGCAACTAAGCATCAGCAGGCAACCGCTGCTCCATTTGCACATAGTGTCAGAGGCGCAGCAAGGGCAGAGGACTGTATCTGTGTCCCGAATGAATGGAAGCAAACATTAATTGAAGAGCGCTGGTGAGGCTGCGTTTGATGGGGGGCTGGTGAGGCTGCGTTTGATGGGGGGCTGGTGAGGCTGCGTTTGATGGGGGGCTGGTGAGGCTGCGTTTGATGGGTGCTGGGGAGGCTGCGTTTGATGGGCGCTGGGGAGGCTGCGTTTGGTGGGCGCTGGGGAGGCTGCGTTTGGTGGGCGCTGGGGAGGCTGCGTTTGATGGGGGGCTGGTGAGGCTGCGTTTGATGGGGGGCTGGTGAGGCTGCGTTTGGTGGGGGGCTGGTGAGGCTGCGTTTGGTGGGCGCTGGTGAGGCTGCGTTTGGTGGGCGCTGGTGAGGCTGCGTTTGGTGGGGGGCTGGTGGGGCTGCGTTTGGTGGGCGCTGGTGGGGCTGCGTTTGGTGGGCGCTGGTGGGGCTGCGTTTGGTGGGCGCTGGTGGGGCTGCGTTTGGTGGGCGCTGGTGGGGCTGCGTTTGGTGGGCGCTGGTGAGGCTGCGTATGGTGGGCGCTGGTGAGGCTGCGTATGGTGGGCCCTGGTGAGGCTGCGTATGGTGGGCGCTGGTGAGGCTGCGTATGGTGGGCGCTGGTGAGGCTGCGTATGGTGGGCGCTGGGGAGGCTGCGTTTGGTGGGGGCTGGGGAGGCTGCGTTTGGTGGGGGCTGGGGAGGCTGCGTTTGGTGGGCGCTTCATTAAAAAGGTGGGGTATGCATGGGCAGCAAAAAGGGGGTGAGTCAGGGGTGGAGCCAAGGGGGCGGCGAAATAAGGTTTCGCCTAGGGTGTCAAAAATTCTGGCACCAGCCCTGGCTGTATACAGGATACATACGTGTACACTAAATGGCACCTCCATGTACACAACTGAAGTGTCCTATATAACAGCATGTGGAAATTGGCCACAAATATGCTTTAAGTGCAACCCCCATCACATGCTACAATATGGATCAAAGGACAAGTTTACATTAACACAAAGGGCAAGTATTCTTTTTTAGCCCTTCATCCACTAATTGGAGACATTAAGGACATGGCCCAGGTTAAAGGGGTTGTAAAGAGAATTTTTTTTTTAAATAACAAACATCCACTGTGCAGCTTGTTTTGCACAGAGTGGCCCCGATCCTCGTCTTCTGGGGTCCCTCGGCAGCTGTCTGGGCTCCTCCCCGCAAGAACTCCTCACCTTCATGCGAGCTCGCATAGTGGCGAGTTCTTGCAGGCCATTGGATGTGATTTGACAGCAGCGCGAGCCAATGACTGCGCTGCTTTCAATCCATCCACTTTAGCCAATCAACGGCCGGGGGGGGGGGGGGCTTTATTGTCCAATGTTTTTTCACCTTAATGCATAGGATGCATTAAGGTGAAAAAACGTGTCCCTTTAGGTGTAAGCCTACTAGAAGCTTCTGTGGAGGGCTTGGCCAGTGCACCAAGAACTTTGGGCGCAGCATGTAAACCAGTAGGCCCCATCAGCGGTCAGCAGGAGGAATAGTGGCTCCATAGTGGATTCCCCCATCGAATGGGCTTTCCTAATGACAATTCCAGCAGTTTAATGGTCTTTTTGTATAGGCTCCATTGTCCCATGCTGTTCTCCACAGGGATGGAGGACATCACAACAATGCTGGCACCATCTTTGGCATTCATTTTGAATGGTTTCTGAAAGTGCTTGAATATGTTTAATAGTCCAGAACCAAGTAAGGTTCGGTAATTGAGCGTGCTGGAACCCTTCCTACGTACATTGTGAACTGGAAGGAGATATTGGGCAGTTTTTGTCCTCAAAACTTTAAAAGGTAACATGTCGAGGGACACTCACGGTCAACAGCCGGGAAAATGTTGGCTGCTTGGCTTTCTCCAATACTTTTGAGTGATACACTTAAATCAACTCTTTAAAGCGGAGGTTCACCCAAAAGTGAACCTTCGCTTTTCAGAACCACCCCCCCCCCCTCCGGTGTCACATTTGGCACCTTTCAGGGGGGAGGGGGTGCAGATACCTGTATAAAACAGGTATTCGCACCACTTCCGGACAGACTCCCGCCCCTTCGTGGCCCCTCCCCCCCCACTGTGTTGTGGGAAACACTAGGCTCCCAGGACACAGCGGGGACAGCGCAGCACGACTCGCGCATGCGCAGTAGGGAACAGGGCAGTGAAGCCGCAGCACTTCCCTCACCGCGGATGGCGGCGGGGAAGCCGAGCGGTAGCTCAGCTTCGGCTGCCGACCTGGACAGGTAAGTGTCCATTTTTTTTTTGAAGTCAGCAGCTGCAGTATTTGTAGCTGCTGGCTTTTATAAAAATAAAAAAATAAATTCCGGTGAACCTCCTCTTTAAAGCAGCCATTTTTTTCAAACAGTGTTCCTTGAGATGTAGCCAATCGTCCTCTCATTTGATGGTGCCTATATACCGTATATACTCAAGTATAAGCCGAGGTACCTAATTTTACCACCAAAAAAAAATGGGAAAACTTATTGACTTGAGTATAAGCCTAGGGTGAGAATGCAGCAGCTATTGTAAGCGGAAAAGAGGGTCAACAATGCCCATTTGCACGCCTCACTGTGCGCCACTCTCCTGGAGGATGCAGGAAGCCTCCGTAGGCCTGAGTGCAGAAGCCAGGAAAGGAGGGATGCAGTGCTGGTGGAGAGGCCTGGGAGTTACAAGATGGCCACTGGAGCCCGGGACTAGGCCGAAGCCGCGGTCTGGATTTGGGACCCCCGCCCGGTCGGAAGCACGTGGCGCAGGATCTGCGTGCGGTGAGGGAGCCAGACACCAGGGAGGCTGGGATACAGTGCTGGTGGAGAGGCCAGGAGGAGCAAGATGGCCACCAAATCCGAAGACTAGGCTGGAGCCGCGGCCTATAGCAGTGGCTGTCGCCATGCGGAGGCGCTTCGAACCGTTCAGGTACACTGACTCAAGTATAAGCCGAGGGGGGCATTTTTACCCTTTAAAAAAAAAAAAGGCTGCAAAACTCGGCTTATACCCAAGTATATACAGTAGTTCCAGGGCCAACACCACTTGGCAGAGCCATCGGCATGACACCAACGATCTTTTCAGCTGCCATTCATCCCACTGGCCACCAATGTAAGGAGCATTCTTTCCATTGACCTCCAGTGTCCAGGGGGGGGGGGGGGGGGGGCATTCTTCCCACTGGCCCAGCAATGAATTGGTTTTAGCAGGGGTTTCCCAAGACCTGAACATTATTTCAAAGGTTGAGACAAAGTACTGAAGCCAGGCAACAGGTATTTTTTTTTTATTTTTTTTAAATGGTGCCCAATACTTTCATCTGGAGTTCTGCATTAAAAGATCTGCCAGGAGGAAACTGACCCAGTGGAAGTTGTGTGCACCACAGGGGGTTCTGTGCAGCTGTGATTGTTGCACCCAGGGGGTGCTTAGTTGGCCTACCTCAAGGATAAAGTAGGCCATAGATTATGTGTTTTTTTTTTTCTTTCCTGCTTGATTGTTCCATCAACACAATCAGTGTTGATGGGGGAATCCCTCCTGTGGAGCTATTGTGTTCTCCAGACGGTGGGGGCCTCCCCCAGCTGGGAGAGCACTAGCTAGCGGCAATTATTGCATCCTAAAAATTCGACATGCTCGTACCCAAATCATTTGGGTACAATCAGCCCCTCCCATGCATGGTTTGAATCTCAGCCGGTCCTACTGAACCAGCTGAGATTGGTACCATCTATGGCCAGCTTGTGTATCACATGACGGGAAGTGTACCTGCTGCAAAGAAAATTCTGAGTTACACAGTGGGGAAGGGAAAGAAATTAAAGAGCAGCGCAGTTTATTACCGAGCAGCAAATAGGCTATAGAGAGGTTGAGCTGGAGTTAGCTAGTGCTCTCCCAGCTGGGGGCTGGGACAGGCCCCCACCGTCTGGAGAACACAATAGCTCCACAGGAGGGATTCCCCCATCAACACTGATTGCTCCATCAACACAATCGAGCAGGAAAGAAAATCACATAATCTACGGCCTACTTTATCCTTGCAGTAGGCCAACTAAGCACCCCCTGGGTGCAACAATCACAGCTGCACAGAACCCCCTGTGGTGCACACAACTTCCACTGGGCCAGTTTCATCTGGATAACTGAGCAGTTGTGATGTTGCTCGTACTTGAAGCACATGTAAAAGCCTCTTGTAGCATCTGGAGGAGGAAGTGTTACCTGCAAAGAGAAACCCCCCCCCAACCTGCACTGCCACCCTCTTCCCTTCTAGCACCATCACTCCCTTCCCTCCATGGTCACAAAGGAGAAAGGAAGGGAGGAAAGCCGGATCCAATAGCACTGGTGAGACCCAGGCGGCAAACACCCAACCTGCAGACCACAAGAGGGCACACGATCCCCTTCTAGCACCACCACTCCATTCCCTCTGTGGTCACGAAGGGGAGGGAGGAATAGCAGGCAAGGGACAGGATCTGATAGCACTGATGAGATACAGGCTGCAAGCCCTCCAACCTGCACTCCCACCCTCTGACCATTAGAGGGCACCCGCTCCCCTTCTCCCTTCCCTCTTGGTCACAAAGTATAGGACGGAAAGCCAAGCCAGGATCCGATAGCACCCCATTTAATTTGCCTGTTGAGAGGGATGGAGCAACCCAGGAAAAGGCAAACAAATTAAATATAAAAGCATAAAAAGCAGATTAAACTTGAGCCATTTAAAAAAAAAAAAAAAAAAAAAAAAAGGACCACAAAAGACCTCGAAGTAGATGAAAGTTTCTTTATTCAGTCACTTTAACTTATATACCAGCACAGACCTTCATCGTCACACACTGTACAGAGATCAGACACAGCGCAGGTTTGGTCGTCACTAAAAGAGCCACAATCAGGTAGGGCGCCCCCCAGAGGAAAAAAAATAATTAAAAAAAAGTTAACAGTGACCGAGCGGATGACCCATCAGACTTGGGGAATCAAAAAAAATAAAATGGTCATGCACTCCATAGTCTACGACACGAGATTAAAGTCGATACGCAAAGCGGCTGTGACAGCTGAACTGCGATGACTGCGGCACCGTTAAAGTGATTTTTTTTTTGTTTCTTTAGAAAAACAAGGAAGAAAAAACAAATTTTTGAAAACATTAAAAACAAAAATTTAAACCTCAAAATTACGGAATGTTAAAAAAATAAAATAAAATCTAATCACACTGCCTGTCGATGTCTGTCTGTCATCTGACTTAAAATAAGTTTTCTACAGCAGAAATTAAATCAGCATTTAAGGAGGGGGGAGGGACAGGAGCGGTCAGACATGCACTGGCAACAAATAAAAAGGAATTTCTAAACCACAAACATCAAAAATGAAGAAATAAAATCCTACTGTATAAAAAAAAAAAAAAAAAAAAAAAAAAAAAAGTCTTGCACCAACATAAAAGCCTCGATTTGCAGTGAACCAGAATCTGCCAAGAGCCTCCCGGAAGAAAAAAAAAACTGAGCCGGCACCAGAGGAAAGGCGGGAGGGGTAGGATGGAGACGGAGCGGCCATTTGAGCCGGAGGACTCTGCCGCCGGGGATTGGCTACGGTTATAAAAAAAAGGTACGCTCGGGCCTGTGGTTTTCTATTGCTTTAAAGAGGCTCACAAAGCGAGACACCGGTGTGAACAGGCTGTGACGGAAGCAGTCGTACCCTGACTTATACTGGTGTATTTTAAAAAAGGACTGCGCCGCTTCCGTCAGAGCCTTGCCACACAGGCATTTTGTTCTGTGACAGTCCCTTTAAAAAATGAAGGGGATTACTTAAATGCCGCCTTTATCAATTATTGTAAAACCATTAAAAAAAGACTCATGGAGTCGAGACTGGCGTAGCGGGATTAGGAAGGAGTACAGCGGGGGGGGGGGGGGGGGGGGGGGGGGTCCTGGATCCCTCGTCTATTCCCAATTTTTTTTTTTATAGGGACCACGCGGAGTAGGGAGATGAGGGAGTGGGGCGACGACGCAAGGGCTGCGGGAATGATCAGACACATGAAGGTGAGACATTTATAACTGCTGAATGACAGCCAATGACCACCCCACGACCGCCTGGCAGCCAATCACCAACTTACAGCAAATAACCACCAGAGAAAAGCCCCACTACCCCCCTGGCAGCAAATGACACCTCACCAGCAAATGACCGACCCACTGACAGCCAAATCACCATTTCACAGCAAATAACCGCCAGAGAAAAGCCCCACTTCCCCCCTGGCAGCCAATGACCGCCCCACTACCCCCCTGGCAGCCAATGACCACCCCGCGACCCCCTGGCAGCCAATGACCAACTTCACAGCAAATAACCGCCAGAAAAAAGCCCCACTACCCCCCTGGCAGGCAATGACACCTCACAGCAAATGACTGCCCCACGACCGCCTGGCAGCCAATAACCGCCCCACGACAGGTCGTCTCATCTGACATAAACGTCAGATGAGACAATGTGGAGAAAGCACAGGTTGAATTGCATCCTGCAACAAGAAAACTGCAACACTGATCTGTATACAGCACCCATGCATGTGGCTATGAGTAACAAACTAAAAAAACAAAAAAGCAGAGGGCGCCACTTACAAATCATAAATCAGGTCTCACACACACAAAGCAGGTGCAAGTGTGTGTGGGGGGGTTTGTCCTCCAAATTTACAGAGTCCAGAAAAGAGAAAAAGCCACCTGCACTTCTGGAAAGATACAAAAGCTGGCAACTTTATTGTTCCGGACAAGTGCTCACCTGGGACCTCCTTCGCTGACGATTTTAACCCAGAGCGCTGGGCTTATTTATAGAGGGACTCTTGTTTGTCCAGAAAAATAAAGTTGCCAGCATTTGAACTTTACTGCGGCTGGCCTTTTCTCCTGCCTAGGCTGTGTACAGCAACAATTTTGCAAATAAAAAAAAACTTAATAGAGGAGATTGAAGCTTTTAAAGTAGCCCCGCCCACTCCTGAAATGAAGGAGACCATGCTTCCTGTAAAAAAGGCGGCAACGCTGAATGCAGCAGTACTAATTCTCCACAGCGGTGTCACCCCGACCTGGCCTCACTTCAGCATAGGCTCTATGAGATATGTAGTGTGGGTCCCCACATCTTTTCTGACGACATCATCTGGTACAGTGCCCCACCCCCTGCCACTGGATGAACTACCACGAGCCCGGCCTGTGTGATCGCTCACCACCTAGGGGTGCATAAACGACAGGCCAGGCTCACAGGAAAGGGGCGAGAATGACAGTGTGTTGCTCTGCTGGGGCTGAACAGGAGGGGAGCAAGGGGTGTGGCTTACTGGTGCTATGTGTAACTTATAGTATAATTTTAAAGCCGAATTTCAGGAAGACACTTTGTAAATTGCAAGCACACTAGCAGGGCCAACAAGGTGCATGCCACCTCCTGGACTTCTCTATTTACATCTGACTGGTTTATGGCTCTGCCAGAGGTCTTACTAGGGGCTGCAAGATGAGAGATGCACACAGAGCAGCTATGCCCACCGCTCCTCTCTGCTGCCAATTCACAGGAGCCTTTGTATTATGTGAACTCATTTACAAAATACAAAGGCTTCTGCAATTGGACAGGAATGCATTGCAGTGGCATCGACTCTACTTTTGGGATGATGCAGAGACCAGAAAGTCCAGCGCGGGGCTCCCGGAGCCACACATACAACAACTATATCCACTGCTCAACTCTGCTGTCCATTCACAGAAGCCTTTGTATTTTCTTAATGAGTTCACATAATACAAAGGCTTCTGTGATCGGGTGGGAAAACATAGCAGTGGCATAGACTACTGCTAGACAATGCAGAGACCAGAAAGTCCAGTGTGGGGCTCCCGAAAACCAGAGAAACTATACCCCACCGCTTCCGTCTGCTGCCCATTCAGAGAAGGCTGAATGAGTTCACATAATACAAAGGCTTCTGTGATTTGGCGTGAATGCATAGCAGCCCATAGACTAGAAAGTCCAGCATGGTGCTCCCGAACTGCACAGAGCAGCTATACCCACTGCTGCCCATTCAGAGAAGCCTTTGTATTTTGTGAATGAGTTCACATAATACAAAAGGCCTCTATGATTGGGCGGGGGGGGGGATGCATAGCAGCGGTGTCAACTCTACGGTTGGAAGATGCTGAGAACAGAAAGTCCAGTGCGGGGCTCCCAGAACTAGAGAGATACTTCTATAAACCTGTCAAATGTAAAATACAGGCAAGTCCAAGAGGTATCATACACCTCAATAGACTTAACTCACAGCATGCCTTCACTCTTTACTAAAGGCGCTGGATTCCTGGAGTTCAGCTTTAAAAACACATCCCATCTATACAAGCTCCGACTGTCACTGCCTTGTCTCAGCAGCTGAGTGGAGGACATAACTCCTAATACAGATCCTGCGCCTCTCCGTGCAGCCACAGCACCCATCTCGTCTCAGAAGGTGGCAGCAGAGTGAACAGAACTCCTTCTACAGACTTAGTGCAGCCCCCTCTGGTCTCAGCATTTAGCAGACTCAGGCAGCTGACTCCTACCCTCTGGTCCTCCTCCAGAACCTGCACTTTCTGCTTCCCAGCTCCGCCAGTTTTTTTTTCCTGGCAGCAGGTAAGTGGGGGTGCACTGTGATGCAAGAGAGGCTTGGGGACTCTTGACTTCTGATGTACAGGGTGGGGGGAGGGGGACTTTGGACACCTAGTCTGTCAGATAATACCGTTAATTGGAGGACAACCATGATGCTGCAGTTGGGTGACCCCCCTCCCGTTCTACAGACTACTCCAAGGACCCTTTGGGATACTCAGGTTGACAGGGACTGATTTCAGGTCTACTCGGGGACAGCACCCCCCCCCCCCCACTGTGTACAAATTTAGAAAAATGGAGGCATGGTCCTTCACAAAGCAACGGCGCTCGGCAACAGAGCTGCAAAATCAGAAAAATAACACAAAGCACCCTCTGTGTGTTCGGCAGCCCAAGAACCGCTTTTATTTATGACAAGGGTCAAAGATCAAATCGATGATGCAGAAGTCAGTTAAAAAAAAAATTGTTGCACAAACAAATCAATTCGATCCAAACTACATTACAAGTTAATGAAAATGGCTTTGTGCGCGATGAAACATTTACTAGACGTTATTAAAAACAAAAAAACTAAGACTCGGGGGGGGGGGGGGGGGGGGGGGTGGTGTGTGGTCAGTCGGGGATATCGAAGTTGATGCCGTTTTTTTTCCTTAGGGGAGCCTGGCAGAACTTAATCGCCCCCCCCCCCCCCCCCCTGTTTCAGTGCAGACTTGTGACATTCCATTACAAAAAACAAACAAAAAAATAAAAATAAACCGAGAACAGGTTTTGTCGGGTCGTTACATCGCGCTCAAGTTAAAACTCTTCTCCTCTTGTGGTTTGCTGATCCAGTTCCCGTAGCCCATGTCTCGCAGGGCTCTGAAGAACAGTCCCTTGACTGACTGGTAGGAGGTGGCGGCGGCCTTTATGTCGCTGTAGGAGGTGAACTCTAGGAGGTCTTGGCGGTCGCGTGCCGAGCAAAGTTTTTGGAACAGGTCGAACATGTGGTGTTTGGAGACTCGGGAGACGTCCAGTTTCCCCCTGCGGAAAGGAGAGACGGGTTAAAAGAATGGCAGAAGTCCCATGGAGGGGGCCCATTAAGGACTCTATAGCATGTGTTGATGGTCAGGCTGAAGGCCACCGGAAGCCCCAACACTTGGGACGCTCAGGCTGAAGGCCACCGGAAGCCCCAACACTTGGGACGCTCAGGCTGAAGGCCACCGGAAGCCCCAACACTTGGGACGCTCAGGCTGATGGCCACCGGAAGCCCCAACACTTGGGACGCTCAGGCTGATGGCCACCGTAAACCCAACACATGGGCTTACAGTGGCCATCAGCCTGACCTTCCATGTGTTGGAGCTTACAGTGGCTATCAGCCTGACCTCCCAACATGTGGATGGTCTGGCCGATGGCCACTGTAAGCCCAACACATGAACGATCCTATAGAAAATCCGGTAAGATCCACAGATGTCCTTTATTCATGGAGAACAGCACAATAAAATCCACAAATGACAACGCGTTTCAGACATGTTTCCCAGCCATGGACTAAGGCCTAGCAGGCAAAACATGTTGGCCTTTTATAATGGAGAACAGTACATAAAATACACAGAAGGCAAATGTATTTTGGCCACTAGTCATGGCTGGGAAACTCATCTGAAACGCATTAGTCTTTTATGTACTGGTCTCCATGAATGCCGGGGGTGTTCTGACGAGAAATGCCCCATCGAATAATGCCCGCCTGGTACTGCTCATGCGCAGTACGGAGCCGCCGTAAGCCTCCAGACATCGAAATTTATGATCAGCTGTAGACGGCTCCTGCGCACAATAGCAGACATTGTGCAACACGCTCCCGATGTTCGTGCAAGTCTGCAAGGGGCGGCATTCTTCATGATGGGCGCGCTGTGTGAGGGGCAGATGGCCTACAGAAGGGGCCGTATTTTGTAATGATGGGCAGTGCTGTTAAGATGGGGGCGGAAATTTGACAAAACGCAAACACATCTCGTAACAAAATATTAGCCAACACAAGCAATAGCACTGCCCATCATTAAAAAATACGCACCCCTTCTGTAGGCATCCGCCCCTCACACGCGCCTTGCAGAGTTGCACGAACATCGGGAGCGTGTGTGGCACAATGTCGGCTATTGTGCGCAGGCGCCGTCTACAGCCGATCGTAAAATTCCGATGTTCGTCGGCTCCGTACTGCGCAACGCGCAAGTACCGAGCAGACATTATTCGACAGGACACCGGCTTGTCTATAGGATGGCTCTGTAGCAGACAAACCCATGCATGGGCCGCGGTTACCCAAAAAAGGGGATGCACAGGTGTTCCGCACATCCCCATTGAAGTAAATTGGGACACAGACACTGCTACTAATCGGAAACCTGTGCAAGCACACCCCCCCCCCCCCCAATGCACAATACCTGCGCTCATGGCCTTGCAACTGCGCCAATGTCACATAGGAACAGCGGCTGTATCCCAATTGACTTGCATGGGACTGCCTGCAGGTAAACAGGGCTGTGCTGAGAGCGCACGCAGCCCCCAGCACAGTTACGTCCGCTAATGGAAAGTTCCTGACCGCTGCTTGCGAACGGGAGCTTTCCGATCATGTGAACCGCCGTGACAGCCAATCATGGCCGTCACAAAACCCCTCCACCTCCTGGCATCATAAAACTCTTATAGGGTTATAAAATTTTGCAAATAAGTAATGGTGAGGCGGGCACTGATGATCAGTGTAAAGTCTAGGTCTCCAAACTGTGCACCCCCAGTTGTTCAGGAACAATTCCCATCATGCCCAGTCATGTCTGAGAATGTCAAGAGTTTTACAATGCCTCATGGGACGGGTAGTTCCACAACAGCATAGATTGGAGATCCCTGGGCTGTAAACAATCTATTGACAGGCTTGCCGCTTATCAGCAATCCTTTCCTCACACAGGAGTGTGAGGAAAAGCTGCAGATAGCCGGCAAGTCTGTTTGTGCCGGTTTACACTACAGCGACCTGGGATCCGACTTGTCAGGCCCCAAGTCGCTTGACATCAGAAATCCCATATTAGTCAATGGGAGCCATCTTAATGCACACTACTGAAGTCGCTCCGACTTCAGAAAAGGTTCCTGCACTACTTCAAGGCGACTTCTAGGCAACTTGTACCCATAGATTTCAAATGGAAGTTGCCTCCAAAGTCAGATCTCATCTTAACTGAAGCAACTTTACAGGAAAAGAAAATATATAGTTTACCCCTCCCTCCCCACAGAGCCGATTATTCTGCGATTGGCCACAGCCAAAGTCGCCTGTCCTGGAGGCAACTTTAAGTTGCGTTGTAAGTTGAGCCAAGTCGCCTTGCAAAGTCACGCTGTAAGTCGGGTTGCCCCTGTGTTAACCGGCACTTTACGTATGATCAGCTGTGATTGGACACAGCTAATCACATGGTAAAGGGCCGCTGTGACTGGCCCTTTACCTTGATCAGCTGTGTCACAGCCATCACAGAGCGAGCCTGATGTGAGCCCAAGGGGGTTTGCGCAGGAAGCGCTTTCTATGGACACCCTCCCAGAAAGAGCCACGCTGTAGCCGTCTTCTGGCTATGACAACGGTACTGAAGTGGTAAACCAACTGCCCTCTGGAAGATTTATCCCTTCTTCATGACCAGGTCATTTCTTTTTTGCTATACAGCGATGCGGGTTTTTTTTTGTAACTGGTAATTGCGCGGTCATACAACACCGTACCCAAATTAAAATTGATATATTTTTCACCACAAATAGAAATTTCTTTTGGTTATATTTGATCACCTCTGCGTTTTTTTTTTTTTTTTGTGCTAGAAACAAAAACCAAAAAAATAAAAAATAAACACACACACACACATTCTTCATGAATTCAGGCCAATATGTATTCCGCTACATATTTTTGGTAAAAAAAAAAAAAATATCCCAATAAGCCGTATATTGATTGGTTCGCCCAAAAAAAAACTTGGTGTCTACAAACTATAGGATATATACTGGGATTTTTTTTTTACTAGAAATTGCAGCGATCAGCAACCAGTGACACCAATACAGCGATCAGTAATGCTTTACCCCGTCACTAATGAGACTGGCTAGGAAGGCGTTAATCAGGGGTGATCAACTGTCTGCCCAGCCACTGTTTTTGTGTACTTTGTATGCCGTTTTTTTTTTTACTAAGGGGGATGTGATGGATTTTAGTCCTGTTTTGCAGAGACACAAA
>CM055126.1:63741563-63969561 GCA_029206835.1 Rana muscosa | reverse complement strand
TGACTTCTGTATAGAAGTCAATGCAAGCCCCAAAGTAGTACAGGAACCTTTTTCTAAGTCGGAGCGTCTTGAGTCACTCCTATTAGAACGGTTCCTGTTGTACAGAAGGGAGTGCGAGAGAGGGAGGAGAGAGAGAGAGAACCTCGGATTACAAGCATAATCCGTTCCTGGAGAACGCTCGTAATCCAAAGCACTCCCATATCAAAGCGAGTTTCCCCATAGAAGTCAATGGAAACGAAAATAATTTGTTCCACATTGACTATGGCATGCAATACCGCACTTGGCCAGAGGTGGGTGGGGGCGTCGGAGAGCCTTGGAAATACTCGGGAACAGCACGGCTGAACTCGGAAAGGCCCGGGACCCCCCTGCACCTCTGCCCAAATGCGGTACTGCACACCGCAGAGGCTTGAATCCTGACAACTCGCAAACTAACCGCATTACTCGCAACCTGAAGTGTCACTATTACACACACACTGTGTGTGTGTGTGTGTGTGTGTGTGTGTGTGTGTGTGTGTGTGTGTGTGTGTGTGTTATATATATAATACACACACACACACACGCCACTTCTGCTGCGATTAGTCACAGCACAAGCCGATTAGCAGGTGGTGGCCAATTGATGTCTACTGGCACCCGCTGATCGTCCAAAACTGAACCCCCACCCTCACAAGAGGGTACGTGATGAGGACGCTGCAATATCGATAAGTCTGGCTACAAGTCGCCGATCGCTGCCATTTCTAGTATTCAAATAAAAAATTGACAGTATATAGCCCATAGTTTGTAGACACTATCATTTTTTTTACGCAAACCAATCAATGTACACTTATTGGATTTTTTTTTATTTTCCAAATATATGTAGCAGAATACATATTAGCCTGAATTGACGAAGAAATCAGATTTAAATTTTTTTTTTTAATTGGATGCGCTTAGTAGAATTTTTTTTTTTTTTTTTTTACTACTTCAAAACTTAGTCTTTTGTTTATAGCGCAAAAAAGAATATAAAAAAAAAATAAAAAAAATGGCAGTTGGTGATTAAATACTACCAAAAGCAAGCTGTTTGTGTGATAAAAAAAATATTTAATGTAGTGTTGCACAACCGCGCGCAATTGTCAGTTAAATAAACGCAGTGCCGATTGCAAAACAATGGCCTGGTCATGAAGGGGGGGTAAATCTTCAGGAGGTCACGTGGTTATAAAAACGGATCCTGTATGTATACAATGCATCATATGACGGATCCTGTATGAATACAATGCATCATATAACAGACCCTGTATGAATACAATGCATCATATAACGGATATTCCTGTATGTTAACAATGTATCATATAACAGATCCTGTATGTATACAATGCATCATATAACAGATCCTGTATAAATACAATGCATCATATAACAGACCCTGTATGAATACAATGCATCATATAACGGATATTCCTGTATGTATACAATGCATCATATAACGGATCCTGTATGTATACAATGTATCTTTCCTTGTTCAGAGAAAGAAAAACACACACACACACACACACACGGGCTGCACCAGTGGCTGATCACTGTGATAGCCAATCAGAGGTTATATAAACGGTGATTAGGAACTGAGGAGCCCCAGTTTCAGATCGTTGGTATGAGACTCGGGGCTCACGGGAGGACCACCCACTTCAGTGAGGCCACATATATGGGTACAGACTGGCACCAAGGGGTTACCAAGCATTCCTTGTGATCCTATCAAAGCCTCTGCATTGAAGGCCGGTGCTAGAGAAGCGTTCCTCCTCCTTTGTAGAAGAGTGTAGAGATGGTCCGTCCTGTGCGGATCGGATGAGCTGTCCATTTCAGAAGGAAAAACAGACCTCACATCACTTACCCTTCTACTTTTCCTTTTGTCCCGTCCAAAACCTCAACCTCTTCGTCAGCCAGACACCAGTTAACGCTGGACTCCTTCGTCTTCCAGTCTGCCGGTGGAATCGTATACACTGACACGACCGACCTGAAAGGGTGAAAGTGTTAAGGCGAGGATCCAATAGGTGAATTGAACAAAAAGAACTCTGACCTTGAAGTGTAGGTTACCCCTAATATCTTGTTTTTTCCCCTATATGTGTGTCCACATTTGTATTTTTTTTTATGAAGTTGATCCTGCCAGTCACCTTTCTTCCTTGGTCTAAACCAGGGGTCTCAAACGGGTGGCCCTCCAGCTGTTGCAAAACTACAAGTCCCATGAGGCATTGCAAGGCTGACAGTTACAAGCATGACTCCCACAGGCAGAGGCATGATGGGACTTGTAGTTTCGCAGCAGCTGGAGGGCCACCAGTTTGAGATCCCTGGTCTAAACTGACCACACAAAGTACATACGCGGATCTGTAGTGTGATCAGTTCTCATCCCCCCCCGTCCAAACAATTCCCGGCCGCCGCCCCCCCCGTCCAAACAATTCCCGGCCGCCGCCCCCCCCGTCCAAACAATTCCCGGCCGCCGCCCCCCCGTCCAAACAATTCCCGGCCGCCCCCCCCCTCCCCCCGTCCAAACAATTCCCGGCCGCCCCCCCCCCCCGTCCCAAACAATTCCCGGCCGCCCCCCCCCCCCCGTCCAAAACAATTCCCGGCCGCCCCCCCCCCCCTCCAAACAATTCCCGGCCGCCCCCACCCCTCCAAACAATTCCCGGCCGCGCCCCCCCCCGTCCAAACAATTCCCGGCCGCGCCCCACCCCCCGTCCAAACAATTCCCGGCCGCGCCCCCCCCCCGTCCAAACAATTCCCGGCAGCCCCCCCGTCCAAAACAATTCCCTGCCTCCTGGCCGCAGCCCCCCCAATCACAATTCCCCTGCCTCTTGCCCACACTCTCGTCCAATCACAGCCTGCCTCTTGACTATGCCTCCTGCTCAAGCACTGCCATCATCTTGCCTCAAGCTGGACAGACTATGAAATACAGGCATCCTATGTGTCTGCACAGTGTCCTGTAACCACGCCCCCTCCACTACCAGGAAGAAGAGATCAACAGTCGTTAATAGACATAACTTTGGTTTTGTAAAAAAAAGGTGAGAAAGAATTTCTGAAACTAGGAGAAAGTGCCATTCTGGTTCCGGCATAGTTATAACTGTATTAGAAAGTGTTACATTGCACGTTCACAACGACTTCAGCCCTGTGACTGACCTCTGGATGGTTGACAATATAGAGGTCTGGCAACTGTTGCTGGAAACCCTCTCCATCCCGCGACATCCGGCAGCAGATCGCTCGGGTCAGGTGTCCCTTACTGAACAGGTAACCTGGAAACACAAAATCAGACATCAGAGAAGTGACAAACAATGGTGTTAAGACACTGGTGATTGGAGGAAGGAAGAAAATAAAAATATCATACCGAGAGTGACGGTGCTGAGATAGACGGGCTCGATGAAATGTGACAGGACGCCCCCCTGGAGGCCGAGAACGTTCCAGCGCAGAATCTTATCGCTGCAAGACATGGTGCGAAGCCTCTCACCGTGCTGAATACCGTCCCAGGTTGGGAACAATATCGCTGGACTCCACTGGAATTGTACCCCTCACCTGCCAAACACAAATCATTAGTTAGTTACTGGGTCTGTACACCCGCTGTGCCCATTATGAGGGGTTCCCACCATCCCTGTGCTGAGTTCCCGGGTCTGTACACCCGCTGTGCCCATTATGAGGGGTTCCCACCATCCCTGTGCCGAGGTCCCGGGTCTGTACACCCGCTGTGCCCATTATGAGGGGTTCCCACCATCCCTGTGCTGAGTTCCCGGGTCTGTACACCCGCTGTGCCCATTATGAGGGGTTCCCAGCATCCCTGTGCCGAGTTCCCGAGTCTGTACACCCGCTGTGCCCATTATGAGGGGTTCCCACCATACCTGTGCCGAGTTCCGGTTCTGTACACCCGCTGTGCCATCATGAGGGGTTCCCAAGATCCCTGTGCAGAGTTCCCGGTTCTGTACATTCGCTGTGCTCAGAGGTTCCCACCATCCCTGTGCCGAGTTCCCGGGTCTGTACACAGCGCTGTGCCCATTATGAGGGGTTCCCACCATCCCTGTGCTGAGTTCCCGGGTCTGTACACGCGCTGTGCCCATTATGAGGGGTTCCCACCATCCCTGTGCTGAGTTCCTGGGTCTGTACACCCGCTGTGCACATTATGAGGGGTTCCCACCATCCCTGTGCTGAGTTCCTGGGTCTGTACACCCGCTGTGCACATTATGAGGGGTTCCCACCATCACTGTGCCGAGTTCCCCGGTTCTGTACACCCGCTGTGCCCATCATGAGGGGTTCCCACCATCCCTGTGCAGAGTTCCTGGTTCTGTACACCCGCTGTGCTCAGAGGTTCCCACCATCCCTGTGCCGAGTTCCCGGGGTCTGTACACCCGCTGTGCCATTATGAGGGGTTCCCACCATCCCTGTGCTGAGTTCCCGGGTCTGTACACCCGCTGTGCCCATTATGAGGGGTTCCCATCATCCCTGTGCTGAGTTCCCGGGTCTGTACACCGCTGTGCCCATTATGAGGGGTTCCCACCATCCTGTGCTGAGTTCCCGGGTCTGTACACCAGCTGTGCCCAGTATGAGGGGTTCCCACCATCCCTGTGCTGAGTTCCTGGTTCTGTACACCCGCTGTGCACATTATGAGGGGTTCCCACCATTCCTGTGCTGAGTTCCTGGGACTGTACACCCGCTGTGCCCATTATGAGGGGCTCCCACCATATTTCAGCCTTGCACCCCACCAGTAACCGACATATGGACTTCTGATTGATGTGAAGAGGACAGACTTGCACTATTGTCACTAAACTCCCGGGAAGTTTTGCTCCCACCATGAACTCTTGATCGGGAATAGTTACCATTCTCCACTTTAGTGCGCAGTTTTCCTTGCTTGGGGTTCTCGAATAGTGGGTAGTGCTGCTTGTCCCCCTCCGCACTCGGCTGGTCACTGCAGGACTTGTCAAAGAGCGCCCCGTCTCCACAGGGAGCCGTACTGCAAGAAGGAAAATCATGACATTCAAAAAGGATTAGGAAAAGATTAATCAGAAGGAAAGAAACCCTCAGCTCCCATTGGCTACGGTTAAGAACAGGTTTCACCATATTTGGGGTGTGGCATGAAGCGCGGTAGCCTATCCCACCCCTACAACTCAAATTTTATTTTAATTTTAAATTTAGCAAGCTGGGGGGGGGGGGGGGGGGGGGGAGGGTGATGACGGACTCATATCGAGTCACCATATATATCGGTGACGCCAACCAGAGCAGTAAATCTTTATTTGTACTTCTGTCCACTCAATTGTGGTTAAAAGGTTTATGGAGCAGCCCAGGGGACCGACAGACGGGCCCCCCCCCCTTTAGGGCAGGGGTGCTCAACCTGTGAGCCTCCATCTGTTGCGGGACTACAAGTCCCATGAGGTATTGCACACTGTTGTCCATTAGAAGCATGACTCCTAAACGCAGAGGCATGATGGAACTTCTTGTTCCGCAACAGTTGGAGGGCCATGTGGGTTGAACACCCTTGCCCTAGAGCACCAGTGTCAAACACAAGGGCCCACGCGCCAAATCCGGCCCTCCGGGCCCTTTCATGTGGCCCTCGCACCTCTCCTGCAGCCGCAAGAGCTCCAGCCCTCCTCTGGTCCTACTCCAGACCCTTACTTTCTGCTTTCAAGCAATGCATCCAGCTTCTTCCCAGCAGCATAAGTAAAGGGGGGTGCACTGTGATGTAAGGGAGTGGGGGGGGGGGACGGGGGGACTCCACTTCTGATGGTATCGGGGCTCTTGACATCTAATGTAAAAGGGAGGGGGATGCGCTGGACATCTAATCTTACAGATGGAACCGGACATTTTGAGGGCAATCCTAATGCTGATGCGGCCCACGATTAAAATTGAGTTAGACACCCCTGCCCTAGAGCATGGGGCTCAACCTGTGGCCCTCCAGCAGTTGCGTTACTGCAAGTCCCATGCTTGTAACCGTCAGCCTTACAATGCCTCGTGGGACTTGTAGTTTTGCACCAGCTGGAGGCCACAAGTTGAGCAGCCATGCCCTAGAGAATAAAAAACGGTGGGGTTTGCAAAATTGATATAGAGATAGATAGATAGATAGATATATATATATATCTATCTATCTATCTATGTCACATGGTATTTGCATTCCAATCACTCACCTGATGTAGAGGTGGAAGGTGATGCCGGGGCGGATACGGAGTAATTCCTCGGATTCCTCGAATATGCTGTTTTCTGGTGTGTCGGGATTGTACTTCATTAGCTGGTCGTACAAAAATCTGCAGAGACGGAACACTTGAGTGAGCGGAGATGTACTGGAAACATTTCTAAGGGAAGGACGGTCTCTAAAAACTGGATCCTCCGCTATACGACCCCCACCAGTGCCGGGTGGGAGGTGAAGGGGGAGAATCCGATTGGTTCCCAAGCCGTGTCAGACCATCCTTCCCTTACACATGACAGATGGAGGGCGTTTTGTCCGAGGGATACAATGCAGGGCGATGACTTGTACAAATTATCTATGACTTCATTGTGGACATGTAAAGCCTCGGATACCTTCACTGAACCCTCAGAAGGACCACATACAACACAACAGCAACTGGAGGTGTGTTTAGGGTCGTTATGTTGGAATACTACCCTGCGGTCCAGTCTCTGAAGGGAGGGGATCATGCTCTGCTTCAGTATGTACCAGTACATGTTGGCATTCATTGTCCCCTCAATAATCTGTAGCTCCCCGGTGCCGGCAACACTCATGCAGCCCCAGACCATGACACTCCCCCCACCATGCCTGACTGTAGGGAAGACACACTTGTCTTTGTCCTCCTCACCTGGTTGCCGCCGCACACGCCTGACACCAAATAAGTTTATCTTGGTCTCATCAGACCACAGGACAGGGTTCCAGTAATCCATCTCCTTAGTCTGCTTGTCTTCAAACTGTATGTGGATTTTCTTGTGCATCATCTTTAGAAGAGGCTTCCTTCTGGGACGACAGACATGCAGACCAATTTGATGCAGTGTATGGTCTAAGCACTGACAGGCTGACCACCCCCCACCCCTTCAACCTCTGCAGCAATGCTGGCAGCACTCATACGTCTATTTCCCAAAGACAACCTCTGGATATGACGTTGAGCACGTGACCTCAACTTCTTCGGTGGACCACGGCGAGGCCTGTTCTGAGGGGAACCTGTCCTGTTATACCGCTGTATGGTCTTGGCCACCGTGTTGCAGCTCAGTTTCAGGGTCTTGGCGATCTTCTTATAGCCTCGGACATCTTTATGTAGAGAAACAATTCTTTTTTTTTCCAGATCCTTAGAGAGTTCTTTGCCATGAGGTGCCATGTTGAACCTCCAGTGACCAGTATGAGAGTGAGCGATGACACCAAATTTACCACACCTGCTCCCCATTCACACCTGAGACCTTGTAACACTAACGAGTCACATGACACCGGGGAGGGAAAATGACTAATTGGGCCCAATTTGGACATTTTCACTTAGGGGTGTCCTCACTTTTGTTGCCAGCGGTTTAGACATTAATGACTGTGTGTTGAGTTATTTTGAGGGGACAGCAAATTTACACCGTTATACAAGCTGTACACTCCCTACTTTACATTGTAGCAAAGGTATCTTTTCATGCGACAACACTGAAGAAATGACAAAGAAAAGATTTACAAAACGTGAGGGGTGTACTCACTTTTGTGAGAGTGTGTGTGTGTGTCACATCAGTTCATACAAGCTGAAGCCCACAAGAACAAAGGATCCAATCTGACCAGTCTAGGTGAGGCGATGGACTGTGCCAACTTCTGGCACTGATGAAGAACTGCAAGTCTCAGCATGCCTACAGATCAATCTACTCACCGAATAAAGCCTCTCCGGGAAATGATCTCAGCATGGCAGTCGTTGACCGTCTCGCCGTGCAGGCTCAGCTCCTCCCCCTTCACACAACGGTTACCTGGGAGCACAAAATCCATTAGAAAAAAAAATAAAGGGGCCACCATTTGTCTACACTAAACGTTCAGAGTAGTCTTACTCACCGGTGCCGATGCTCACCACCGTGCCCAGGTCATCGCTGTTCTTCTTCATGATGATGGCCGCCAAGATTTTCCTTCCAAGGAGACTGTTCTGGATCCGGGCCGTCAGGCTGTTGAACTTTTGGTGGCTCAGCATGGCAATCTGGTCGTGGATTGTGCTGCCGCTGACTGGGAGCTAGAAGCAAGAACAGAGGATAATGCTCATTCTCTGAGGCAAAAATAAATTGTGCGTTTGGAAAGATCAACACAATATGGCCAATGTGGTCCAAAGCGGCTATGTAAAGCTCTGGTGACTTTGTCCTCCAACTCCCCCCCCCAAAGGAGCTACACCAAACCATTCCAGATTCTCACCTCCGCCATGCTGCTGTCACCCTCTCGGATGGCTTTTTCTGCTTCTCCAATAAGGACCCTCAGAGCGGCGTCCGCTGCCTCTGCTTTTGCCTGTTTCTTATTGGATGCGGTCACCGGAGGGAACCACCGACCACCGACTTTAGCTTGGAACACAAACCTGTTGATAGAAACAAAAAAATAAAAAATTATAAAAAACGGGGGCGCAAAACCTAAACAAAAAGGGCCACTTTATTGTGCTTCAGGGGGCCCAGACTATGGCCAGTGGGAGGGAACGCCAGCCCCCCATCCCCAGTGGGAGGGAACGCCAGCCCCCCATCCCCAGTGGGAGGGAACGCCAGCCCAAAAGGGCTGGATAAAGGCAAGCAATCCAGCCCACAGTTTGGAAACCACTGATCCAAGATAGTTACATGACTATCCACACAACGTTCAGACCAAGATGGACTAAGCATGAAACCTCGCCAATGCCCCCATAAGGCATCAATCTCAAAAAACACCTTCATGTGCAAACGTCAGTCTGTATTTGCATGCAGATCGCCCTATGTAACGTTACGCCCACATGCTATGCCTCCATGATTAAAAGAAATCCAAAGAATGAAAGGGGTGGGTCAAGGAATGAAATGGGTTGGGACAAGGAGGGCTAGAATATTTTAGTACACAGAATTAGTGATGGACTTACTTAGGGTCGTGTGGCGGACCGGTCTGGTTGACCATTTTAAATTCAGCAGCAAAGCCCTTGGCACGGGAATACTCCAGAAGGCCGCTGACGGGGTTGGCGTTAAGATACTTTATGTAATCACCAACCCCGGAGGCCTGAGCCATCTTGACATCATCCATGGAAAGCTCTGGCACTGTTGGAAATTCCACAGCGGGTGCTTCAGCGGCGGGGGGATCCACCTTGACCAAAATATAAAAATAAAAAAATAAAGTGCCATATCAGACTACAGAATCTCCACACCCACCAACGGGCATTGAATGGTAATAAAAAGCGACAACAGATCTCGGCTTTACCTTCTCAGTGCACAGGGCGTTCTCACCAAGGAGCTGCTTTACCGCGGCCTCGGCAGCGAGCTGCTTGGCCATTTTCTTACTGTTGGCGATCACCGATGGGAAGCACTGTTCACCCATTTTAACGCAGTATGTGAACCTGGGAAATATACAAAAATATAAGTGATGTACATTGGGGGGGGGGGGGTCCACTATCAGGTAGCTTGTTCGGGCAAAAAAAAAAAAAAAAAAAAAAAAAAACACATTAAAAAGTGCAACTCCGCAAAACAATCACAATTCCCCAAGTGTAAAGAAAAGAGAAAAAAATATATATATATATTTAAATACAATTCTCACTGGCTGAATTACAGAACATATCAATCCATCTTCACAACACTCCCCTTCTCTACATCCTCATCATCCCATAACAAAGGGAAGATGTTCTGTAGTTCAGTAGGGGAGAACTCAAGACAGGGCTGTCATCAAGTGCCCTGGATTTCTGTGCAGCAGACAGAAGCTGTCAGCACAAGCAGGGGGCGCGGTCAGGGCTTTCGGTGGCAAGTTTGGAATGCGTGGGAGTGGGTGGGGGCAGAAGCTGCCTGGGTTTCCAGCACCAAGCAGGACAGGGGGTGGGAAGCTGCCTGGGTTTTCCAGTGGCAAGTGGGGGGGGGGGGGGGGGGAAATCGAAGCCGCCTGGATTTCCGGCGGCAAGCTGTGGGGTGGGTGGAAGGTGCTGGCAGCAATGTCGGGTTCAAGCCGTCTGGGTTTCCGGCATCAAGCAGAACCGGGGGCTGCCTGGGTATCCGGTGGAAAGCGAGAGGGGAGGGGGGGGGGGCTTGGTAGCGAAGCTGCCTGGGTTTCCAGCAGCAAGCGGTGGGGGGCGCTGGTGGCAGTGTTGGGTGGGTGAAGCTATCTGGGTTTCCAGCGTCAAGTAGGACAGGCGTAGGGGAAGCTGCCTGGGTTTACGGTGGCAAGCGGTGGGGGGGGCGGGGGGCCTAGGGGAAGCTGCCTGGGCTTCTGCCAGCAAGCAGGGGCTTGGGACAGGGGTGGTAGCGAAGCTGCCTGGGGTTTCTAGCAGCAAGCTGTGGGGGGCGCTGGTGGCAGTGTTGGGTGGGTGCCGCCATTTGAGTTTCCGGCGCCAAGCCGGACGGGGGGCGGGTGTAGGGGAAGCTGTCTGGGGTTCTGGTGGCAAGCAGGGGCTTGGGACGGGGGTAGTAGCGAAGCTGCCTGGGGTTTCTAGCAGCAAGCTGTGGGGAGAGCTGGTGGGAGTGAAGCCAACTGGCATTTTGGCACCAAGCAGGACAGGGGGCGGGGTGTTAGGCGTAGGGGGAATCTGACAAAGTTTTCAGCGAAAAGCAGGGTGTTTGGGACAGGGGAGGTAGCGAAGCTTACTGGGTTTCTAGCAGCAAACTGTGGGGTGGGAGGGGGTGAAGCCATCTGGGTTTCTGGCGCCAAGCAGGACAGGGGGGCGGGAAGCTGCTTGGGTTTCCGGCGGAGGGGTTTGCGTAGGGAAAGTTGCCTGGGTTTACAGCGGCAAGCAGGGGATTTGGGACGGGGGTGGTGGGGAAGCTGGGATTCCGCTGGCAAGCGATGGCGGCGACACCGTCTGAATTTCCACTGCCAAGCAATAATCGCAGCGCGCGGCACTTACTTGGGGTCATGGGGTGGTCCTTCTTGGCTCAGCAGTTGGAATTCACACATGTTGCCCAACTTCTGGCTGTGCTCCATAAGAACGCTGATCGGGTTCTTCCCTCCAACCAAAGATGGCTGCTGAACATTCTTTTGCTGGAGAGAAAGAAAAGAGAAGAAAAATAATTAAAAAAACAACGAAACATTAACACGAGAAGCGTTACAATTCTTAGTACTTGGGAAGAAGGCTCAGTTCCCATATATACGAAGCAGATGCGTTTTGAACCACACCCGATCCGGTTCACATATGTGGGACGGTTGCGGTGCGAATTAAATCAAAAAGGGGGGTCCTGTGCGTTTTTGTCTGGTTCAGGTTTGATTTAAGTGTCAAATACGCACCAGAAACGCTGCATGGAAACTGGACCCGCTTTTATTGGGAGACTTACAAACTTTGATCTGCAGATTTTATGGTGTTGGATACACTATAAAGGAGCGCGGTATACAATAGTAGAAGGTGGGGGTACTGAACACTCACCACTTCCTCCTGGCTCTCGGGGGTGGCACTGCGCTCGGCAAGGACCTCCTCTTCTGTCCCGCCTTGCTCCTCCCGAAGAAGAATGCGCAAGGCGAGCGAGGCGGCCTCTTTCTTGGCGGCTTTCTTGTTGTTGGCCTCGGATGGAGGAAAGCGCCGGTCGTCGATCACTGCCTGGATCTTGAACCTGATTGGACAACAGATTAAGGCACATCAGGGAAAGGAAAAAAAAAAAAAAACAACGGGCTGGCGGGCTCAGCAACACACTTCATGAAAAGCTTATCGCCCCCCCCCCCCCCCAAGTCTGAACTGGGGTCTAGGAACATTTGCCAGAATGTGCGAGTGTCACGGGTCCCTTTAAAGCTGAATTCCAGAGATTCAGCTCCCTTGTGTAGGCACACGAGTCAAGTCCAAGAAGGTCCATGACATCACCTGGGCTTATCCCCGTTATTTACAGCGGGACAGTTTTATTGCACTCCTGGAAGGCCATCACGGATGCTTCAGGGTCCAAGCATCTTCAACATTAGTCGGTGATGCTGCCCATGTCAGGCCCCTCGTCTCATCCTGCCCAATCACAGAAGCCTTTGTATTATGAGAAAAAATTTACAAAATACCAAGGCTTCTCTGAATGGGATACAGATGCCTCAAGTCCAAGCATCTTCAATATTCGTGTGTGCAGCTGCTATGACCACCCTTCCACTTCTCCTGCCCAATCACAAAAGCCTTTGTATTAAGGGACCTTCATGCACAAAATACAAAGGCTTCTCTGAATGGAACGTGGATACCTCAGGTCTAAGCATCTTCAAGATTAGAGTCGGTGATGCTGCCATGTCCGCCCCTCCCCCCTCCTGCCCCATCACAGATGCCTTTGTATTATCGGAATTCATCCACAAAATACAAAGGCTTCTTTGAATGGTTTGCTGATGCCTTAGGTCAAAGCACCTTCAACATTAGTGTGTGCAGCTGCTATGCCTGCCTCTTTCCCTAGCACAGAAGCCTTTGTATTTTGTGAATGATTTCCCATAATACAAAGGCTTCTCTGAATGGGATGCAGGGGGAGGGTTGAGGTCAGCATAGTGGTTCTGTTTGCCTCTCACAGCCTCGAAAGTCAGTGTGTGCTCTGGCAGCGCCATAAACCTGTCAAAAAGGTGAAGATGTCATGCACCTCCTTGGACTTAACTCATAGTGTGCCTGCATTTCTTACAGTTGCGGAATTCCTGGAATTTAGCTTTAGGCTGCCACAGTGTAAACAAAATCCATACGCAAGGCTAGGTTCACGATGTAGCAGCCCAGGTATGCGTGTAAATTGCATGCGTCCTGACCCCACAGGCAAAACGCGCTGCTCTTTAGCAGGAGGCGACTCACTCCTAATGGCACCCGCACACATTGTAAAAATGTTTTTGGGTGCACAAAACTGCATTGTGTGAGAGCACCATGCGATTTGATGCATTTTTGAAAACGGGTAAGGGACTTTTTCGCTGCGTTTCTCGCAGGTACAGCGTTCCCTTTAAGCAAACGGGTTGCTGTGCCTGAACAAACACGCTCACATGGACCCACTACAGTGTGAACCTAGCCCGAATCTTACAGAACAAGTCAATTTAACTTTGTTGGGGAAAATGCTGCACCAAGCTCCCTCCACTGCTGACCCCCCACATGGCACTTAGTCAGTTGATCTCCACACAAGGATCAGAGATTGTACTGGCTGCTCTTACTTCAGAGATCACACGGCAAACGGCCTAGGCTTTTGGCCTTGTGATAAGTACTGGAGGAAGCACTAGGCATGTAGGGGGAGGGGGAAGCGTCACCCCCCACCCCCTTTTTATTGAGTCACTAGGATCCAAGCAAACGTGTATTGCACAGCGTCTTTGATTGCCAGGACATAGGCGGCCACCATCACGCTGCATCTATGGTTACTAGAACACAGATAACACCTGCACCAAAATCAATGACGCTGAGCAGCAAAGGTTGCCTGCATCCTAGCAACAAATAAAAACATGGTGGGGGGGGCAGTGTAACTGGGGGGGGGGTCCCCTCCAACATTCCTTCTCCCCTAGGCCCACTCACTGGACAAGAACACCAACTAAGCTTTACATGAGCTGAACTTTAGTAAAGCCTGCAAATAGGGCTTCCGTCAGGGGAGGAGCAGAGAAGCCGTAAAGCAAGAAAGAAAGGTTTCCTTCAAACTCTAAGTCTGTTCCTTTGGAGAGGCCAATACAGGTGCTCGCTCCCAAGCCCCACTCTCTTACTAGAACACAGATGCCACCTGCACCATGACAACCAATGATGCTGGGCAGCAGAGGCTGCCTGCATCCTAGCAAAAAAAAATAATTACGGGGGTGGGGTGGACCAGGGTAACTGGGTGGGATCCCACCTAACATTCCTCCTCCTCTAGGCCCACTCATTGAACAGGAGCACCAAGCAAGCTTTACATGAGCTGAACTTTAGGAATGCCTGCAAAAATCGGGCTTCCCTCAGGGGAGGAGCAGAGCCCCACTTTGTGAGTCCCATAAGACACAGAGCGGGGCTCTTCCCTGCCGACTATAAAATAACGAGCCGTTGGATTTTTTTTGGTCTTTGCAAAGACAGACAGACGCAGAGAGCCTTACCTGGGATCATGAGATGGTCCGCTCTGTTCTAGCAGCACAAATTGGCATTGCTCTGAGAACTGGTGGGAGAACTCCAGCAGCCCGCTCACTGGGTTCTTCTCCTGGCATGCTTGCAGCTTCTCCAGCCGTGTGAGCCGGTACTGCGGCACCGGCAAGCTGAGGGCATCGGAGCCGAGGCAGTTCTGGTCTTCCCCCACCTCGTCTCCGGTCCACCTCCCGTTCTCGTAATCGTCAAAGCCGCTCTCCTTCATCCGCTTCGCAGGCGGCTCATCCACGTTTATCTCCGTGTCCACTTTCATCTCCGTGTCCACGTTTTCCTCTTTGGGCGGGACGATCGCGGCGTCCGGTGCCGCCCCCTGCTGCCCGTTTTCAACATTAACAGGCGCGGCAGCCTCAGCCTTGACTTTTACTTCCTCTCCTTTGTGGATTTCAGCTGCCCGCTTTTTAAGGAACATCCTCTCCCGCTTCTTGTCTGTGATCGACCATTTGACGGGATTGCCCTGGCGGGAGACTTCTCCTTCCTTCTCCAGGGTGTTGAGCAGCTGGTTGACCTCGGTGATCTTGGCGACGCCTATGTTCTTCCGGATGGTGGCCGATGTGGAGGCCGGAGACTGGAGCAAGAACTCGCAGATCTTCTCGCGGTTTTCAGCCATGGTTTCAGGCGATGGGTCAGACTCTGAACACGAAGCAAACTCTTCTTCTACCGGACACGCTGCCTGGTGGGATGCGTGCGCTTGGACTGGCGGTTGCTCTGGGCGCCGATGGCGAGACACAAGCCTCCACAACGGTGGGTTTTCGCCTTCTTTGCACACAAGGCTTTTTTCTAGTCTGTACAGATGGTGATTGACGACTTTTTTCTCGACTCTTAGGTGTCTGGCTAAGTCTTTTGCAGATTGGTGGTTTCCCTCACCGAGCTCTTTGAAGGTTCTGACCAATCGGTCTACAAAAGGGTCGCCTGACAAGGAAAGCTTATCAAACTGGTGGGCCAAGTGATGGGTTCTCTGAGCGGAGCCCGCAGGAAATGGGCGAGCGGGACGGGGGGGAGGTGGGTGGTGCGGAATCGGCGGAGGTCGCTGGGGATGTTTGAAGGTGGGGTGCTGCCTTGGCGGAGTCCGGTAGGAGTTCCAGGCAGGGAGGCCAAAAGGGATTTCCGGTTGACCGCTGAGCAGAAACTCTCGCTGTGCTCTTAGGTAGGCTTGCTGTTGTTCCTGTGTGAAGAAAGGGTTATGCAAAGAGACAGAGTTAGTGTTGTGGTTGAAGCCACGGCTTTTGTGCACTTGACTAGCATGTCGCCCTCGGTACGACGTTGCACTCATTGCCAGACATGCAGAGAGATGGCAAAAAAAGGAGCGATGGGGAGCCCTCCTCTCATACAACAGGTGAGCAGTGGCCCTGTCAAGACAAAACACACAAGCGACTGACAATTCATGGCACAATCCACAAGAGGCAGCACAACTCCATGCAAACTCTACTTATATAAAAAAACAAACCAAAAAATAAATAAAATCAAAATCAATGGATTCTGTTGATCTGTGATCTCAAAAAAAAAAAAAAAAAAAAAAAGGATAGAAATATTTTTTGGAATATATCTCTATATATTTTTTTTTAAATATATCTATATATTTTTTTGAATATTTCTATATATTCTTTTTAAATATATAATTTTTTTATCCAGTAAACTGCTCTTGGAAGTGCAGCTATACAAGCCTCCTGATACCGCTTATACCAGTGTTTCTCAACGCCAGTCCTCAAGGCGCCCCAACAGGTCATGTTTTCAGGATTTCCCTCAGATGAAACAGCTGTGGTAAATTACTAAGGCAGTGAAACTGATAAAATCACCTGTGCAAAAAAACGGAAAGCGTGAAAACCTGACCTGTTAGGGGCGCCTTGAGGGCTGGAGTTGGGAAACACTGGCTTATACAAGCTCTGCCAGCTCAACCCCCCCACAGGCGTGCTCCCCCCCAATGCAGTAACCCCCCCCCCCCCCACAAGCTCAGTGTTTAGGTGCTCCTGTGATGATGTAGGGGAGCAATGATGACTTGGCCTCACTTAGCAATGTTCTGGGGAGTATTCCAACCAGACTTCAGGGAGGTATGCTAACGGCCAACTCCTATAGCAAGGGAATTATAGCAAGAGCTGCCCAGTTCGTTATCTATAGACACCCCTTATCTGCCTAAGCAGTTTTTGTTTTTTTTTGGTAAAAGGTGAACTTAGCCACTTCAGTTCTGGAAGGTTTTACCCCCCCCCCTCCTGACCAGGCCATTTTTTTTTGCAATACAACACTGCATTACTTTATCTGACAATTGTGCTGTTGTACGACGCTGTACCAAAATAAAATGTATGTCCTGTTTTTCCTACAAATAGAGCTTTCTTTTGGTGGTATTTGATCCCATCTGGGTTCTTATTTTTTACGCGAGGAAAAAAAACGAAAAAAAAAAAAAAACACAATTTTGAAAAAAAACAAAAAAACATTTTCAATATTTTTTTACTTTCTGCTATAAAACATTAACATTTGTTTTATAGCAGAAATTAAATATTAAAATAATTTACTTTCTGCTATAAATGAAAAAATAAAATAGTATTTCAATTTTTTTTACTTTCTGCTATAACACATCCAAAAAAAAAAAAAAAAAAAAAAAAAAAAGGCAGTTAAAGTAACGCAGTGCCATATTGCAAAAAATGACCTAGCCATGAAAGGATGGGGGGGGGGGGGGAATCTTCCGGAGCCGAGGTGGTTAATAAAAAACATGATATAAAATAAAAATAAAAATACGCACTAAAGCGTTGCCACTGCTAATTTGTATTTTAGAAGGGCGAGCACCGTGGCCGCCATCCGCTGATATAAGATTGTATACTTCCTTCTCTCAGCAAAGAATTCAAGATCAAAAGTGTAAATAGCAAATATATATATATATATATTATATATATAAAAAATACTACTAGAACTGGTATTCCAGGCCGATGAGTGAACAGGTGAGCCCCCCGACCCCCCAGAAGTGAGGGTTCTGGTAGAATCCTTACCTGGAAGCCTGAGAGGGTCCAGCTGGCGGGGGTCCTGAGCGACATAGGTGGGGTGGAGGGGGTCGGAGGGGAGAAAAGCCTCTCAGGCCGGAGAAGTTTTTTTAGGAGATATTTCCTGGCTGAGAACAATCTCAAGTTTCAGTTTCCTTTCTCGCTCAGCCCCTCCCCTCGTGAATGAGCCAAGCTTGTGAAACAAAGCTGGGGGGCGGAGCTCTGAGGGCCTGTGGCCAATCCTGACCTGGCAGTGGGGGCGGGGTCACTGGGCACAGATATTTAATGAAGCAATACACACACACACACACAGAGAGAGACTGACGTGAGCTGCAGAAAGTCCTAATTTTCTGTTTCCAGCCGAGCGTCTCAAACTGCTGAGATCAGTGATTTATCCTGTGTGTGAGAGACCCGCCGCGCATCTCCAGACAGCAAACCGCCTAATGTGCCGAGACAACCGGGAGATGAGAGTCCTGACACAACCTGCCAGCTACGGCATGCTGGGGATTCTAGTTCCTCAATGGCCATACAGCAGTATATAGATATAGAGAGCGAGATATAGAGTGCGAGATATATATCTATCTATATATTATACACACATATATACAGTGGGTACGGAAAGTATTCAGACCCCCTTACATTTGTCACTCTTTGTTATATTGCAGCCATTTGCTAAAATCATTTAAGTTCATTTTTTTCCCTCAATGTACACACAGCCCCCCATATTGACAGAAAAACACAGAATTGTTGTCATTTTTGCAGATTTATTAAAAAAGAAAAAAAAACTGAAATATATCACATGGTCCTAAGTATTCAGACCCTCTGCTGTGACACTCATATATATAACTCAGGTGCTGTCCATTTCTTCTGATCATCCTTGAGATGGTTCTACACCTTCATTGGAGTCCAGCTGTGTTTGATTATACTGATTGGACTGGATTAGGAAAGCCACACACCTGTCTATATAAAGACCTCAGGCTCCTTTCACACTAAGGCCCCTTTCACACTGAGGCGTTGAAAAAACACTCAAAAATTATGGGATTTAGTACCTCTATTTTACCACGTTCGCGGTAATAGCGCGAACGCGGTAAAAACGCATACGCGTTAGCGCTATTTTTTAAAATAACGCTTATGCCTATGCGTTTTTACCGCGGTTCCCATTCATTTCAATGGGGATAGGCGTTTTTACAGTGCTATTTTATGCGCCCTAAAGTTGCACTAAAAAAGCGGTTTGCAGGATTTTTTCCAACGCCCAGCCAGCATAACGCCTCAGTGTGAAAGCCCTCAGGGCTTTCACATTGAGAATGCTGGGGCAGGATTATTTCAGGCATTATTACAGCGCTATTTTTAGCGCGAAAACGCTGTAAAAACGCCTCAGTGTGAAAAGGGCCTAAGGCGTAATTTCAGGCGTTTTAGCGCTAAAAACAGCGCATAAATAACGCCTGAAATAATCCTTCCTCAGCATTCTCAATGTGGAAGCCCGAGGGCTTTCACACTGAGGCGATGCGCTGACGGGAAAAAAATATAAATCTCCTGCAAGCCGCATCTTTGGAGTGGCGTGTATACCGCTCCTTCCTATTGAAATCAACGGGACACTGCGGTAATACCGCCCACAAACCGCGGCTATTAACCCTTTTTCGGCCGCTAGCGGGGGGGTTTAAAACTGCACCGCTAGCGGCCGAATATCACGGTATATACGACGGTATATACGACGGTATAGCGGCGCTGAAAATCGCGCCGCTATACCGCCACCGCACCAGTGTGAAAAAGGGGCCTTACAGCTCACAGTGCACGTCAGAGCAAATGAGAATCATGGGAGGTCAAAAGGAACTGCCTGAAGAGCTTAGAGACAGAATTGTGGCAAGGCACAGATCTGGCCAAGGTTACAAAAAAAAAAAAAAAAAAAAATTAAAAGCCAGCAGCTACACATACTGCAGCTGCTGACTTTTAAATATTAAGACACTTACCTGTCCTGGAGTCCAGCGACATCGGCAGCGATTGCTCGTCACTCTGCTGCCCCCACCGCCATCATGGGTGAGGGAGCCAGGAAGTGAAGCCTTGAGTCTCACTGGTCCCTGTTGTGTTCTGGGAGCCGAGTGTCTCTCAGAACACAACGGGTATTCTGCGGGAAGTGACTACCCGCAGAGAGGACTCTCGGAAGTGGGTGCAAATACCTGTCTTAGACAGGTATCTGCACCCCCCTGAAATGTTCCAAATATGACACCGGAGGGGGGGGGGGGGCGTTTTCCGATGAGCGGAAGTTCCACTTTAGGGTGGAGCTCCGCTTTAACCACTTCCTTAGGCCCCTTTCACACTGAGGCGTTGAAAAAAACGCCAAAAATAGCGCTATTTTTTACTGTGAACGCGGGGGAAAAAAACGAACGCCTATGCGTTTTACCGCGTTGTTCATTTCAATGGCGATAGGCGTTTTTACAGCGCTATTTTTAGCGCCCTAAAGATGCTCCAAAAAAGCTGTTTGCAGGATTTTTTCCAACGCACAGCCAGCAAAACGCCTCAGTGTGACAGCCCCTCAGGGCTTTCACATTGAGAATGATGGGGCAGGATTATTTCAGGCATTTTTACAGCGAAAACGGGCCTTACCGGGCCTATTCTGGCACTCCCCTCCTACATGCAAAACTCCAAAAAAAAAAAAATAGGATTTTTTGTACTCACCGTAAAATCCTTTTCTCTGACATCCATGGACTGACACGGTGTCTCTTTACACGTGGGTTATGTCCCTGCTTGCAGGAGAAGACCTAGGCAGAATGTGAGATGTTATACATACATTCTAAAAGCCAGAGCTGAACAGCCCCACCCGAGGGGGCGGTCCCTCCAGACATAACCCTCCCACTACAGTCAGCAGACTTCAGTTCGTAACAAAGCAGTACAAACTTAAAAGGAAGGGTGGGTGCCGTGTCAGTCCATGGATGTCAGAGAAAAGGATTTTACGGTGAGTACAAAAAATCCTATTTTCTCTTACCATCCATGGACTGACACGGTGTCTCTTTACACTTTACACGTGGGATGTCCCAAAGCAGTGTCAAGAGGGATGGGAGCAGTATAAATGGAAAAACCAAAACTTCACTCCAATAAAAGGCAGAGCTCCTCAACGGAGGAGTTGCAACTTTAAACAGCGGCCTGCAGCACCCTGTGGCCGAAGGAAGCATCCGAAGATGCAGCCACATCAATCTTATAAAACTTAAAAGGTATGAACAGACGACCAGGTCGCCGCCTTGCACACTTGTGCAACCGACGCTTGATGTCGGAAAACCCAGGAAGCACCAATTGCCCTGGTGGAATGCGCCGTAACCGGAAAGGGAGGCGCCCGCCCTTTGAGAGCATAGGCTTGAATGACGGTTTGTCTGATTCCCCTAAAAATGATGGCAGACGAAACCGCCTGGCCCTGTTATGGACCAGAGACAGTCACAAACAGTGAGTCGGACTTCCGAATAGAAGCAGTAGCAGACAGGTACACCCGTAAGGCTCGTACCACCTCCAATATGTGCAGCGCAAACTCTCTGGGATGCGATGGGTGAGGACACAAGGACGGGAGGCCAATGTCCTCATGTAGGTGAAAGGTCGACACCACCTTTGGCAAAAGGGAAGGTCGCGGATGCAACACCGCCTTATCCTTATGGATGACTAAATATGGCGACTTGCAGGACAAGGCCGTCAACTCAGACACTCGTCAAACAGAAGTGACTGCCACTAAAAGGCCACCTTCTGAGACAAGACAAGAGAGGAATATCCCGGATATTCCCAAAAAGGAGGTTCCTGGAGGACCTAGAGCACCAAATTCAGATCCCACGGTGGGAGAGGAGGCTTGACAGGAGGGAGCACATGGCGAACCCCCAACACAAGGTGCTAACCAAGAAATGACCCGCTAGAGGTCGCTGAAAGAAGACGGCCAAGGCCGAAATCTGATCCTTGATGGTACTCAAAGCAAGCTTTTGGGTCACTCCACACTGTAGAGGACGCAGGATTCTGGGGACGGAATACGTCCGAGGACGCCAGTCCAGCGCTTTGCATATGGCGATATAAGCTTTTCAGGCACGGTGAAAGATCTGCCTGGAGGAAGACTTCCGTGTCCTTAACATGGTCAAAATGACAGAGTCCGAGAGACCTCGGTCCCTCAACACCTGGCTTTTAACAGCTCTGCCGTTAAAGCCAGAGACTGTAAGCCGGATGAAACATAGGACCTTGAGACTGAAGGTCCTCCCTCATCGGCAACCGCCAGGGAACGTCCGCAACGAGACGTACCAGATCAGCGTACCAGTGACGCTGAGGCCAATCCGGAACAATTAGGATCACCGGAGTTTAGGACCCTATGGGGCCACCAACGCATCCGAGTCATCGCCCAAAGATCCCTGGATCTGGCCACAACCTCGACCCTTGCGACTGAGTCGAGAGGCCATCAGGTCCACATCCGACGTGCCCCCCCGTCGGCAAAGGAGTTGAAATATGCAAGGACCACTCTTCCTGGTCCGGCGTCTGGCGATTGGCGACTCAGATAGTCCGCCCCTACAGAGCCGGCACGTTTCTTCCGGCCCACTTCAGGATACGGATTACCTCGGAAGCCGCAGCTGAGCTCCGAGTCCCCCCGTGATGGTTTACATACGCCACCGCCGTGGCGTTGTCCGACTGGCTCCTGATGGAGCGACCCCGTACTCTCTCCGACCTGAGGAGAGACACAGTGATTGGTAAACGGGCTCGTCCGGAGTCCAAGGCCTTGAGCCGACAGGACTCCCCAGACTCCACCCCAGCCCGTCAGGCTGGCGTCCGTCGTGAGTACCGTCCATTGGATGGGAGGGGAACGACTTTCCGGACCGAAGAGCCGAGGGTCCCAACCACCCTGTCAGGGACGCCCTGACCAGGTGAATCACCTGGATCCGAAGATCCAAGGACAACGGGGATTTGTCCCAGGTGGACAAGATCTCCTTCTGCAATGCCCTGGTGTGTGATTGGGCATACGGAATGGCCGCGAAGGAGGCCACCAGGAGTCCCGGGACTCTCATGCAAACAACGGATTGACAACCATGTTCGGGATGTCAGCACCCGCACCGCAGACTGAAGTGTCAGCAACTTCTCCAGAGGTAGAATACCTTTGCCTCCAAGGAGTCCAGAACCAGAACTAGAGACTCCAGACACTGAGTCGGGACCAGGACTGACTCCTGAATGTTCAGGAACCACCCGAAGTCCCTGAGGGTCTAATTGACGATAGTCACCTTTCCTCTAAGTCTGAGCCACTTTCTGCTCATAGCAGAAGACCGTCCAGATAGCCCACGACAGCAATACCTCGCTGTAACAGAAGGCTAGAACCGGAGCAAGCACCTTGGTGAACACCCTTGGTGCCGAGGCAAGGCCGAAAGGAAGAGCCACAATCGAGAGTGGACTTCGCTGATCGCAAGGCGCAGAAACTTCTGGTGACTTGCGCAGATCGGAACATGCAAGTAGGCGTCCTTGAAGTCCAAGGACGCCAGAAGAAAATCCCTCAGGTGGAGTGTAGCGATCACCGTGCGAATGGATTCCATGCGGATTTTCTGCACTTTCTCGAAGGCATTCAGGGCCTTGAGGTCCAGGATAGGTCGAACCACGTCCTATTTTTGGGACGACAAACAGATTCGAGCAGAATCCCTGAAAACTCTCCTGTGACGGAACCGGCACAATCACTCCGGACCTGATCAAATCCTGTACAGCCCCCAAGAGGGCTGCCCGACAGGTAGGAAGGAGAGGAAGATTCAAGGGAAAGAATCTGTGTGGGGGCCAGGATCGGAATACTATCCTATAACCTGAGGTGACCACCTCGCACACCCACCAGTCAGAGATTCGGGAGGTCCACCGATCCGTGAACCTGCGAAGTCGTCCCCCCACCCCAGAGTCGGGCGGAGGCAAGACTTCACGCGGAGGCGGGCTTGGGAGCCGCTTGTTTGGCTTACGCACCCAGGGGCACTTGTGCCCACCAGCCGCACTGCCGTCAGTCTGAGAGGGCCTACCTGTGGACTCTGACTGACGAAAAAACCCCTGTTTTGCTGGAAAGGAAGGCCCCTGTTTGCGGCGGGCCTCCTCACCCTTGCTAGTCTAAGGAAGAAGAGTGCGTTTACCTCCCGTGACATCCATGACGATGTCATCCAGAGCAGCACCGAAAGGTCTACCACCTTTAAAATAGTAGATCCGTCAGGAGCTTCCTAAGGCTAGGTCAGCAGACCAGCATTTTAACCAGATAAGACGACGCAATACCACCGCCGAGACAGAGGCCCTGGATATTAAAGGGGCCGCGTTCAGCGTGGCGTCGCACACAGAAACCAGGCCCTGAACCAGTTGGTGGGCCAGAGCAACTGTGTCTGGAGGAAGAATATGCTCCTGTACAGCTAGGTGCAACATTTTTGCCCAACCTGTAAGTGTTTTAGACACAAGGGTCGCCGCTACCACAGGTCGTAGGGCGGATCCCAACAAGGCAAACATGGTTCTGCTCACCACTTCTGACCTCCTGTCAGTGGGGTCCTCAAATGCAGGAGTCCCCTCCATCGGGAGAGTGATGGCCTTGTTCAACCGGGCGACTGGAGGGTCGACCACTGGGGGAGAAGCCCACTTTTTAAGTAGGGCATCTTCAAGGGGTACCTGATAGACAAACGCCGCGGGACCATAAAAAAATTCTTCTGCGGCTTTTCCCAGACCTTATCAATGAGCTGGTCAAAGAAAGTACAATGGAAAAAACCCCTTTAGAAGGCCTGGCCTTAAAAGAACCAAAGGAGACAGTATCCGCCTGAGGTTCTGCATCCGCAGCATTTGAGCTTGAGAGTGTCCCTCACCGCAGTCATGAGCACACTAACAAGCGCCCTGTAATTTACTGACTCAGAACTGGAGTTTTCCTCATAAGGAATGTCCTGTTCAAAACCATCCATACATTCAGAACTAGGGTCCTGAGCGATAGTGGCTAGGCCCATATCTGAATCAGCGCACTGCCCTCGAGTAGATAAAGTGGGGAGAGGGCGCCTTTTTGCACCTTGCGCTTGCACACAGCTCCCATCCTGGTCAGAAATTGATTCCAGGGCTGCCCACAACAGGTCCATAGGGACCGCAGTGCTGAAGCACTGCCTGTTGCCACTGACATTTTTAGGGGAAGCTGGTGACACAGACTCCATATTGTCCCTCTCTGAGACTCTCTGATAAAAAGTCCACCCACAGGCTGTGCTGACTGAGGAGGGGGCGCCCAGGGGACTCACCAAACCGGACCAGGGACCGCTCAGTTCGGCTGTCTGTACTGCGCTGTGTCAGCACTGGTAAGCTGTGAGGAGACTGTGAGGAGATTCGCGCTGCTATAGCAGCGCTAGAGGCCAAACTAGTGCTGAAAAGCGCGCGGGCTCAAGAAAATGGCCGCCGCACTGCACTGAGGCGATCCGCGGCAAGATGGCCGCCACAACGCAGTTAAAATGAAACAGCACACACGCACAGCGCCACTCAGGCCCCCCCAAAAAAAAAAAAAAAAAAAAACACAAAAAAGCCCCAAGGCATACATTGCAGACCAGCATGAGCCCCCCAAGAACAGTGTGACCCCCAAGCACCCCACACAGTCAGTGCCAGTAATGGTGACAGAGAGCGACAATAAAACACAGGGGGAGACAGGGAAAATCCCCCACAGAGAAACACACAGCCTTTTGTACTCACCTGCAGGCAGGAGAGACTACTGAGGGACACACGTCCCCTGAGGGACACACTGGTGTTTCTGACAGGACTATCACAGTGCAGTACTGAGTAGCTGTCGGCCCGGTCCACCGCGAAAGATACAGTCAGTCAGGAGCTGTTCAGTCTTGAGAGGACCGTGGGAGCATGAAAGCAAACCCGGCCACCCCTGGAGTCATGGGGCCTGTCGTGAACTGAGTCTCACGCACAGAAGGCGAGGATCAGCACGCTCGATGGTCGGACAGGGAAGACTACGAGGATATCTTGTACCCAACCTGTTGCCCAGCCGACAGTTGATAGAAGATTCTCAAAAATAAAATAAAAAGAATCCCAAAAAGGAATAAAATAGGCCAGGAGACTGGCTCCTGAGGGAGCCACGTCTTCTCCTTCTGCTAGGCAGAAAAAAACTGAAGTCTGCTGACTGTAGTGGGAGGGTTATGCCCGGAGGGACCGCCCCCTCGGGTGGGGCTGTTCAGCTCTGGCTTTTAGAATGTATGTATAACATCTCACATTCTGCCTAGGTCTTCTCCTGCAAGCAGGGACATAACCCACGTGTAAAGAGACACCGTGTCAGTCCATGGATAAGAGAAATAAAAATTTGCAAGAAAATTATTCAGGACCCTCAAACACTATGTTTTTTTTTTAGCAGACACCCTAGGGAATAAAATGGCGGTCATTGCAACTTTTGATCTTGCACGGTATTTGTGCAATAATTTTTCAAACGCATTATTTTTTGGGAAAAAAAAAACGGTTTTATGAATTAGAGCATTAAAGTTGGCCCAATTTTTTTTGCATAATGTGAAAGATCAAGTTACGCCGAATAAAATAGATACCCAACATGTCACCCTTCAAAATTGCGCACACTCATGGAATGGAGCCAAACTTCGGTACTTCAAAATCCTCATGGGCGACGCTTTGATTTTTTTTTTTTACTGGTAGCATGTTTTGAGTTAGAGGAGGTCTAGGGCTAGAATTATTGCTCTCGCTCTAACGTTCGCTGCGATACCTCACATGTGTGGTCTGAACACCGTTTTCATATGTGGGCGGGACTTACGTATGCGTTCGCTTCTGCATGCGAGCTACCGGGGACAGGGGCACTTAAAAAAAAAAAAAATTTGATCACTTTTATTCCTATTACAAGGAATGTAAACATCCCTTGTAATAGGAATAAGCATGACAGGTCCTCTACAGTGAGATATTGGGGGAGGGTCAATAAGACCCCACATCTCACCTCTAGGCTGGGAAGTCTGAAATAAAAAAAAAAAACAAAAAAAAATAAAAAAAAAAAACACACGATCCTGGCTTCCCAGCTGCTATGACCAAGCACTAGATTTAGTGTGAAACGTGTCAGTTGCCCGGGTTCTTTTGTTTGCTGTGACCATTGTTTCTCAACTCCAGTCCTCAAGGCGCACCAACAGGTCATGTTTTCAGGATTTCCATTATTTTGCACAGGTGATTTGATCAGTTTAGTAACTACCACAGCTGTTTGATCCGAGGGAAATCCTGAAAACATGACCTGTTGGTGCACCTTGAGGACTGGCGTTAAGAAACACTGGTTCAGAGTGTGGCTGTCCAGAAACATCCTTTGTTCCTGCCTTCCCAGCCGCGCCCCCTTTATTTTTTAATGCAGAGGCCGGGCGTGTTGACATAACATCGCGCCCGGCCTCCGAACGATCATAAGAGACTCCAGCGACGATCTGGTCCGCCGGAAATCTCTATGGCAGGCAGCCGGGGCCGGCGGAACTGTTCTCCGACTCACCGATCGCACAGGTGAGCCGGTAGAAGCACCGGAGGGTGGTGGGAGAGGGGGGGGGGATCCCCTCTCGCCGCCTGCAAGAACAATCAAGCGGCGGAACAGCCGCTATGACCGTTCTTACGGTGCACAGAATCGCCGGCTGAAAATGCCAACATCTGAATGATGCCTGTAGCTGCACCCATCATTAAGATCTACCACCACAAAGCCCAGGACGCCTGTCCGGTACGAAGTGGTTAAGGTTCCTAAGAGCACAGTGGCCTCCATAATCCTTAAATGGAAGACATTTGGGACGACCAGAACCCTTCCTAGAGCTGGCCGTCCGGCCAAAACTGAGCTATCGGGGGAGAAGAGCCTTGGTGAGAGAGGTAAAGAAGAACCCAAAGATCACTGTGGCTGAGCTCCAGAGATGCAGTCGGGTGATGGGAGAAAGTTGTAGAGAGTCGACCATCGCTGCAGCCCTCCACCAGTCAGGGCTTTATGGCAGAGTAGCCCGACGGAAGCCTCTCCTCCGTGCAAGACACATGAAAGCCGCATGGAGTTTGCTAAAAAAAAAAAAAAAAACACCTGAAGGACTCCAAGATGGTGAGAAATAAGATTCTCTGGTCTGATGAGACCAAGATAGAACTTTTTGGCCTTAATTCTAAGCGGTATGTGTGGAGAAAACCAGGCACTGCTCATCACCTGTCCAATACAGTCCAACAGTGAAGCATGGTGGTGGCAGCATCATGCTGTGGGGGGTGTTTTTCAGCTGCAGGGACAGGACAACTGGTTGTAATCGAGGGAAAGATGAATGCGGCCAAGTACAGGGATATCCTGGACGAAAACCTTCTCCAGAGTGCTCAGGACCTCAGACTGGGCCGAAGGTTTACCTTCCAACAAGACAATGACCCTAAGCACACAGCTAAAATAATGGAGTGGCTTCACAACAACTCCGTGACTGTTCTTGAATGGCCCAGCCAGAGCCCTGACAAACCCAATTGAGCCTCTCTGGAGAGACCTAAAAATGGCCGTCCACCATTTACCATCCAACCTGACAGAACTGGAGAGGATCTGCAAGGAGGAATGGCAGAGGATCCCCAAATCCAGGTGTGAAAAACTTGTATCTTTCCCAAAAAGACTCATCAAAAGGGGGCAAATACTAAATACTGAGCAAAGGGTCTGAATACTTAGGAACATGTGATTTCACTTTTTCTTTTTTAATAAATCTGCAAAAATATCAACAATTCTGTTTTTCTGTCACTATGGGGGGAGCTGTGTGTACATTAATGAGGAACAAAAAATGAACTTAAATGATTTTAGCAAATGGCTGCAATATAACAAAGAGTGAAACATGTAAGGGGGTCTGAATACTTTCTGTACCCACTGTATGTATACAAACATGACCCATCACTTACATCACCAGTCCCAATGATGGGACACTATTCCTCCCACTGAGACCAATGATGGGGCACTAACCCTCCCGCCTCCAGGAGCGCAGCCCAAACGCAACCCCCCCCCCCAATCGCTCCCGACAAACTCCATCTTCACCTTACCTTGTGGACCCCGGTGCTGCCCTTTCTTGATTTTGGGATAACCCCCCCCCCCCCCCCCCCCCAGAGACAGGCAGTGAGGAGGTGAACCCACACAGGGCACCGCCACGGAAGTCTGCAGACGTTTGAATAAAATTCAGAACTACAGACCTGGCAGTACGGCCTGAACACAATTCTGGGACCCCCCCACCAAAAACCTCACACATACTTTTTATTTAAATTAGATGTTGGAGGAAAACGTAAGTTCTACTGATTTTGGAAACCTCAGAATAACAGAAAAAAAACTAAAAGAAGCCACCAAGTACCAAAAAAGTGTAAGTACCCCTCTTACACCTCACTTTCTGCTGCCAATATCTAGGCAGTGCGGGAGTCTCATGAGTTTTTGGATCCTTAAAGTAGAGTCCCACCCCAAAATCAGAAGCACCGCTTATCTGCTTCCTTCCGGGGGACCCGTCCAAACCTCCGGGAGACCTGGCTGCAGCAGGGCACCGGCTGGGAAGCCGAAAGGCAGTGACAGCACCCGAGAGCTGATGGAAACAACGGCTGGGGTGCCGACATCGCTGAATTCCAGGACCGAGGAATTATGGATTCCATAACCGAGCATGGCTTTTTTTTATGCAAGGTCCACTTTAAAAAGGGAAACGCCCAATCAGATCTAAGAGATGAAACCTGATAGACCAACACACCACCTCCTCCACCTACAACCCCACCCCCGTCCTCCGCCTCGCCACCTACAACCCCACCCCCATCCTCCGCCTCGCCACCTACAACCCCACCCCGTCCTCCGCCTCGCCACCTACAACCCCAACACACCTTGTCCTCCGCCTCTCCTAACCCCGTCCTCTGCCTCATCCAACCCCAACACACCCCGTCCGCCTCGCCTCATCCAACCCCAACACACCCCGTCCTCCGCCTCATCCAACCCCACGTCTGCCCCCTACAACCCCACCCCCGTCCTCCGCCCCCCCTACAACCCCACCCCCGTCCTCCGCCCCCCCCACAACCCCACCCCCGTCCTCCGCCCCCCCTACAACCCCACCCCCGTCCTCCGCCCCCCCTACAACCCCACCCCCGTCCTCCGCCCCCCCTACAACCCCACCCCCGTCCTCCGCCCCCCTACAACCCCACCCCCCTACAACCCCACCCCCGTCCTCCGCGTCTGCCCCCCCTTACAACCCCACCCCCGTCCTCCGCGCCATTGCAGTGTTCAAAAGCCGCGCCTCCCGAGTCGTCGTCTGTGATAGGCGGAACACTCAATTTCACAGCAGGCAGTGTTCAGCCTATCACGGACATCCTCTCATCCTCGTCTGTGTTATGAGGATGACCATGATAGGCGGAACACTGAATGCTGGGAAATTGAGTGTTCCGCCTATCACAGACGAGGAGGAGGCGCAGCTTTTGAATACTGGAATGGCCACCTGTGTAGCAGTAAAATCCGTATACCATGAAAATCTGCATCAGGTACGGGCACAGTGATTGAAGCATGGGCACAGTGAGACACGGGTACAGCGAGACATGGACACAATTCAACTAAGAGTAACCTCAGGATTTTTTGTTGTTTTATTAGCTAAATCCAAATACAGTATTAATAATTTGGATGTTTAACAATCTTTGTTGCACACTGACTTTGCAGTTAGAGAAAGTTTTCCTTTGCAATTTTGTTTGTTGATGCACTTTAATATAATAATAATAAAAAAAAAAAAAATCGAATCGTAAATCGAGTTTTTTATAAAAAAAATAATCAGTTTTTTTAGGGGGAGGGGGGGGGGGGAAATCGCCCAGCCCTACTACAATCCCACCCCCGTCCTCCGCGTCTGCCCCCCCACAACCCCACCCCCATCCTCCGCATCTGCCCCCCCACAACCCCACCCCCGTCCTCCGCATCTGCCCCCCCCAATCACTCCACTGGGCCACGCATCACCCAAGAAATTACTCCCCCCCCCCCATCGCTCCACACAAGAAAGGACCCCCCCCAATCACTCCACTTCACACAAGTACTTCTGGGCCCCGCCCCCTCAATTGCTCCACGGGGCCACACTTCCCACAATAAAGGACTTGTCCTCCCCCCCCCCAACCGCTCCACACAAGTACTTCTCCCCCCCCCAATCAAGTACTTCTCCCCCCCCAATCAAGTACTTCTCCCCCCCCCCCAATCAAGTACTTCTTCCCCCCCCCAATCAAGTACTTCTCCCCCCCCCAATCAAGTACTTCTCCCCCAATCGCTCCACGCAAGTACTTCTCCCCCCCCATCGCTCCACACAAGTACTTCTCCCCCCCCCATCGCTCCACACAAGTACTTCTCCCCCCCCCCATCGCTCCACACAAGTACTTCTCCCCCCCCCATCGCTCCACACAAGTACTTCTCCCCCCCCCCCATCGCTCCACACAAGTACTTCTCCCCCCCCCCATCGCTCCACACAAGTACTTCTCCCCCCCCCCAATCGCTCCACACAAGTACTTCCCCCCCCCCCCAATCGCTCCACACAAGTACTTCCCCCCCCCCCCAATCGCTCCACACAAGTACTTCTCCCCCCCCCCAATCGCTCCACACAAGTACTTCTCCCCCCCCCCAATCCACACAAGTACTTCTCCCCCCCCCAATCGCTCCACACAAGTACTTCTCCCCCCCCCCAATCGCTCCACACAAGTACTTCTCCCCCCCCCCAATCGCTCCACACAAGTACTTCTCCCCCCCCCCCCAATCGCTCCACACAAGTACTTCTCCCCCCCCCCCCAATCGCTCCACACAAGTACTTCTCCCCCCCCCCCCAATCGCTCCACACAAGTACTTCTCCCCCCCCCCCATCGCTCCACACAAGTACTTCTCCCCCCCCCCCAATCGCTCCACACAAGTACTTCTCCCCCCCCCCAATCGCTCCACACAAGTACTTCTCCCCCCCCCCCCAATCGCTCCACACAAGTACTTCTCCCCCCCCCCAATCGCTCCACGGGGCCACAAAGGACTTCTCCCCCCAATTACTCATCAGGGCCACACATCACACAAAGGATTTCTCCCCCCAATCGCTCCACACAAGAAAGTATCCCCCAATCGCTCCATACTTCACACAAGGACTTCTCCCCTCCCCCCCAAAGCACTCCACAGGGCCTCACTTCACACAAGAAAATACTTCTCCCCTCCCCAATCGCTCCACACAAGAGGGGACCCCCCCCCCCATCGCTCCATGGGGCCACATGATAAATGCATTGTACAGAGAATAGATTACAGAATCAGGACACGGACTCAGGGGCCACATGATACAGGAGGGCCCCATAAAATCCCAGGAGCCTCCTCCAGTACAATGGGGCCCCCACACACAATAAGAGATCCCATTGTCACATGGGCCCTATAGAACAAGGGGCCCCACGTGACCCAGAGGAAGGCCCAGGCAGCGCCCCTGTGTGTTAGGATAGGGCCATGAGGGGCTCCAGGGCCCACACAATGGGAGTCACACACAATGGCGGAGTAATGAGGGGCCCCTCTACCACACACACAGCCCGGCAGGAGGAGGACCCCCGGGGGCTGGAGACTCCATTCTCCGTACACACACACAGCTACTTACCGACCCCGTGATGGCAGCGGCCGGCAGATCTCAGCAGCTCCGACTCACAACCCGCGCAGCTTCCGCTCGAAGAGTTTCCGCTTCCGGGGCACTCCCGCCTGAACACAGCGCGCCAATGACATCACACGCCCGGGGGGTCAGGAACGTAAAAGGGTGGGCGGGACTAGTGGTGGAGGACGGAGCCTATTGGACATATCAGCGGGAGAAGGCGGCCACTAGAGGAGGAGACGGGAACTGCAGGGGAGCTGCGCTTCTAAAGTAAAGGCGGGAGAGGGTGGCCACTACAGGAGGGAGGTGGGTACTGCAGAAAAAAGATGGGTTCGTGGGACAAAGGCGGGAAAGGGCGGCCACTAGAGGAGGAGGCGGGAACTAGAGGACAAAGTTCTCCTCATCACCTGTGTGTCACATTTATTAGTGTCCCATCATCTTCCCCCTGTGTGTCACATTCATTAATGTCCCTTCATCTCCCCCTGTGTGTCACATTCATTATTGTCCCCTCATTTCCCCCTGTGTGTCACATTTATTATGGTCCCCTCATCTCCCCCCTGTGTGTCACATTCATTAGTGTCCCCTTATCTCCCCTCTGTGTGTCACATTCATTAGTGTCCCCTCATCTCCCCACTGTGTGTCACATTCATTAGTGTCCCCTCATCTCCCCCCTGTGTGTCACATTCATTTGTGTCCCCTCATCTCCCAACTGTGTGTCACATTCATTAGTGTCCCCTCATCTCCCCCCTGTGTGTCACATTTATTATTGTCCCTTCATCTCCTCACCTGTGTGTCACATTTATTAGTGTCTCCTCATCTCCCCCTGTGTGTCACATTCATTAGTGTCTCCTCATCTCCCCACTGTGTGTCACATTCATTAGTGTCCCCTCATCTCCCCCCTGTGTGTCACATTTATTATTGTCCCCTCATCTCCTCACCTGTGTGTCACATTTATTAGTGTCCCCTCATCTCCCCCCTGTGTGTCACATTCATTAGTGTCCCCTCATCTCCCCACTGTGTGTCACATTCATTAATGTCCCCTCATCTCCCCCCTGTGTGTCACATACATTAGTGTCCCCCCATACCCCCCCCCTGTGTGTCACATTCATTATTGTCCCCTCATCTCCCCACTGTGTGTCACATTCATTAGTGTCCCCTCATCTCCCCCCTGTGTGTCACATTCATTAGTGTCCCCTCATCTCCCCCCTGTGTGTCACATTTATTATTGTCCCCTCATCTCCTCACCTGTGTGTCACATTTATTAGTGTCCCCTCATCTCCCCCCTGTGTGTCACATTCATTAGTGTCCCCTCATCTCCCCACTGTGTGTCACATTCATTAGTGTGCCCTCATCTCCCCCCTGTGTGTCACATTTATTATTGTCCCCTCATCTCCTCACCTGTGTGTCACATTTATTAGTGTCCCCTCATCTCCCCCCTGTGTGTCACATTCATTAGTGTCCCCTCACCTCCCCACTGTGTGTCACATTCATTAATGTCCCCTCATCTCCCCCCTGTGTGTCACATACATTAGTGTCCCCCCATACCCCCCCCCTGTGTGTCACATTCATTATTGTCCCCTCATCTCCCCACTGTGTGTCACATTCATTAGTGTCCCCTCATCTCCCCCTCTGTGTGTCACATTCATTAGTGTCCCCTCATCTCCCCACTGTGTGTCACATTCATTAGTGTCCCCTCATCTCCCCCCTGTGTGTCACATTCATTAGTGTCCCCTCATCTCCCCCCCCTGTAGGATGACCACGTGTCCCGGATTGCCCGGGACAGTCCCGCATTTTGCAGGTCTGTCCCGGGCACCTTCATTACAGCACAATAAAGTGTCCCGGAATGAAACTGACACAGCCACCCCCCCCCCCCTGATGCCCCAAAAAAAGGGCGCCACATCACCGCTTTACTCACTGACAGTACTTGTCCTGGCCAGGAATGCCTGGAGGAGCACAATCCCCGCCCCCTGCTTGTGATTGGAGAAATCATAAATCCTGCCTCTTGTGTCCAATCACTGTGCTGTGATTCGTTACAGTACAAGCTGATTTTTGGGAAGGGGGGGGTGTCCCTGAATTGTAGTTTGGAAATGTGGTCACCCTACCCCACTGTGTGTCACATTCATTAGTGTCCCCTCATCTCCCCCCCCCCCGTGTGTAACATTCATTAGTGTCCCCTCATCTCCCCCCCCTGTGTGTCACATTCATTAGTGTCCCCTCATCTCTCCCCCCCCGTGTGTCACATTCATTAGTGTCCCCTCATCTCCCCCCTGTGTGTCACATTTATTATTGTCCCCTCATCTTCCCCCTGTGCGTCACATTCATTAGTGTCCCCTCATCTCCCCCTGTGTGTCACATTAATTAGTGTCCCCTCATCTCCCCCTGTGTGTCACATTCATTAGTGTCCCCTCATCTCCCCCCTGTGTGTCACATTCATTAGTGTCCCCTCATCTCCCCCTGTGTGTCACATTCATTAGTGTCCCCTCATACCCCCCTGTGTGTCACATTCATTAGTGTCCCCTCATCTCCCCCTGTGTGTCACATTCATTAGTGTCCCCTCATCTCCCTCTTGTGTGTCACATTCATTAGTGTCCCCTCATCTCCCCCTTGTGTGTCACATTTATTATGGTCCCCTCATCTCCCCTCTGTGTGTCACATTCATTATTGTCCCCTCATCTCCCCCCTGTGTGTCACATTGTTTAGTGTCCCCTCATCTCCCTCTTGTGTGTCACATTCATTAGTGTCCCCTCATCTCCCCCCTGTGTGTCACATTCATTATTGTCCCCTCATCATCTCCCCCCTGTGTGTCACATTCATTAGTGTCCCCTCATCTCCACCCTGTGTGTCACTATTATTAGTGTCCCCTCATCTCCTCCCTGTGTGTCACATTCATTAGTGTCCCCTCATTTCCCCCCCATGTGACAATTATTAATGTCTCCTCTTTTCCCTATCTCTCCTGTGCACTTCCGTGTCCCCAGGGACCCCAGAGCATCTTGTGTCTACAGTGACGTCAGTGCACCCTGAATGCCTCCCTGACACCTCAACCTCCTCAGGTACCACTCCTGTATCTCATGGACTGTCTCTCTCTCTCTCTCAGTGGATAGGGACTCTGGTCCGTCCGTCTCTTTGGAATTCAACACTTGCAGGTGTCTCGGATATTCGTGTCCCCCGTCACATGCCGTGGCTCCATCCTCCGACCCCTACACCACTGCTGTGTCCTGTGGTGAGGAAGGGGTCAGAGGACAGAACCACGGCACATGGAGGGCGACACAAACATCAGAGACACCCACCAGAGTCTATAGTAGCCTCATCATTGGAAGGGAGGGGAGGTGGGAGAGACCAGACATCTCTCCAGAGAGCACCCCGCAGGGGCACTGGGAGGACACTTCCTGTGTAATCTCCGCTCTCTGTTTCTTGTAGCATCAATCACTCTTCTCCCAGACATTTGTCGTCGCTTAGCATAAAGGGGAGGGGGGGGTCGTGTCAGTACTCCTGTTCCACACCCTCTGTCTGCTTATTGCTCACTAGGATGCAGGTGGCGCCTGTTGCACAGCATCCTTGGTTACTAGGACGCGGGCAGACAACCCCGCACCATAGCAACCAATGACACTGTGTGGCCCAGCCACCTGCTTTCCTTGCAACCAAGCATGCTAGGTGCCATAGGCCACCTGTATCCTAGCCACCAGCAACATCAGATAGAAGGAGTCCCCTGCATCCTAGTAACCAAGGACACTGAGTGACAGGAGCCCCTGCGTCTTAGTAACTATGGACAATAGATGGCAGGAGCGTCATGAGTGCCATCTAGCTGACGCACATTACACACCTTCATTACCCATGATTGACAATGCTTGTCTTGGGAGAGTTTGGAGACAGGTCGTCACTGGACATGAGGACGAAAGGGTTGTGGCAGTTGCCCCGTTTCACCCCCTCTGACTTCCTATTGGTCACTAGGATGCAGGTGGCCCCTGCTTCAAAGCATTATTTTATTGGGATTGTAACAACGAATAACACTGTGCAGCCCAGCCGCCTGCGCCATTACAACTTAAGCATGCTAGGTGGCAGGGGCCACCTGCGTCCTAGCAACCAGCAACACCAGATGGCAGGAGCCAAATAACCAAGGACACTAGATGGCAGAAGCTGTTGTGTCCTAGCAACCAATGTCGCTAGGTCCCAGGGGCCACCTGCATTCTTTCAACAAATGAAAAGACAGAGGGGTTGGAACAGGGGAACTAGTTGGTCACCTTCTAGCTGACACACCATGATTGACAACACTTGTCCTGGGAGCAAGGTGCTTCCCAGAGGCAAGCACCATCACTAGGTGTACAGGGGAAGGGGGTGTGTCAGTTCCCCTGTTCCAATCCCTCTGTCTTTGTATTGGTTGCTAGGATGCAGGTGTCCCCTGCTGCATAGCATCTTTGGTTGCTAGGATGCAGATGGACACCTTCACCATTACTATCAATGACACTGTGTGGCCCCGCCACCTGCTTCCTTGCACCCAAGCATGCTAGGTGCCAGAGACCACCTGCATGCTAGCAACCAGCGACACCAAAAGGCAGGAGCTGCCTGCATCCTAGTAACCAAAGACCCTAGATGGCAGCAGTTGCTCCATCCTATCAACCAACGATGCTAGATGACAGGTGCCGCCTGCGTGAGTGGAACATGAGAACTGGGTGGGAGCATTCTAGTTGACATACCTTCAATAACCACGATTTACCGCACTGGTCTTGGGAGCCAGGCGCTTTCCAAGCACCATCACTAGGCATGCAGGGGAAGGGGGTATGTTCGTTCCCCCTGTTCCAACTTCCAAGTCCTCTGTCTTTTTATTGGCCCTGCCAAACAGCATCCTTATTTGCCAGAACGTGTGGGACCACCTGCACTATAACAACCAATGATGCTTTGTGTCAGGGGCCACCTGAGTCCTAGCAACTAAGAGTCAGCCTGCATCCTAGCCAGTGCTGGGACTACTAGGTCATCTAGAGCAGCGTTTCTCAACTCCAGTCCTCAAGGCGCACCAACAGGTCATGTTTTCAGGGTTTCCATTATTTTGCACAGGTGATTTGATCTGTTTCACTGCCTTAGTAATTTCCACAGCTGTTTTATCTGAGGAAAATCCTGAAAACATGACCTGTTGGTGCGCCTTGAGGACTTGAGTTGAGAAACACTGATCTAGAGCCCAGGGCAAACATATCAAACTGCGCCCCCCCCCCCAAGATATATGAGCATTATGTGTCAGCAAACACCCCCAAAAAAATTGAGCACTATTCTGCATGATAACCCTCTAAGCATGAATCCCCCCCCCACCCCAGGACAAATCTGCCCCCTGCTGAAATCTCCTGTCCCAGCACAAATATCCCCCCCCCCATACCCCTCCCAGCTCAAATGCTCTCTCCTCAAATAACCACAACACCACCCCCCACCCCAACAAAAAAATAAACGTTTCCTAGCACAAATCCTCTACCCCTTAAATATCCCCTCTAAGTACACATCCTCTCCCCCACACTCCAAATCCCCCCTTCCCACTCCTAGCACAAACCCCCCCCCCTCAAAAAATGTCCCAACCCTAGCACAAATTCCCTCCCCCCTCTTCCATATCACCTCTTCTAAACACAACGCCCCCAAGTCCCCCCTCCTATCACAAATCCTCTTACCCCATCTCCCTTCCCACACAAATCCCCCACATTTGTCACTCCTAGCACCCCATCCCCATCAAATTTCCCCTCCGAGAACAATTCTTACCCCTCGTGCCTCCCAAATTCCCGCTCCCCAATCTCCTTGTGGCCCCCCTCCCTCACCTCACATGATACTACAGTGCCTAGGGCAGTCGTCCGTCCTGCCAACCCCTTGTCCCAGCCCTGATCCTAGCAAAAAATAGAAAGACAGAGGAGGTGGAATAGGGGGACTGGGTGTGATCCCTCTAGCTAACACACCCCCTCCCCCAGACACACTGATTAAACAGAGGCCAGTGGCAACTGAGCTCAACCTTAGTAGCACCCGCAAATTGGGCTTCCATCAGGGGAGGAGCACCCACAAATTGGGCTTCCGTCAGGGGAGGAGCACCCGCAAATTGGGCTTCCATCAGGTGAGGAGCACCCGCAGATTGGGCTTTCATCAGTGGAGGAGCATCCACAAATTGGGCTTCCATCAGTGGAGGAGCAACCACAAATTGGGCTTCCATCAGAGGAGGAGCACCCGCAAATTGGACTTCCATCAGGGGAGGAGCACCCGCAAATTGGACTTCCATCAGGGGAGGAGCACCCACAAATTGGGCTCCCATCAGGAGAGGAGCACCAGGCAAAATGGGCTTCCATCAGGGGAGGAGCACCCGCAAATTGGACCTTTCATCAAGGGAGGAGCACCCACAAATTGGGCTTCCATCAGGGGGGGAGCACAGAATCAGATTTTTTTTTTTAAACTTGAATGTATGGACCTGTATTTAATTGAGTGTTATTATTAAATTATTGAATACTTAGGCCTTGTACACCCATGTGAGGGCCGTGTTTACCCACATGGGGATGCACAGATATTCCTTGGATCCATGCACAGGCAGTCCCATTCCCGTCAATTAGGATGCAGTGGCGGCATGGATACAGCCTCTGCTCCCAATCCGACGATCACACAGGTGTGGGCAAACAGTCTTCACACACGTTAACGAGGTCTTATGAGACTTCTTTCTTTTTTTTTAACAAGAAAGAGACTTCTTTCTTTAATAGGAAGACCAATCGCCACCATTGCTCTCGAACATCGCCTCACTCTCTCGATCACTCACACGAATAAAAGGACTCTGAGACGGGTTTTTATTTCATAGCAAATGTAGTATAGTTTATTTACCATGGATAAGAGTGACCGAGCCAGCCAGAGCCAGGCCGTATCACCAGCATTCTACCTATATAGAAAGAGTAAAAAATAGCTTGCTTAGTTAAGGATAATCTTTCTTTTCTTTTCTTTTTTTTTTCGTTTTCTATAAAATATAAAAAAATACGTAGGAGGAAGATTAATATTTAGTAAAATAAAAAGCCTTCGACACGATTTTGTGGGGAGGACGATGGAGACAGAACATTCTACATTCTTCCGCAAGACAAATATGGCATTTTTGTTTTGTTCTTGTTTTTTTTTTTTTTTTTTTGACACAGTAAGCTCTCTACGCAACAGTCGGAAAATGCGTCCCCAACCGGGTTGGTTGGAGGAACCGCTCTGGACCTGTGAGGAGGAAGCAGAGGTTTAGAGGATGCAAGAAATGGCACATGCCCGGCTGTTGTTGAACTTTACCTCAGCGTTTTTACTCAACTTTATCTGCTGTTGGGTTAGCCATCTCAGGTGTGCTCAGAAGACTATCATACTAGTCCCGATTTTAGACAGGAGCTAATGAACCTACCGGCATGTCTTTGGAGTGTGGAAGGTACCAGCCTACCCAAAGGAAACCCATTCTAGAACAAGAAAAACATGCAAACCCCATGCAGGTAATGTCCTTACCTGGACTCAAACCATGGACCCCAGTGGAGCAAGGCTAACCACTAAGCCATTATTCTAGCCAAATTCTTCAAGGTGCTTACAAATCCCTTGTAGTGATAAGCTAAGTGGACTTTTACCAATTGATTCAGTGGATACCTCAAGGTAGGGATGAGTTGGACTAGACTAGAACTGACCAGGGCTCAAACCGAGGACCCCAGTGGCGCAAGGCTAACCACTAAGCCATTATGCTACTCAAATTCTTCAAGGTGTCTACAAATCCCTTGTAGTGATAAGCTAAGTGGAATTTTACCAATTGATGCAGTGGATACCTCAAGGTAGGGATGAGCAGGACTAGACTAGGACTGACCAGGGCTCAAACCGAGGACCCCAGTGGTGTAAGGCTAACCACTAAGTTAGTTTGCTACCCAATTCTTCAAGGTGTTTACAGATCCCTTGTGGTGATAAGTTAAGTGGACTGTTACCAACTGATGCAGTGGATACATCAAGGTAGGGATGAGCAAAATTGTACGTTTTAAGTCTCCGAAAAATTTGGCAACAAACTCAAACCGGGGATCCCAGTGATGCAAGCCTACCCAAGCCATTATGCTACCCAAAGTCTTCAAGGTGTTTACAGATCCCTTGTAGTAATAAGCTAAGTGGACTGTTACCAATTGATGCAGTGGATACATTAGGATAGGAATAAGGAAAATTGTGAGTTTAATTCTCCCAAAAACTTGCCAAAATTTGGAAACTCAAATCCAAACCGAGGATCCCAGTGGAGCAAGGCTAACCACTAAGCCACGTTGCTACCCAAATTCTTCAATGTGTCTATAGATCACTTTGTGGTGATAAGCTTAGTGAACTTTTACCATTTGATGCAATGGATACATAAAGGAAGGGATGAACAGAATTGAGAGTTTTCATCCTCCCAAAATTTTGGCAACATTTTAAACTCAAACTCGAACCAAGGACCCCAGTGGTGCAAGGCTAGCTGCTAAGTTACTTTGCTACCCATTTATTTAACGTGTCTACAGAATCTTTTGCGGTGATAAACTAAGTGGACTTTTACTAATTGATACGAGGGATACATCAAGATAGGGATTCATACTCCCAAAATTTTGGCAAAATGTTGCAACTGAAACTCAAACAGAGGACCCCAGTAGTGCAAGGTTAACTACTAAGCCACTTTGCCACCCAAATTCTTCAAGCTGTCTACAGATCCCTTGCGGTGATAAGCTAAGTGGACTTTTATCAACTGATGCGGTAGATACATCAAGGTAGGGATGAGCAGAATTGTGAGTTTTCATTCTCCAAAAATTTTGTAAACATTTTACAACTCATACTCGAACCAAGGAACGCATTGGTGCAAGGCTACCCACTATGCAGTTTTGCTACCCAAAGTCTTCAAGGTGTCTACATCTTGTGGTGATAAGTTAAGTGCACTTTTACTAACTGATGCAGTGGATACATCAAGGTAGGGATGAGCAGAATAGTGAGTTTTCATTCTTTCAAAAAAATTGGCCAAATTTTGCAACTTGTGGTGAGATACATTGGTAGGGATGAGCAGAATTGTGAGTTTTCATTCTCCAAAAATTTTGTAAACATTTTACAACTCATACTCGAACCAAGGAACGCATTGGTGCAAGGCTACCCACTATGCCATTTTGCTACCCAAAGTCTTCAAGGTGTCTACATCCTGTGGTGATAAGTTAAGTGCACTTTTACTAACTGATGCAGTGGATATATCAAGGTAGGGATGAGCAGAATAGTGAGTTTTCATTCTTTCAAAAAAATTGGCCAAATTTTGCAACTTGTGGTGAGATACATTGGAGTAAATAGTAAATAGTTTTTTAAGGGTGCAATAAGATTTAAATAGCTCCTGAGGGTTAGGGAAACTTCATCCAACTATCCTGGACCAATTTCGCAACTCAATCCCGATACCGAGGACCCCAGTGGTGCAAGGCTAACTGCTAAGCTACTTTGCTACCCAATAATTCAATGTGCCTACAGATCCCTTTGCGGTGATAAACTAAGTGGACTTTTTGGGAAGCCAAATCCTTCAAGGTGTCTACAACTCCCTTGTGGTGACAAGCTATGTAGATTTTTACCAGCTGATGCAATGGATACATCAAGGAAGGGATGAACAGAATTGAGCGTTTCCATCCTCCCAAAATGTGGCAAGTGGTGCAAGCCTAACCACTAAACCAAAGTCTTCAAGGTGTCTACAGATCCCTTGTGGTGATAAGCTAAGTGGACTGTTACCAATTGATGAAGTAGATACATCAAGGTAGGGATGAGTAAAATTGTGAGTTTTAATTCTCCCAAAAATGTGGCAAAATTTTGCAACTTTGGTGAGATACATTATAGTAAATAGTTTGTTAAGGGTGCAATAAGATTTAAATATCTTCAGAGGGTTAGGGAAACTTCATCGAACTATCTGGGACCTGTTTTTGTGTGACAAATGGCTTCTGTAAACTAAAACAACTCAAATGCACCTTCCCCCCCCCCCCCCCCAAGTCCTGGAACTGGTAATTATAACGAATTATGACCATGACGTCACTTGTGATCAAGCTGAATAGGACCTAACTATTTGAGGAGTAAGAGAATGGCTGCTCCATTACATCTTGGGGGGATATTTAATCTAAAATGTAAGTACCAGCATGCATACCTTGCAGTAGGTCACAAGTTAAGGTCAACAGGGGATACTCTGACCAGGCCTCCTTTATGGTAAGTGCCTTCTGAAGCACTATACATAGGAAAACCTTTATGTAAAATACTTGATGGACCCAACAGAGATCTGGAACATCTTTTGGCCCCAGCAGGGGGGAGGAAGGAGCGTCTCATTCGTCACCCCCTCCCAAACGCAAATTTTTGGTAGTTCAACGACAGCCTGGCCATGCTTTCCATGACCCAAAATAAACCTTTTTCTTTCCTCTTGGAGATGAGCTAGAGTTTTCTTTCTTGAATCTGAAAATAAGGCTCACCAGTATCCTCCAAACTGGCGATCTAATCAAACCATCATTTTTGGTGAAAAAAAAAAAAACTATTTAAAAAAATATCGAGTACTTATTTTGTATCCACTGTGTCACCAAAATGGCTTTTCAAGGCATAGTCTCTCTTCCATCCAGAAAATGGTTGTCCCATTTAAAGGTTGTCCAAGAAATTTTCAAATACTCAGTATTCCCTGTAAACCCCAAAAAAGGTGTCTTTGCCCCCAGTATACCCCCCTTTTGCCAAAAAGTGAAATTTGCACTCTCATCTTGGATCACAACCAAGGAGCCAACGGGAGTGAAATTCTTCGTTTTTTGGCCACACGCATTGGATAAGGTTGATGCAAAAATTTTAGAAACACCAACATTTCATCTCCCTGACTTAAAAACAGATCCTAAAACAGACTGACATTAAATCACACGGGATGGTTTCTATAACTAAAATCTATGTCTCTGCCCCCCCCCCCCCCCCAAGGAGCCAGCTAACGAAGGACGACAAGAGGGAGCTACAGCATTGGGCGAGTCGTTGAAGCCCATTCGGCACATTAGGCTAAAAGTCTACTTTACATGGAGGATGGATGACCACAGGATGTTTGGCAACTCAACACTGATAACATTTTTTATTCATTTATATTTCATAGTAATGCATTCTTTGTGGATAGAGGAGCAGTGAACGGGATTGTAAGCCGAACACCAGATCAAAATTGGCGACGTTTGTTGCCTAATGTCTTTGGGTAGGTCGAGAACAGTACTGGATGGAAATTAATACACCTGCTCCTCTAGATCTTCCACATGATTGTAATAAAGGTGCCTTTATTCTTAAACTTCTGTATTCTAGAGAAATAGCTATAAAATACACCTGTCCTTCATGGAGAAAGCCATTTTGCTTCAGTATTCATGAGAATGCAGCTTATCCATACACCTTAGATTGGTGACATCACTAAGAATGCAGTCTATGCATTTATTAGAGACCAGTGACTTCATTGAGAGTGGAGCCTATCCAACAACTAGAGACTTGTGACATCACTGAGAAGGCAGCCTATCCATTCACTTGAGACTGCTGACATCACTGAGGATGCAGCCTATCCAATTACTAGGAATCAATGACATCACTGAAAATGCAGCCTATCCATTCACTAGAGACTGCTGACATCACCGAGGATGCAGCCTATCCATTCACTAGAGACTGCTGACATCACTGAGGATGCAGCCTATCCAATTACTAGGAATCGATGACATCACTGAAAATGCAGCCTATCCATTCACTAGAAACTGCTGACATCACCGAGGATGCAGCCTATCTGTTCACTAGAGACTGGTGATTTAACAGAGGATGCAGCCTATCCAAAAACTAGGGATCGGAGAATTCACTGAGGATGCAGCCTATCCATTCACTAGAGACAGCTGACATCACCGAGGATGCAGCCTATCCGTTTACTAGAGACTGGTGACATCACTGAGAATGCAGCCTATCCCTTCCCTAGAGACTGGTGACATCACTGGGGATGCAGCCTATCCATTCACTAGAGACCGGTGACATCACAGAGAAAACAGCCTATCCCTTCACAAAAGACTAGTGACATCACAGAGAATGCAGCCTATTCATTCTCTAGAGAACAATGATATCACTGAGGATGCAGCCTATCCATTCACTAAATACCAGTGGCATCACTTAGGATGCAGCCTATCCATTCACTAAAGGCCAGTGACATCACTGAGTAAACAGCCTATCCATTCACTAGTGATCAGTGACATCACTGAGGATGCAGCCTATCCATTCACTAGCGATCAGTGACATCACTGAGGATGCAGCCACCGGTGACATCACTGAGAAGGCAGCCTATCCTTTTACTAGAGACCGGTGACATCACTGAGAAGGCAGCCTATCCATTCACTAGAGACTGGTGACATCACTAAGGATGCAGCCTATCCAATCACTAGAGACCAGACATCTGCGCTCTCCTGAATACTGGCCGGCATACAGCATGGCTCTCACCAATAAACATATTTGAAAGGTGCACTTAAAAGAAGTACAGCATACGTGGCTAAATATTACACTGCACAACTATAAGCCCTACAGCACAAAACAGGCAGCTGTATGTATCTTCTTTATTCGAGTTTTATAAAGGAATTATAAAATGCCCTTAATTGGTGAATTTAGCAAAAAAAAAAAAAAAAAAGCCCAAAAGAAAAGTTTAACACTGTGATGCACCGTGGTCAGTGTAAGGGCAAAACAAAACCAGCATTGGGTTCCTGTAACTGGAAAGTAGCGGATGCTCTGCACAATTTATTAATATATATCTGTCAGGAGGTAGATGGGCCAGAGCAACGTTCTGTAGATCCAGAGAGGTAAGTGATGGAAAAAAATCTGCAGAATATATCAATATGTATCTGCCAGTGCGTAGATGGGACAGAGCGATGATCTGCAGATCTCCAGAGAGGCCAATAATGGAATAATCTGCAGGTAGCATCAGTAAATATTGAGTATGGATAGAACAGAGGACATTGATACATTCATCAATGAAAAAAATTGGAACTTGCTCCTGGAATATGTCACCAGTAGAGGGGGTTGTTCTGCACAGAGGCACAAATAGCCTCCCCTCCTTAGTGGACAGAAGACATGCTCCGTTACTGGCAGGTTGGGCAGTGTTTTTAGAGGATCATCAAGGCAGTCTCTAAATGGTTGTCTTTACTGCACAGTCATGGTCTTTTTCTTTTTTTTTAGGTAAAAAACAAATAAACATATCTCCCTGAACTAGTGGTTTAGATAAATCCCACATGTGTAACTTGACCTATATCCATAAACTTGAAGGCTGGACCACCTAAGAATTTCTTCTATCTTCTGCTGATTGGCCCATAGGAAGCAAGGTTTTGGTGAGCTAAACTCACATTCAGAAAAATTACGGGCTTTTGGGTGACTAAGGACACCCACAGTCGGTGCCATTTGCCACTGATGTGACCCATCCAAGCATTGTCTATGCCAGCCTTTCTCAACCCTGGTTAACATGAAGGGACCATGCCAAAAGAACCTCTAGCAACCTTTGGAGGAACTCTTTAGTTCCACGGAACACTGGTTGACAAAGGTTGGTCTGTGCCAGCCTTTTTCAAATCTTGTAAACATGAAGAAACCCTTAAAATAATTTCCAGGTCCCAGGGAGCCCCTGCCAATAATTAATATATCAACAGCTCAAGATACATTAGTGTGGGGAGCAGTGCGAAGAATGCTGCTTACATGGCCATCAGTTTGATGACACCTTCTCCCCCACTCCTTACAGAGAGCTAAAAAGATCACTGGCATCAGTGGTTACATATCTGAGAGCCGGAAATTGCTAATTGCCAAAAAAAGACCTTTAAAGGAACCTTTGGAGCAGGGGTCTCCAAACTTTCTAAACAATGAGCCAGTTTATTGTCCTTCAGACTTGTAAGGGGCCAGACTGTGGCCAGTCTGAGTAGAAAATGTCCCAGGGTCAATGGGAGAAAATAATGCCCCATCATTAGTGGAAGGAATAATGCCCCACTGTTGGTATCAGGGGAAGGAATAATGCCCCATCATTGCTGTCAGTGGGAGGAATATTGCCCCATTGTTGGTGTTAATGGGAGGAATAGTACCCTATTGTTGGTGTCAGTGGAAAGAATAGTGCCTTGTATCAGTGGGAGGAATAGTGCCCCAAGGGCCGGATAAAGGCAAGCAAAGGGCCACATCCAGCCCCCAGGCCACAGTTTGGAGACCACTGCTTTGGAGGAACCTATGAAGGAACCTTTGGAGGAATCTATGAAGGAACCTTTGAAGGAACCTTTGGAGTAACCCATGAAGGAACCTTTGGAGGAACCCATGAAAGAACCTTTGGAGGAACCTATGAAGGAACCTTTGGAGGAACCCATGAAGGAACCTTTGAAGGAACCTTTGGAGGAACCCATGAAGGAACCTTTGGAGGAACCCATTAAGGAATCTTTGAAGGAACCCATGAAGGAACCTTTGGAGGAACCTATGAAGGAACCTTTGGAGAAACCTTTGGAGGAACCCATGAAGGAACCTTTGGAAGAACCCATTAAGGAATCTTTGAAGCTACCTATGAAGGAATGTTTGGAGGAACTCCTGAAGGAACCATAGTTTTCCACAGAACACTAGTTGAAAAAAGCTGGTCTATGGCAATTGAGTCCTGTAGGTTTTAAAATGCACCCGCAATTTAGCAATAAAGAAAATGCTCTGAAGGAGGAGAGTTGGAGAGACAGACGCTGTACTTGGTTCATACAATCATCAAGGCTTTACCGTATTTTGGAATTTGTAATGTTGAAGGCCTATTCTTATACTGTATGCCTTATTTTTATCCATTACTGTGGTAACACGGCCTACAGAACTGAGCGTGACTTGGCTGTTTCATAAAGGATCTGATCCTGTAGGGTGCCATGGGCGGTAATGCCACACATATTTGGATAAGTTTGAAAAATAAGATGGCACCCTTCCAAAATACTATGAAACCTTCATGATGAAGAACAATGGCAATGCTCACCTTTCATACAAGCCTTTGTACAATGTAACTTTTTTTCTTTTTACTAGAACTGAAGGTATGATTAAAAACAGGAGCGTGTGCAACTTTCGGAAGCACTCGTTGACTATTTTGGAGGTTACTCAACGTGTTGCAAGATTTAGAGTTGAAAGCTTGTTGCCCTTCTACCATAGAAAAGAGGTGATCCCTTCACTACATGTACATCATGATGCAACATCGCTCAACTTATGCCAGGTACACATGGGCCAAAAATCGTCCGCAAACTGTTATTTCGGCAGGTACCGGACAACTTTCAGCTCCTGTGTGCAGCTCTCTGTTCCGACAGAGGCCAGTCATGAAAAAAGTCATGGCGGCCAATCACAAAGACAAAGGCAGTTCTCCCGTTTTTGCTTTCGCTGGAGATGAGAGAACTGCCGGTAGTGTACCCCCTAAGACGTGGCACATTTGTCAGTTACGCCTCTGTTTAGCATTTGGCGAGCTTATAAATATTTGGTTCTATCCTCAACATGGCTTGCCCTCATGATAAGGGGAAAAACAAAACCACAACAAAACCGTCTCCCCTTTGAAATGGATGAACCAAATTCCTGTTAGGGCATTCGAAAAAAGGAGCAGGTGCTCAGATTTTGATTGTTTGTAGCATAAATGTAAAATTTTAACTTCTTTTTTTTTTTGGCAGTAGGGGTTTTGAAAACGGCAGCTCAGAAGCTTCGAAGAGAGCTACAGCGTTTATCCGGCAGCAACAAGCCTTGGCTACAAATACACAGTGATTCCTAAAACACCCCCCCCATAATTGTTTGCCAGACCTCCTCTGCGCTGGTAGATACTCTCTATATATCTATATTTTATATATATATATATATATATATTTAATTCTACTATTTGGTTGTTGTTGGTGCAAAAATACATAAAGAAGTGGCGTGTGCTCAAGTCTAACGCAGGTCGATGAACATGGCACATCGAGAGACCGTTAATTTGCCGCCACCCCCCCCCCCCAAAGCCTTCGGGACACTCTCGGGTGCCCCTTTTTGCGTGGATTTTGTCTGATACAGCAGTTTGTTGAGTATAAATGTAGCATTCATATGCCAAGCACAGAATTTCAGAGTGTGAAAGCACAAAGGAATTCCAGTTCTGTTTTTTTTCGGCAAGCCCCGCTGACGATTCCTTCATCCACGTGGTCAACCACTATTGGATCCTTCTTTTTTTTGTGAAACTTCTGCGGGGGCGCACTTGGTTGTGACATTAACCACCTTCAATGTGCAGGCACTTGATTTTTTTTAGACGTCTGGAGGAAGAAGAACAGGTCATGAATTTGAAGTTTTTTTTTATTTTTATTTTTTAACTTGCCATCAGTGGCGTTAGCCCCTATGGAAGTGCCCGGACGTTGGAGGGCAATAGAAGAATGGAAAAAAGGGCAACATCAGGAAGATCACAAAATGTGTCAACTGGAGGAAGTAGGGTTGATAACCCTTTGTTGTCTCCGCTAAGCATTCGCAGGTCACTTGGCAGTGAATGAGTGGACACACCATACCGTCTCCCAACTTCTCGACGGTGTTCTGCTCCTTGACCGGTAGCCCGTCACAAGGGCAAGCTGCTTTTCTAGGTTAAAGGCTATCCCATGTTAGCTGAGGAATACGTGATGTTTTTTTTATTTTTTTGGAAGCCAGCAGTCCCCGGATCCTCTCCTAAATATTCTTACCCAGGGCACACGTAAGTTTTGGGGTTCTACCACCCCAGGCCAGGTCTTTCCTCTGCCCACTCAGCAGCTGCTGGAGCTGGTGTGTGGCGTCGGAAAAGACGCCGAACTTATCCCCATGGGGCTGTCAGAGAGAGGGGTTTGTGGCATTCCCACTGCTACCCCCAGTCCTCGGGACTCCAGGATCACAGAGAGCAGGTGCTGCTGCTGTTTTTGGAGGGCATCCACAATGAGGACGGGAAGAGTGTTGAAGGTGGAAGTGATCTGGTCCAGCTTGGTCTCCAGGCTGCCAATCTGCTTCTCTAAGTCCTCGCTGCGGTCATTCAGCTCCGTTATGAGGTCGTACATCACACTTTGCATCTGCAGAAATTTTGGAACAAACAACACTGGTCAGTGATTGTTCATAAAGCCTAAAGTTTTGAAGAAACATAGTATGACTGTTTAATATAACCTTCCTTATGTGTCAAGGAGAACTTTTCCAAAACGACATTTCTATGGAGTAGTTTTTGCTACCTAACTGTAAGCCTGACCATAAAATGACTGATTACCTCCCCAATCGAATGACTCAGTGTGGTGTTTGAATGAGGATTGAGTAAATTAGGACCACCATAGAGTAAAAACACATTAGTCAAACACAGGACCCGCAGGCCGAATCCGGCCTGCCTATCCTTGTCATGTGGCCCTCACACCCAGCTGGAACCTGGTAGAACTCCATCCCACCACCTTCAGCTCTCACCCTCTGCTCCCTGCTATCACTTGTAAACACAGAAGCCTTCAGACAGCTTTGCTCTCAGTGGCTCCATGAGCAGATCCCTGCATGTACTCATTGCAGAGATGATCCACACCCCTAAACTCTGTGCTCTGTACATAGCGTACTCCTGAACTCTGCGCTCTGTACATAGCATACTCCTAAAATTGCAAACTGTACATAATGCACTCCTGAGCCTCGCACTCTGTACGTTACGCACCCCTTAACCCAGCACTCTGTACATACCGCACCCCTGAACTCTGCACTCTGTACTAACCGCACCCCTGAACTCTGCACTCCGTACATAGTGCACCGCTGAGCTCTGCACTCTATGCATAGGGCACCCCTGAACTCTGTACGTAACGAACCCCTGAACCCTGCACTCTGTACATAGCGCACTCCTGAACTCTGCATAGGGCACCCCTGGAACTGCACTCTGTAAGTAAACGCACTCCTGAACTCTGCACGTAGTGTACCCATGAACTCTGCACTCTGTACATAGCGCACCCCTGAACTCTGCATAAAACACCCCTGGAACTGCACTCTGTAACGCACTTCTGCACTCTGAAAGTAGCGCACCCCTGAACTCTGCACTCTGTACCAAGCCCACCCCTAAACCCTGCACTCTGTACACAGCGCACCCCTAAACTCTGCACTCTGTACATAGCACACCCCTGAACTCTGCTCTATGTGCACAGGGCACCCCTGGAACTGCACTCTGTATGTAACGCACTCCTGAACTCTGCACTCTGTGCAAAGGGCACCCCTGAACTCTTCACTCTGTACATAGTGCACTCCTGAACTCTGTACCTTGTGCATACGGCACCCCTGGAACTGCACTCTGTACCTTTACGCACTCCTGAACACTGCAGTCTGTGCATAGGGCACCCCTGAACTCTGCACTCTGTACTTAGCGCACCCCTGAACTCTGCATGTAGTGCACTCCTGAACTCTGCACTTAGCGCACCCCTGAACTCTGCACTTAGCGCACCCCTGAACTCTGCACTTAGCGCACCCCTGAACTCTGCACTCTATATGTAGCACACCCCTAAATCCTGCACTCTGTACGTAGTGTACCCCTGAACTCTGCACCCTGTACATAGGGCACCCCTGAGCTCTGTGCACAGGTCACCCCTGGAACTTCACTCTGTATGTAACGCACTTCTGAACCCTGCACTCTGTACGTAGCGCACCCTAGATACAATTGTACTGCTAATGCGGCCCACGATGAAACTAAGTTTGACACCCCTGGAGTAACATGTTCAAAACACCTAATATAACATACAAAGAAAGTGAAGGCATGTGCGTCATTTCTCTCTGTCAGGCACATTATGCAAAACAAAAAAAAAGTCAAGTGATCCCAACTCTATGGTGCAAAGCTGCAATCTATTCAAAATGTAATGAGGTATGAGCGCTGCTCAGTCTTCCAGTACCGTGAGCTCAGCCTGCGTGATGACGTCTCTGTAGGGAACACGTAAAACACAGGAAATGGGCAGAATGACGCAAATGTGTCCTTCTGCCCAAAGTAGACTGCCAATGCTGGACTGAGGAGGAGAACCTGAACAGCACTGGAACATGAAGAGGGTGGGTAGGGATTTTTTTTTTTTATAAATTATTTTTATTAAAGTTTTTAAAAACAGACATACAAACATACAAACATTGAAAAAGAGTGACCTTGACACAGCGCCAGGCAACTCAATGAATGTCCAACATGGTCAACCATTGCACAACTTATTCAAACTACCTAACGTAGGCATCTGACTGTGTGCACTATAGAAAAAACTTCCCCAGCCCCCCCACCCCCCTCCCCCCAACAGCCCATAACTCAGTTCACCACATTCCTCGGATGGCATTCTCGCCTAGAAAAGGGGAAAAACAGGGATACGTACCACGGACATGCATACAGGGGGTCCCCGACTTACGAACGGGTTAGGGACTTTCCCCTTGTTTGTAAGCCGGAAATGTTCGTAAGTCGGGCCGCGCATGCGCAGAACGGCAATTACGGGCATTTTCGATGTTTCGTCGAAGAGCCGCGCATGCGCAGAACGACAATTACGGACATTTCCGACGTTTTCCGAGGCTCCGTCTGGCCGCGCATGCGCGGAACGGCAGATGGTCCCCGCAGCGTCCCGTTCGTAAGCAGGAGTTGTTCGTAAGTCGGGGGTTCGTAAGTCGGGGACCCCCTGTATGTGGCCAAATTAACAAAATAGCATTGCATACATATCACCAGCAGTCTAATGCCTTGTACACACGTTCGGAATTTCCGATGAAAAAAGTCAGACGGAATTTTTTGTGTGTGCCCCATCGGGGACTTTTTCTGTCGGAAATTCCGACGCAGTTAGAAAGAGAACATGTTTTCTTTTTCTCCAAAGGAAAAAATTGATATCGGAAATTCCGGAGAAAAAAACACGCATGCTCAAAATCAAGTCGACGCATGCTCAGGAAGCATTGAACTTAATTTTTCTCAGCTCGTCGTAGTGTTGTACGTCACCGCGTTCTTGACAGTCGGAATTTGGTGTGACAGTGTGTATGCAAGACAGCTTGAACGAGATTCCGTCGGGAAAAAACCCGACGGTAAATCCAATCGTGTGTACAAGGCATTAGTCAATACCCAGAGGACATACATTCAATTATTTAAGCTATACCCTCAGAATGTCAGGGAAATATTAGAAGCCTTTCCAACCCTAGCTCAGGGGTCCTTTATCTACGGCAGTCGAGACATTGGGTTGCCCTAGCCAATAGTTATATCTGAGTACAAATCCCTCTTTTTGTAAACAGTTACATCATGACCCACAAGATGGCGTTGTGTGGAATAGATTCAAATAGGTGCAATAGCCGGAGGTTCCACCGGGTGTCAGGATGTGATTGTTATCTATGTATAGACCTCTGCATTGAGAATTCAATGCACAGGTCCACTCTATCTGCTCCGTCTGTCAATCTGAGGCCTAACCAATGAGAGAACCCTTTGCAGGCCCTTTGGCTATAAATAGCGTGTGCGCGCCCCTGATGACGTCAGATTTGACGAAACGACGTAGGGCGACACGTGCATGCATTGCGCACGCGCGAACGGTCGTTTGATTGACAGAATACAGAGCTTTTTATTCCTTGCAAGGAGTTTTTTAACCAGCATTTTAATATCTCAGGACTTGTTACTTTGAAGTTCTGTATCGCATACTTTGTGAAAATAAACCCCTTTTTTATGGATGAACGCTACACTATGGAAAGTTTTTCTTTCTCTTTTGGATTTTATCCTACTTACTGAGGAACATCCACTCTGATCTGCAGAGTGTGTCTACTCCCAGTTCTGGCCAGGTGTTCAATCAACGTCTCTGGAGACTCTCCCATTGTGGATGAAGCGTTCCTGCAGAATCATCCTGCCTTCCATGGAGTAAAACATCACTCTACTGAGCCTGTTTTGACCCCCCTGAGAAGGGCGGTCGCAGGCTGTCTGGTAAGCCTTCATTCTTCACCTTGGTGGTGGGATCTTTACTAAGTGTTGGAGCATTTTGCCTATGATTTTTATCGGATACCTGCACTCTGTAGAACTCTCATCATCTTTAAATAGAGGAGAAGATTTCATATATTTTTCACTGACACACATGAACTTTAAATTGTTTATTTGTAGTATTCACTCATGTTTTTGATACTTTTTCTTATATTATATATTTTTTTCACTGTATAGCCATACACAGTTTTGCTCATCCAGCGCTACACCTTTTTGTATATTTATATTGTTGTACCTTTTATATCAGGTTTTTTTTTGGTGTTTAGCAGCAGGTTTTCCTTTAGGGATTTATTCATTCATTGCACTTTAATAATTTGCACCTAGCGCAAATTTTTCTTTTATAACCATATCTGAGTTGAACCATACTTGCCACCAGGGCTTTTTTTCAGCGGGAACGCAGGGGGAACGCAGTTCCGGCACCTCCAGCAATGAATGTATGTAATGGCAAGGAGTGCTGGAGGGTCAATTGATGCTTGCTGCGGGGGATCTATGTTTGCATGGAGGTCTATTGTTGCTGGGTAGGTCTATTGTTGCTAGTGGGGGGTCTTATGTTGCTGGGTAGGGTGACCACATTTCCAAACTACCATTCAGGAACACCCTCCCTTCCCAAAAATCAGCTTGTGCTGTAACGAATCACAGCACAGTGATTGGACACAAGAGGTGGGATTTATGATTTCTCCAATCACAAGCAGGGGGCGGGGATTGTGCTCCTCCAGGCATTCCCGGCCAGGACAAGTACGGTCAGTGAGTAAAGCGGTGATGTGGCGGCCTTTTTTGGAGGCATCAGATTGGCGCGGGTGGGTGGCTGTGTCAGTTTCATTCCGGGACACTGTATTGTCCTATTATGAATGTGCCCGGGACAGACCTGCAAAATGCGGGACTGTCCCGGGCAATCCGGGACTAGGGTTGCCACCTGTCCAGGATTCACCCGGACAGTTTGGGTTTGGAATCATGTGTCCGGGTTTCAGACTGTCTGAAACCCGGACACATTATTTAGACTGGACTATGGCTTCCCAGCAGGGTTGCTGGCTGCAATTGTCTAAGCTGAGAGTGTCTGTTACACCCTTCCACACTGCCCAAAGCCAGCACTAACAAACCTCCCCACCCCAAAATACCTCTACCCCTCTGTGTCGGCCCACACTCCAATCCCCAGCGCTGTGCCTCAGAAAAGGAAAGTTGGGGCTGGAAATATGAAGTCCAACAGCCTCCGATACATCTGGATGAGAAGTGCTGACTGCCAAGGGGTGAGTGAGCTCACCATCCATCCCAGTCTGTGACTGAAGTCTCCCCCCTTCTCTCTCCTGCCTCTGAGTAAGTACACTAAGACAAATCATAGTTCTCAGAGCATCCCTTACTTTAGAGTTCCCCTTTACACCAGAGGCCGCAGTGTTTCCCCTTACACCAGAGTCTTCTTCGTACATCAGAGTTCTGTGTTCCCCCTTAATTCAGGGTTCCCAGAGCATCCCTTATGTTAGAGGCCCCAGTGTTCTCCCTTACATAAGAGTCTGCAGAATCCCCCCTTACAGTGAAAGGGAACTCTGTGTACTCTGATGTAAAGGGGGACTCTTGTTATTAACTTCATATGATTAAAAATGTTATTTAATAGCAAAATATATGAAAAATTGCCGTGCGTCACTAAAGTGTTCGGGTTTGACTTGAAGAAAAGGTGGCAACCCTATCCGGGACACGTGGTCACCCTATTGCTGGGAGGGATCTACTGTTGGGGGAGAGGTCTATTGTTGCCAGCTCCTGAAGGGTCTATTGATGCGGGCTGCTGGGAGATCTGCGGTTGCTGCTGGGGGTCTATTGTTGCTGGGGGGGAGTCTATTGTTGTGTGGGGGATCTATTGTTGCTGGGGTGAGGTCTATCATTGCTGGAGTGGGGGGGGGGTCTACTGTTGCTGGGGTTGGGTCTATTGTTGCTCACAGCGGGGGGGGGAATATATTTAACTGTCTTTCTTGTTATCATGAACAAATTCTGTGCAAATCACTTAGTAGCAGAAAATGATACTTGGTTCTGTATTTTCTAAAAGAGGTGGTACTCGGAGGTGGGTAGGAGGTTGAACCAAGGGACGGTGCTCAGGGGCGGGTAGGGAGCAGAAACGAAGGGTGGGGAGTTCCTGCACCTATTCTCTGAGAAAAAAAAAAAGCTCTGCTTGCCACACGTTGTCAAACTTTTTCCCACACCCCCTGTAGAGATATGTTGCCGTATAATAAGGCATCATAGAGTTCACAATCCCCTTCCAGAAGGATAAACTGGGGGGGGGGGGGTAAAGTGCTGACGACCTCCACTTTAGTAAGATAGCGGATTTTTTTTTTTCTTAAAGACACGAGGAACAGAGGGGTTAAAAAAATAAAATAAAAGGATCTATTTAAAATTCTAGCCCGGATACTTGCCTTTTCCCATCTGATGGTGTCTATGTTTACAATTTAACCACTTCAGCCCCAGACCAATATGCAGCATAAAGGACCAGGCCCCTTTTTGCGATTCGGCGCTGCATCGCTTTAACTGACAATTGCGCCGTGGCGCCCAAACAAAATTGACGTCCTTTCCCCCCCCCCCCCACAAATAGAGCTTTCTTTTGGTGGTATTTGATCACCTCTGCGTTTTTTTTTTTTTTGCGCCATAAACAAAGATAGAGCGCCAATTTTGAAAAAAAATGCAATATTTTTTACTTTTTGCTATAATATCCCCAAAAAATATATAAAAAAACATTTTTTTCCCCTCAGTTTAGGCCGATACGTATTCTTCTACATATTTTTGGTTAAAAAAAAAAAATCGCAATCGGCGTTTATTGATTGGTTTGCGCAAAAGTTATAGCGTTTACAAAATGGGGGGTAGTTTTATGGCATTTTTATAAATTTTTTTTTTTTTTTTTTACTAGTAATGGCGGCGATCAGCGGTTTTTCTTTTCGTGACTGCGACATTATGGCGGACACATCAGACACTTTTGACACTATTTTGGGACCATTGCAATTTTTACAGCGATCAGTGCAATAAAAATGCTACTGTAAAAATGACACTGGCAGTGAAGTGGGGTTAACCACTAGGGGGCGCTGATGGGGTTAAGTGTGCCTAAGGGAGTGATTCTCACTGTTAGGGGGCGTGGCTACGAGCGACACGTCACTGATCTCCGCTCTGATTACACAGAGCGGAGATCGGTGACAGTGTCAGTAGGCAGAGCAGGGAGATGTTGTGTTTACACTAACATCTCCCCGCTCCATCCCTCCGTGAGACGATCGTGGGGATCCAGTCCGCGGGACCCGCGGTCCGACTCACGGGGATGACTGCAGGGTCGCGCGCGCCCGCGTGGGGCCACACGGCAGGCAGTTAAAGGGGACGTACAGGCAGGGGAGGGCTGGCGGCCTTAGGCCTGGGGGGCAAGTCCAGTCAAGTGGCCCATTGAACCGCCGAATCAGCTCACCATCCATGGCCCACCTGGTTTTTCAATGCAGCCTCACCAGTGCTTATCAGTGCAGCCAACTCCAGTGCCCATCAATGCAGCCTGATCACTGGGACAGGTTACATGGGGTGTATGGGGGGGAGCTGGGGGGTCAGCTAGGGGTGTCATGGTCTCTCACCTCAGCAATCTCAGCTCAGCAAGTCCTTGCACGCCACGGTTTCCTGGGGGGGGGTAACGCTCCTGATCCTGGGGTCAAGTTGCAGCCAGCGCCCAGCCCTGCAGCCCGACTCCCTGGCATGCCCTGCCTCTGCCTGCTTCCAAGAATCTGGTCCCAGGAAGTTGTAGTTGTAGTTTCCTCTGCGCTGCTGTGTTTTCCACCCACCAGAAGCTTGAGTGCGGACTACAACTCCCGGAATGCAACAGCTAGTGGTCGGCCGCCATGGCCATGCCCCTGGCCTGGCTTCCTAGACCACAATAAAAAAGAAAATGATAGCGGGCAGCGGCTGCCGGCCATTTTGAACATAAGTTAGGGCGGCCTGGGAGGCAATTGCCACCCTGCCCCCTGGCCCAGCCCTCCCCTGCGTACAGGTACGTGATTGTGCCTGTACGAGCCATTCTGCCGAAGTATATATGCCGTGAGCGGTCGTTAAGGGGTTAAAAAACGGTACGAGAAACATTTGATCGAGACACAAGAACTGATGGCTGTAGAGAAGGTTTTGTTCTGCATTTGTCTAGACCAGAAATGCTGAAGCAATGGATGACCTCCAAGTGTTCCTTGACACTCTACCCCCAACTGAACCATACAGACTTGTGCACACTTACCTTTGAGAGATCCACCAAAGTGTTGGCTTGGTCGCTCAACTTTCTTTGTTCCATCTTCACACTCCGTAACCTGCAAAAAAAAATTTAAATGTTTATGTAGCACCCTCTTCCTATTGAATATGGGGCTGTGTGGTAAATTTAGTGTTATCTGAGCTGTAAATAGCTCAGAGTGATTTAATAATGCTTCTGTTCCAGTTTGGCTGTGTTGTGTGCATTTCTCACTATTGCCAGTAGGTGTCGCTGTCACCGCAGGCAAGTGTGAGAAATACAGCAAGTCAAGTGCATTGACTATTCAGAAACAGCCCAGTGGGAGTGTTCTTACTGCTGTGCATTCTGGGAGAGGATATTTAAAGGGACAGACGCCATGTTTTCAGTCTCTTCTACCCAGGGGCCTGCTGGCTCTCTGATCTCATGGCTCTCCTGGCCTAAGGTATGTGGCTGTTGCTCTTTTTCTACCTCGGGCCCTGCTGGCTCGAGGCTGTACTACTACGATTAGGCCCAGAAGTCTGTCTGGGGCCTACTTAACTGAAGGCTGGTTGCTCAGGAAGGGCCTGGTGACTCATTTGGAGGATGCACCCAAGTTAACCTACCTCACAGTACTGCCGGATGGCTTAAAGGTTTTGGTACTGTGCAGCTGACCTATAACTAAAGCAGGCCAGACACGGTCGAATTTCGAACAAATTTTCTTTTCAAAATCAGAAAGTTACCGTAATATACTCAAGTATAAGCCGAGTTTTCTCTTATCATCCATGGACTGACACGGTGTCTCTTTACACTTTACACGTGGGTTATGTCCCTGCTTGCAGGAGAAGACCTAGGCAGAATGTGAGATGTTATACATACATTCTAAAAGCCAGAGCTGAACAGCCCCACCCAAGGGGGCGGTCCCTCCGGACATAACCCTCCCACTGCAGTCAGCAGACCTCAGTTTTTTTCTGCCTAGCAGAAGGAGAAGACGTGGCTCTCTCAGGAGCCAGTCTCCTGACCTATTTTTATTCCTTTTTGGAATTCTTTTTTATTTTATTTTTGAGAATCATCTATCAACTGTCGGCTGGGCAACAGGTTGGGTACAAGATATCCTCGTAGTCTTCCCTGTCCGACCATCGAGCGTGCTGATCCTCGCCTTGTGTGCGTGAGACTCAGTTCACGACATGCCCCATGACTCCAGGGGTGGCCGGGTTTGCTTTCATGCTCCAACGGTCCTCTCAAGACTGAACAGCTCCTGACTGACTGTATCTTTCGCGGTGGACCGGGCCGACAGCTACTCAGTACTGCACTGTGATAGTCCTGTCAGAAACACACCAGTGGGTCCCTCAGGGGACGGGTAAGTAGTCTCTCCTGCCTGCAGGTGAGTACAAAAGGCTGTGTGTTTCTCTGTGGGGGATTTTCCCTGTCTCCCCCTGTATTTTATTGTCGCTCTCTGTCACCATTGCTGGCGCTGGCTGTGTGGGGTGCTTGGGGGTCACACTGTTCTTGGGGGGCTCATGCTGGTCTGCAATATATGCCTTGGGGCCTTTTTGTGTGTTTTTTGGGGCCTGAGTGGCGCTGTGTGTGCTGTTTCACTTTATCTGCGTCATGGCGGCCATCTTGCCGCAGATCGCCTCAGTGAAGTGCGGCGGCCATTTTCTTGTAGCCCGCGCGCTTTTCAGCACTAGTTTGGCCTCTAGCGCTGCTGTAACAGCGCGAATCTCCTCAGTCTCCTCACAGCTCACCAGCGCTGACACAGCGCAGTACAGACAGTGGAACTGAGCGGTCCCTGATCCGGTTTGGTGAGTCCCCTGGGCGCCCCCTCCTCAGTCAGCACAGCCTGTGGGTGGACTTTTTATCTGAGGAGTCTCAGAGGGAGACAATATGGAGTCTGTGTCACCAGCTTCCCCTAACATGTCAGTGGCAACAGGCAGTGCTTCAGCACCTGCGGTCCCTATGGACCTGTTGTGGGCAGTCCTGGAATCATTTCTGACCAGGATGGGAGTGGTGTGCGACCGCAAGGGAGCAAAAAAGGTGCCCTCTCCCCACTTTATCTACACAAGGGGTGTGCGCTGATTCAGATATGGGCCTAGCCACTACCGCTCAGGACCCTAGTTCTGAATATGTGTTATGGTGTTGAACAGGACATTCCTTATGAGGAAGACTCCAGTTCTGAGTCAGTAAATGACAGGGCGCTTGTTAGTGTACTCATGACTGCGGTGAGGGACACTCTCAAGCTAAATGCTGCGGATGCAGGACCTCAGGCGGATACAGTCTCCTTTGGTTCTTTTAAGGCCAGGCCTTCTAAAGAAGTTTTTCCATAGGTAACTTTCTTTGACTAGCTCATTGATTGGGTCTGGGAAAAGCCACAGAAGATTTTTATGGTCCCGCGGCGTTTGTATATCAGATGCCCCTTTGTAGATGCCCTACTTAAAATGTGGGCTTCTCCCCCAGTGGTCTACCCTCCAGTCGCCCGGTTGAACAAGGCCATCACTCTCCCGAGGGAGGGGACTCCTATGTTTGAGGACCCCACTGACAGGAGGTCAGAAGTGGTGAGCAGAGCCATGTTTTGCCTTGTTGGGACCCGCCCTACGGCCTGTGGTAGCGGCGACCCTTGTGTCTCAGACACTTACAGGTTGGGCAAAAAATGTTGCACCTAGCTGTACAGGAGCATAATCTTCCTCCAGACACAGTTGCTCTGGCCCACCAACTGGGCAGGGCCTGGTTTATGTGTGCGACGCCACGTTGGATGCGGCCCTTTTAATATCCAGGGCCTCTGTCTTGGCGGTGGTGTTGCGTCGTCTTATCTGGTTGAAATGCTGGTCTGCTGACCTAGCCTCTAAGAAGCTCCTGACGGATCTACCATTAAAAGGTGGTAGACCTTTCTGTGCTGCTCTAGATGACATCGTCAAGAATGTCATGGGAGGTAAAAGCACTCTTCTTCCTTAGACTAGCAAGGGTAAGGGGGCCCGCCGCATTCATGGTCCTTCCTTTCCAGCAAAAAATGTTTTTTTTCGTCAGTCGAGTCCACGGGTAGGCCCTCCCAGACTGACGGCAGTGCGGCTGGTCGGCACATGCGCCCCTGGGTGCGTAAGCCAAACAAGCGGCTCCCAAGCCTGCCTCCGCGTGAAGTCTTGGCCCGCCCGACTCTGGGGTGGGGGGACGACTTTGCAGGTCCCGAATCGGTGGACCTCCCGAATCTCCGACTGGTGGGTGTGCGAGGTGGTCACCTCAGGATACAGGATAGTTTTCCGATCCTGGCCCCAGACAGATTCTTTCCCTCGAATCTTCCTACCCGTCGGGCAGCCCTCTTGGGGGCTGTACAGGATTTGATCAGGTCCGGAGTGATTGTGCCGGTTCCGTCACAGGAGAGTTTTTCAGGGATTCTACTCGAATCTGTTTGTCGTCCCAAAAATAGGACGTGGTTCGACCTATCCTGGACCTCAAGGCCCTGAATGCCTTCGAGAAGGTGCAGAAATTCCGCCTGGCATCCATTCGCACATTGATCGCTACACTCCACCAAGGGGATTTTCTTCTGGCGTCCTTGGACTTCAAGGACGCCTACTTGCATGTTCCGATCTGCGTAAGTCACCTGAAGTCCACTATCGATTGTGGCTCTTCCTTTCGGCCTAGCCTCGGCACCAAGGGTGTTCACCAAGGTGCTTGCTCCGGTTCTAGCCTTTCTGATACAGCGAGGCATTGCTGTCATGGGCTATCTGGACGATCTTCTGCTAAGAGCAGAAAGTGGCTCAGACTTAGAAGAAAGTGTGACTCAGGGACTTCGGGTGGTTCCTGAACATTCAGGAGTCAGTCCTGGTCCCGACTCAGTGTCTGGAGTATCTAGATCTGATTCTGGACCCCTTGGAGGCAAAAGGTATCCTACCTCCGGAGAAGTTGCTGGCACTTCAGTCTGCGGTGCGGGTGCTGACGTCCCGAAAATGGTCGTCAATCCGTTTTTTGCATGAGAGTCCCGGGACTCATGGTGGCCTCCTTCGCGGCCGTTCCGTATGCCCAATCACACACCAGGGCATTGCAGAAGGAGATATTGTCCCCCTGGGACAAATCCCCATTGTCCTTGGATCTTCAGATCCAGGTGAGTCACCTGGTCAGGGCGTCCCTGACATGGTGGTTGAGATCCTCGGCTCATCGGACCGGAAAGTCGTTCCCCTCCCATCCAATGGACGGTACTCACGACGGACACCAGCCTGACAGGCTGGGGTGGAGTCTGGGGAGTCCTGTCGGCTCAAGGGCTTTGGACTCTGGACGAAGCCCCTTTACCAATCACTGTTCTGGAAATTACGGGCCATCAGACTGTGTCTCTCCTCGGGTCGGAGAGATTACAGGGTCGCTCCATCAGGATCCAGTCAGACAACGCCACGGCGGTGGCGTATGTAAACCATCAGGTGACTCGGAGCTCAGCTGCGGCTTCCGAGGTAGTCCGTATCCTGAAGTGGGCCGAAAGAAACGTGCCGGCTCTGTAGGCCATTTACATTCTGGGCATAGCCAATGGGGAGGCGGACTATCTGAGTCGCCAGACGCCGGACCAAGGAGAGTGGTCCTTGCATATTTCAACTCCTTTGCCGACGGTGGGGCACGCCGGATGTGGACCTGATGGCCTCTCGACTCAATCGCAAGGTGTCGAGGTTGTGGCCAGATCCAGGGATCCTTGGGCGATGCCTCGGATGCGTTGGTGGCCCCATAGGGTCCTTATCACCTGATATAAACTCTGGTGATCCTAATTGCTCCGGATTGGCCTCAGCGTCACTGGTACACTGATCTGATACGTCTCGCCGCGGACGTTCCCTGGCAGTTGCCGATGAGGGAGGACCTTCAGTCTCAAGGTCCTATGTTTCATCCGGCTTTACAGTCTCTGGCTTTAACGGCAGAGCGGTTGAAAGCCAGGTGTTCAGGGACCGAGGTCTCTCGGACTCGGTCATTTTGACCATGTTAAGGGCACGGAAGTCTTCCTCCAGGCAGATATATCACCGTGCCTGGAAAGCTTATATCGCCAGGTGCGAAGCGCTGGACTGGCGTCCTCGGACGTATTCCGTCCCCAGAATCCTGCGTCCTCTGCAGTTTGGAGTGACCCGAAAGCTTGCTTTTGAGTACCATTAAGGATCAGATTTCGGCCTTGGCCGTCTTCTTTCTGCGACCTCTAGCGGGTCATTTCTTGGTTAGCACCTTGTGTTGGGGGTTCGCCATGTGCTCCCTCCTGTCAAGCCTCCTCTCCCACCGTGGGATCTGAATTTGGTGCTCTCGGTCCTCCAGGAACCTCCTTTTGAGAATATCCGGGATATTCCCCTCTTGTCTTGTCTCAGAAGGTGGCCTTTTAGTGGCAATCACTTCTGTTTGACGAGTGTCTGAGTTGGCGGCCTTGTCCTGCAAGTTGCCATATTTAATCATCCATAAGGATAGGGCGGTGTTGCATCCGCGACCTTCCCTTTTGCCAAAGGTGGTTTCGACCTTTCACCTAAATGAGGACATTGTCCTTCCGTCCTTGTGTCCTCACCCATCGCATCCCAGAGTTTGCACTGCACATGTTGGATGTGGTACGAGCCTTACGGGTGTACCTGTCTGCTGCTGCTTCTATTCGGAAGTCCGACTCACTGTGACTGTCTCTGGTCCAAAACAGGGCCAAGCGGTTTCGTCTGCCATCATTTCTAGGGGAATCACACAAACCGTCATTCAGGCCTATGCTCTCAAGGGGCGGGCGCCTCCCTTTCCGGTTACGGCGCATTCCACCAGGGCAGTTGGTGCTTCCTGGGTTTTCCGACATCAAGCGTCGGTTGCACAAGTGTGCAAGGCGGCGACCTGGTCGTCTGTTCATACCTTTTAAGTTTTATAAGATTGATGTGGCTGCATCTTCGGATGCTTCCTTCGGCCGCAGGGTGCTGCAGGCCGCTGTTTAAAGTTGCAACTCCTCCGTTGAGGAGCTCTGCCTTCTTTGGAGTGAAGTTTTTTGTTTTTTCCATTTATACTGCTCCCATCCCTCTTGACACTGCTTTGGGACATCCCACGTGTAAAGTGTAAAGAGACACCGTGTCAGTCCATGGATGATAAGAGAAAATAGGATTTTTTGTACTCACCGTAAAATCCTTTTCTCTGACATCCATGGACTGACACGGCACCCACCCTTCCTTTTAAGTTTGTACTGCTTTGTTACGAACTGAGGTCTGCTGACTGCAGTGGGAGGGTTATGTCCGGAGGGACCGCCCCCTTGGGTGGGGCTGTTCAGCTCTGGCTTTTAGAATGTATGTATAACATCTCACATTCTGCCTAGGTCTTCTCCTGCAAGCAGGGACATAACCCACGTGTAAAGTGTAAAGAGACACCGTGTCAGTCCATGGATGTCAGAGAAAAGGATTTTACGGTGAGTACAAAAAATCCTATTTTTCAGCACATTTTTTTTTGTGCTGAAAATGCCCCCCTCGGCTTATACTCGAGTCACCTTTTTGTGCCTGATCTCACAGACTTTGGGGACCCGGTACCGGCCAGCCGTAGGTCCCCTGGATCCCAAACTTACCACACGTGTAGCCCCATTTCTCCTCTACAAGTGTGCAAAGTTTGTTGTCTGGGGGACCTACGGCCGGGGAGCACCAATTTTTCAAAGCCGGGCACCCCTTCCATAGTCTACCATGTTAAACGTCAGTCTAGTCATGGGCACAGTGAGGCATGGGCACAGTGAGGCATGGACAGAGTGAGGCATGGGCACAGCGAGGCATGGACACAGTGAGGCATGCAGATGGACACCCTAGGCTTATACTCGAGTCAATACGTTTTCCCAGTTTTTTTGTGGTAAAATTAGGTGCCTCGGCTTATATTCGGGTCAGCTTATACTCGAGTATATACGGGTAGTTTTTTTGTGATCCGATGATGCCACCATTGATTTTCGAAATTCGGCCAGGAATATTCGTTTCTCTCCGGGAACTTTCTTTTCTTGCACATGCGCTTTTTTTTTCTATTACATTTCTCGCACGATTCTCCCATCATTGATTAGAAAATCGTTTGTTTTTCAGAAAATTTCCAACATGTCCGATTCCTCAAATTCCACGAAAATCGGCTGTTGCTGCAGCCACACTAACGGTGCGAAATTCGGACGAAAATTCTTTGATACGATTTTCGAAAAGAAAATTCTTTCGAAATTCGAAAACCGTGTATGGCCGGCTTAACGGACTGCTGGTTACACAATCCTGGGGCAGAGGATTATCCAGGAGTTTCCACTTATCGCTAAATCTGTGGCAGAGACTTGTCCGGGCTTCATACCGGCTGCTAGGTCGGTGTGAGAGGCCTATCCGGTTGTCGCAAGATCCAGAGACAGAAAGCTGTTGTCCTCTGGATCCAAGAAAGTAATTCGTGATCTGCAACCAAGGTATCTGAACTTCCCCTAACCCTCTATCCTTCTGCTACTAAAGTTCCTTTTATTAAACTCAGAACTAAACAAGAACTCCCCCGCAGCGCCTTTTTTGGTTACCTCCAAATCAGGCACTACGCTCTCACCATCCAATTCTCTAAGCCATCCCCATTTGAACGCTTAATCTTATCAGGCCCTACACAGAAAGGGCTTACTTCAGACATATATAAGCTTTTAAATTCCTATGATATGGTCACTCGGGGGAAACATAGCTATATGCGTAGATGGGAGGAACACCTTGGAGAGGAGCTAACCCTTGAACAATGGGCCACCATATGGCCTTGGGCGGCCAAGAGTTCTATGTGTACAAAGAGAACACATACAAGGTACTCTTCCACTGGTACATGACTCCGTCACGCCTGCATGCTATTTTTCCATCGGCAGGGCCGCCATCAGGGGGGTACAGGCAGTACACCTGTAAGGGGCCCGGATGGCAACCCCCCCTTTTTTTTATGTAAAGGGCCCAGAAGCCCGAAGGTCCCCAGGGCCCCGGATGGCAACCCCCTTTTTAATGTATTTTTTTTAATAAAATTTTTTTTTTTTTTTATAAAACATTTTTTTTTGTAAGGGGCCCAGAGGCCCGGAAGACCCCGGGCCCCCGGATGGTAACCCCCTTTTTAATGTATTTTTTATATAAAAGAAGAAAACTATTTTTTTTTTTAAATTTCTTTTTTGGAAGGGGCCCAGAGGTCCCCAGAGGCCTGGAGGTCCCCAGTGCCCCGGATGGCAACCCCCCCCATTTTTTTTAAATAAAAAAAAAATAAAAAAAAAATATATATATATATATATATATATATATATATATATATATATATATATATATATATATATATATATATATATATAAAAAATGATAAAACATTTTTTTTTTTTTGTAAGGCGCCCTGAGGTCCCCAGGGCCCCGGATGGTAACCCCTTTTTTAATGTATTTTTATATTTAAAAAAAACAAATTTTTTATTTTTTTTTGTAAGGGGTCCAGAGGTCCCCAGGGCCCCGGATGGCAACCCCCTTTTTTTTTTTTTTTGTTCTTTCTATGTTCGTCAGCACCCAAAGCCCCCCCCCCCGACCTCAACAATTTGCGCCCCCCCCCCCCCGCTTCTCAATTCGTGGCAACCATGAAGCTGTGTAAGGGGCCCCAAAATTCCTGATGGTGGCCCTGTCCATCGGCCTCGGATCGCTGCTGGAGGTGTCTCCAGGGCCGGGGCACGCTACTTCATGTTTACTGGAGCTGCCCATTCCTCCAGCCCTATTGGCTTTCGGTCCAGGGACTGCTTCACCGGCTGTTCTAAGGTAAATATCCCTCTCTCTCCCCTAAGTTCTTTTTACTGGGCCTCCCCCCCTCCTAAACTTTCTACACTAGCTAAAAAGTTGGTCACACAAATTTTAACAGCAGCCAGATGTCTAGTAGCCCTTTACTGGGAAACAACGAAACCCTCCATCCCTATCTGATCTTTATTCTAGAATTAATGATGTGGAGGTCATGGAGTCCATGACGACTAGGCTGGCGGACCGAGTGGACCGACATACAGCAACGTGGGAACCATGGCATCAACGAATAGACCCCCCATGATCTCAACATGATCGCTTGAAGCCCAGGAGAGACGCGCCCTTCTGTTTGGGACTTTCTTATACCCCTTCCTTGCTCTTCCCCTCTCCTCTCACACCCCCCCTTTTTTTTCCTCTCTCTCTTCTTCTTTTTATTACTTTTCTTTTTCTCTTCTCTTTTTTTTTCTTCTCTGGAATAGCGGGCCACGCAAATGTAATTCACGGACCCCATTAATGGTCTGTTTTGTTAGAGAAGCCTGCGCTGTAATTACTTCAGCGCTACCTCTGCCTGATACATAGTGCTGTTCTTTGTTGATCTATGTCTGTGGTTTGTGTGTTAATTTTGTAATACGTAGGCCACCATGCCTATTCCAGAGCTGTTGGTGACTACTAATTCCCTTTTATTTTTTTATTCTCTTTTGTTTATGTTTTAAAGCACTGTATGACATAAGTTGAAATCTAATAAAAATTGACAATTATTAAAAAAAAAAAAAAAAGTTCCTTTTATTAACCACTAGAGGCCCGTGCTATAGCCGAATGACGGCTACAGCGCGGACCTAGAATGCCGGGAGGACGTCTATTGACGTCCTCCCCTTTCCTCGTTCCCCGCACACGCTCACAAGCACGCATCGGGGAACTTCTGTGCCCGCCGCGTCACGCGGGTGCCGATGCACGTGCCTGGCGACGACGATGTCCGCCAGGTACCCGCGATCGGCATTTACAGAGACAGGAACGTGGATCTGTGTGTGTAAACACAGAGATCCACGTCCCTGTCAGGGAGAGAGGAGACCGATGGTGTGTCCCTTGTACATAGGGACACAGATCGGTCACCTCCCCCAGTCAGTCCCCTCCCCCTACAGTAAGGTACACTTAACCCCTTCAGCGCCCCAGTGGTTAACCCCTTCACCGCCAGTGTAATTTTTACAGTAACCAGTGCATTTTTTTTAGCACTGATCGCTGTAAAAATGACAATGGTCCCAAAATGGTGTCAAAAGTGTCCGATGTGTCCGCCATAATGTCGCAGTCGCAATAAAAAATCGCTGATCGCCGCCATTACTAGTAAAAAAAAAAAAAAATATTAATTAAAAATGCTATAAAACTATCCCCTATTTTGTAGATGCTATAACTTTTGCGCAAACCAATCAAACGCTTATTGCGATTTTTTTTTTTTTTTTTTTTTTCCAAAAATATGTAGAAGAATACGTATCGGACTAAACTGAGGGAAAATATATATATATATATATATATTTTTTTTAAATTGGGATATTTATTATAGCAAAAAGTAAAAAACTTGTTTTTTTCAAAATCGTCGCTTTTTTTTGGTTTATAGCGCAAAATATAAAAACCGCAGAGGTGATCAAATACCACCAAAAGAAAGCTCTATTTGTGGGGGGAAAAAAAGGACGTAAAATTTTGTTTGGGAGCCACGTCGCACGACCGCGCAATTGTCATTCAAAGCATGACAGTACTGAAAGCTGAAAATTGGCCTGGGCAGGAAGGGGGGTTTAAGTGCCCGGTAAGCAAGGGGTTAAAGCATTGGAATAAAAGACTGAAGTGACCGGCACTCACATCTGTTTGAAACTTGCTAATGTAGACTCTTAGTTCTGGGACGGTGAAGTGTGGGGTAACAGCAGGACCCAAATTTAATCCAGCAGCCCTCTAGGGGGTATCGCCAGGGCCGCCATCAGGGGGGGTACAGGCAGTACACATGTAAGGAGCCTGGATGGCAAACCCCCCCCTTTTTTTTTTTTTTTTCCTTTCTTGTAAGGGGCCCGGATGGCAACCCCCCCTTTTTTTTTTTTTTTTTATGTAAAGGGCCCAGAGGTCCCCAGAAGCCCAAAGGTCCCCAGGGCCCCGGATGACAACCCCCTTTTTAATGTATTTTTTTTTTAATAAAAATATTTTTTTTTTGTAAGGGGCCCAGAGGCCCGGAAGACCCCAGGCCCCCGGATGGTAACCCCCTTTTTAATGTATTTTTTATATAAAAGAAAAAAACAAATATTTTTTTTAAAATTTCTTTTTTGGAAGGGGCCCAGAGGTCCCCAGAGGCCTGGAGGTCCCCAGTGCCCCGGATGGCAACCCCCCCTTTTTTTTTTTTTCTTGTAAGGGGACCGGAGATCCCCAGGGGCCCGGATGGCAACCCCCCCCTTTTTTTTTGTTTTAAAATGTATTCATTTATTTTTTCAGCACCCAAAGCCCCCCCCCGACCTTAATTCTCGGAGGGGAACACACGGCTTCTTAATTCGCTTCTGAACTTGCAGTACCCCCCCACTTCTCAACTTGTGGCACCCCCCCCGGCTTTCAATTAGCGGCGGCACCCCCCCCCGCTTCTCAATTCGCGGCAGCCCCCCCCCCGGTTCTCAATTTGCGGCGGCAAGCACCCCCCGCGGTTCTCTGCTGCTCCAGGGGGGCCCATGCCTAAAGCTGTGTAAGGGGCCCCAAAATTCCTGATGGCGGCCCTGGGTATCGCTATATTTAAATTTACTTACTGTTGACTCACTACCTGTTAGAAGACCCTTCTAAGCGTCGGCCACTCTTTCAGGAAAATAATACTTTCTAAGCTTAGTTTTGAACTTTCCTCCTGCCAGTTTGAGGTCATGACCCCCATGTTCTTGATCTTAGCTTCCTATTGAAAGTGCGACCCCCCCCCCCCCCCATGAACCTTCTGCCAATGTTTTCTCCTAGTTCAAAAAATGACTGGAGGCTCTGCACTCAAATGACCCAACATCCATCTTCCGTGATATACTTCTGGTTCTCGGTCGAAGGATCCCAAGAAGCATCAAAAAAAGACCAACGTTCTGGAATTGCCTCCAAGCCTACCGAATGGTACCGATGTGAAGTGTGCCTAAAGTATAGTGTGAGTAATGTATGTATCTGAAGTCTTTTTTTTTTTTTTTTTTTTTTGTGGTGGATGGTGGCGCTGACAAGGGTTTTTATTGTTGTCTTTGTTCCTGCTAAAGGTGAGATTCACCTTATTTGTCCTGAAGGAACCATACAATGGAAATGCAGGAAAAAGGGGTCCCAAAGGGCGACCCAAGGTCGGACTTTAAAAGGCACAGTAAACAATAAGGATAGAGTAAAATACTAATATTTAATGAAACATAAATACATACATAATATGCAAAGGAGCACGAAAAACAGATTAAAAAACATATATATTGAAGAGCAGAATATATATGAGTGAGCCCTAGTGCGTCAACGCGTTTCGCCGTTAAGCTTTATCAGGACACATGTCCTGATGAAGCTTAACAGCGAAACGTGTTGACGCACTAGGACTCACTCATATATATTCTGCTCTTCAATGTATATGTTTTTTGACTTTGGAATTTTATATTGATGTTTTTTACCTACTTTTTTTCTTTTACTATGGATTAGCTAAAGATTGTACTCTGCAGTTATCATCTGCTATCAGCCAGACTTTCACTGAAACCTCTAGAGCAGAGGTCTCCAAACTGTGGCCCTTTGCTTGCTTTTGTTTGGCCCTGGGGACACTATTTCATCCATGGATGCCAACGATGGGGCATTTTTTACCCCTACTGATACCAATGAAGGGGCACAACTCTTCCCACTGACACCAATGATGGAGCACAATTCCTCCCACTGACACCAATGATGGAGCACAATTCCTCCCACTGACACCAATGATGGAGCACAATTCCTCCCACTGACACCAATGATGGAGCACAATTCCTCCCACTGACACCAATGATGGAGCACAATTCCTCCCAATGACACAAACGATGGGGCACGATTCCTCCCACAGACACCAATGAAGGGGCACAATTCCTCCCACTGACACCAATGAACGGGCACAATTCATCCCAAGGACACCAACAATGGAGCACAATTCCTCCCACTGACACCAATGATGGAGCACAATTCCTCCCAATGACACCAATGAAGGGGCACGATTCCTCCCACTGACACCAATGAAGGGGCACAATTCCTCCCACTGACACCAATGAAGGGGCACAATTCATCCCAAGGACACCAACAATGGGGCACAATTCCTCTCAATGACACCAATGATGGGGCACAATTCTTCCCAATGACACTAACAATGGGGCTTAATTCCTTCCAATGACACCAACAATGGGGCACAACTCCTCCCAATGAAACCAACAATGGGGCCCAACTCCTCCCAATGACACCAACAATGGGGCAAAAATTCCTCCCACTGACACCAATGATGGGGCACAATTACTCGCACTAAAACAAACAATGGGGCATTATTTTTTCCCACTGATATCGGGACCCTTTCTACACCGAATAGCAACAGTCTGTCCTCCCTAAAGTCTAAACTGACTGTAACGACTGCCCAAATATGAAAGGGGGTAACGCCGTTTAGATATCTTCCCTCTCCTGGACACACATTCGCTGCCGATCCTCCACAGTCAGACGACCCCTTCCCACAGGAATTAATCCTTCTGGAAGAACGAGAAAACACGCTCTGTATCTTTCCAAAAAATAGACTGCCTTTATTGCCAAAAACATTGAAACTCTTATACACATCCAATACTGCATTAACCTGCATGAACAATGGTCCAGCTCCACCCACCATAACAAGCCCCAATACACATTATTTTGACGTCTGCTAGGAGACAACAGGTTCTAATCCCCTTTATGTTTAAATGACCATGCATGACCTTTATATTCACCAGACTGTCTGATACTTTACAATACACACAAGTACAGACTTAATTAACACAATGAAAGATCCTTAGACGCCATCCTAGATTCATTTACATCACACAGGCAGGTAACACATCTCCCAATTAACCTGTTGAGTTCAGGGTAAAACAATCAGTACATATTGTGGACTAATATTACTATTTCAAGTAATCCAAGCCATATTCTTAATGTCCATGGTTTCCTGGCTCACCCTGTGTCCAACGTGACCCCCCTGTCACACATCTCCCCTTTCGGCAGGAGACTAACACAGGAGGTGACCCCAGACGGGTTGACTCCGAAGTTAGTCCATAGGTCCATTCTTCTAATGCCGGTATCCACACAGTACCCCAAATAAATTGCTCCAAACAGAGCATTACTTACCCAGCCAACCTCTGCCTCTCTCAGAGAACATACCCGCCGCTGGGGAGAAGACAGGGTGACTGGGCTCAGTCCGTCATGCTGTTGGGGATCTGGGCCGACTGCCCAGCATCCCTGGGGTATACAAGTGGAGACTGAAGTCCCATCCACTTGTGGTAGGTGAAAATCCCCCAGTGCTTGCAAAGCAAGGCTGACATCCTCCTGTCTCAGTTTCGACCATTTTCTGGGGTTGTGTCAGTGAGGACCGAAGTCCCATCCAGTACCACAGGAACTCCCTCTTCTGTTAGTTGAGAGCAGAGGCCCGCGGCACTCTGCTCTGTTGCCAGCTCTTCCGCTGGGTTGCTGTGAGTGGAGACCGCGTCCCATCCACCGATATCCACTCAAGGGGCAATTGTGTGCAGCGGCCAGTAGCATTCTGCCCTGCTGCCAGTGATTCAGCTGGGGGTAAAAGCTTTACCACCTCAGCTTGTTGCTGGAGAGAGGGGCCATCTGCCCTGGCTCCCTGAAACTCCACAGTTTCCGGTGCTGGGCAGAGGTTGCCATCACTCTGCCCTGTTGCCAGCACTTCTGCTGGGGACTCCACACCATCTGCTCTGGCTGACTGTTGGGGAGGGAAAAGGGCTGCTTCTCCTCCCTGCATCTCTGAAATCCCCTGGGAAAGAGGAACCATCAACTTCTCACCTCGGGCCTCCAAAACTGCCACGGGTGTAGAGCAGGGGTCTGCAGTATTTTGTCCTGCTGCCAGTACTTGAGCAGGCGATGCATAATCCATAACATCCTCTGAACAGTCCCTTAAGTCCATACCTTCTGTAATCTGTGGCTGGGGAGATGAGCCAACTGCCCTAGCTCCCTGGAACTCCATATCATCCACTTCGGCTTTAGTGATGGCAATCTTCAGATTTTCCACTGCCGATTCTTCAGCCAGGCTAGCTCCCTGGAACTCCATATCATCCACTTCGGCTTTAGGGATGGCAATCTTCAGATTTTCCACTGCCGATTCTTCAGCCAGGATTTCAGAGTTGTCCCCTGGTATTTCCTGATCGTCCCAGGCAAGGGTAGCCCCACCCTGCTGCTGAGCAGATTCTAGCAGCTGTCTGTAGGCGATCTCCAATTGCCGTATTTCCGCCATTCTCCGCTCATGTTGTCGCTCTAGTTCTCTCTCTTGACGCTGACGTTCTCTATCTTGTCGCTCTTGTTCTCTCTCTTGTCGCTCTCGTTCTTTCTCTCGTCGCGCATCCTGCAGCTGGATGCCTTTAATGGCTTCCTGTATGGCGGCCTCTGATGGGTTAGCACCATATAATGCCAACCGCTCTCGAACTCGTTGCTGAAACAAGTCTTCAACTGACCGGGGTCCTGCATCACAATCCTTCGGCTGCATAGCTGGTCATTCACTGTGGCGGTTTGGAGTGTCCCAGGAACTGGAAGGAAAATCCCGCTGCTGCCACCAATGTAACGACTGCCCAAATATGAAAGGGGGTAACGCCGTTTAGATATCTTCCCTCTCCTGGACACACATTCGCTGCCGATCCTCCACAGTCAGACGACCGCTTCCCATAGGAATTAATCCTTCTGGAAGAACGAGACAACACGCTCTGTATCTTTCCAAAAAATAGACTGATTTTATTGCCAAAAACATTGAAACTCTTATGCACATCCAATACTGCATTAACCTGAATGAACAATGGTCCAGCTCCACCCACAACATAACAAGCCCCAATACACATTATTTTGACGTCTGCTAGGAGACAACAGGTTCTAATCCCCTTTATGTTTAAATGACTATGCATGACCTTTATATTCACCAGACTGCCTGATACTTTACAATACACACAAGTACAGACTTAATTAACACAATGAAAGATCCTTAGACGCCATCCTAGATTCATTTACATCACACAGGCAGGTAACACATCTCTGTTGAGTTCAGGGTAAAACATCCAGTACATATTGTGGACTAATATTACTATTTCAATGTCAAGCAATCCAAGCCATATTCTTAATGTCCATGGTTTCCTGGCTCACCCTGTGTCCAACGTGACCCCCCCTGTCACACTGACCCTTTGTTTAGAAAGTTTGGAGAAAGCTCCTCCCACTGACACCAATAATGGGACACAATTTCTCCCAATGACACCAATGACGGAGCACAAATCTTCCTAATGACACAAGCGATGGGGCACAATTCCTCCCAATGACACCAATGATGGAGCACAATTCCTCCCAACAACACCAACAATGGGGCAAAAATTCCTCCCATTGACACCAATGATGGAGCACAATTACTCCCACTGAATCAAACAATGGGGCATTATTTTTTCCCACTGACGTCGGGACCCTTTTCTACTCCCAATGGGCACAGTCCGGCCCCCCTAAAGTCCAAAGGACAGTAAACTGGCCCTTTGTTTAGAAAGTTTGGAGACAATTCCTCCCACTGATACCAACAATGGGACACAACTCCTCCCAATGACACCAACAATGGGGCCCCATGACACCAATGATGGGGCACATTTCCTCCCACTGACACCAATGATGGGGCACATTTCCTCCCACTGACACCAATGATGGGGCACATTTCCTCCCACTGATACCAATGATGGGGCACAATTACTCCCACTGACACCAATGATGGGGCACATTTCCTCCCACTGACACCAATGATGGGGCACAATTACTCCCACTTAAACAAAAGATATGGCATTATTTTTTTCCACTGACCCTGAGATCTTTTTCTACTCCCAAAAGCCACAGTTTGCCCCAAAGTCTGAAGGACAGTAAACTGGCTCTTTGTTTAGAAAGTTTGGAGACCCTTGCTCTAGGGGAATAGGAGAGGAAAGGGAAGAAGTCACTGCTCAGACTCATTTCTTTTTAATGTTAAAGTTCCGGCTTGAGCTACTGAACTGTATGAACAACTGGCATCTTTTTTCAAAATGGAATGAAGCCCTACTGTTTTGTGAGAGCCCCCCCATTTCCCAACCATGCACCTATTTTTTTGAAAAGCCAATTTATACATACCTCAAATTCTGAGCTCTCATAGATGGTCAAACGATGTCACAAGCCCTTTTTTTTTTCTTTTTACATGTCTCTGTAGTAAAACCATGTTGTTTACATAGGTCAATACCTCAAGCTAACATTTACACACGAAACTGAATACATCATAGGATAGACTGCATGTGAGGTTTTAATCAGACAATGCAAGCCCCAAAGCAGTCGGCTCTTTAGCTACACCATGGTGCTTTGGTAATCCTTAGTCATGTATTACATTGGTAAAGTTTATTGGTAAAACAGACATTGCATTGAGGGGAGTCACATGGAAAAGGTCATTGGTGGTGAAGGATTCTACTCACTGATGAATGGCTTGCAGAAACTTCCTCTGGTGCTTGCGGACTTTGGCATGGTCAATCTTCTTTATTAGTTTGGTGTGCTTGTAAATGAGCCATGTTTCTCGCAGGACATTCGCTGCCGCATTCTTTATCTGCAAGTTGGGGATAAAATGTTAGAATTTAGGATTCCCAAGGTACAAAGCCTCGCCTGCCCTAATCACATTGCACCCTTAGCATCATGTGTACTCCTCCCCCAAATTCATTCCGTTCCCATGTCATTCCACCAACTGCATTCCCCTCACTTCGCTCTCCAATGCCTCCTGCTCCCCTCACATCTATCTTCTCATTCCCTCCCATATTCTTACTTTACCCACTTCATTCCTCTCATTCCACTCACATCATTCACCTCAATCCTCCCACATCATTGTTTATGCTTCTTCCACTTAATTCTTCTGTTTCTATCGTTCTTTTAGTCCTCCTTCATTCATTGCCTATCGACTCGATTCTTCCTGTTTACCCCAATTTTCCCTTCCTCCCACTTCATCATTTCTTTTTATTTCATCATCATTCCTCTCATTCCTCCCACAACGTCATTCCTCTCACTCCTCCCACATTGTCACTCCTCTTACTCCTCTTGTATCATCTTTTCTCACACATTCTCATTCCTTTCACTCCTCACTCATCCCCATTCTTCTCATTCCTCCCACAATGTCATTCCTTCCACTCCTCCCACATTGTCATTACTCTTACTCCTCACACATCATCATTCCTCAAACATCCTCATTCCTCTCACTCCTCCCACACTCTCTTTACTTGCACTCCTCACACATCATCATTTCTTCCACATTGTCATTCCTTTCTCTCCTCCCACAATGTCATCCCTCTCACTCCTCCCACATTGTCATTCCTCTCACTCCTCCCACAATGTCATTCCTCTCACTCCTCCCACACGGTCATTCCTCCCACATGGTCATTACTCTCACTCCTCTTACGTCATCATTCCTCACTTTCCTCACACATCCTCATTCCTCTCACTCCTCCCACATTGTCATTCCTTTCACTCCTCACACATCCCCATTCCTCTCACTCCTCGCACAATGCCATTCCTCTTACTCCTCCCACGTTATCATTCCACACACATCCTTATTTCTCTCACTCCTCCCACATTCTCATTCCTCTTACTCCTCCCACAATGTCATTCCTCACACATCTTCATTTCTCTTACTCCTCCCACATCCATATTCCTTTCACTTCTCACACATTCTCCTTCCTCTTACTCCTTCTACGTCATCATTCCTCACACTCTTCACACATTCTCATTCCTTTCACTCCTCCCACAATGCCATTCCTCTCACTCCTCCCACATTATCATTCCTCTCACTCCTCCCACATCATCATTCCTCTCACTCCTCCCACATCATCATTCCTCTCACTCCTCCCACATCATCATTCCTCTCACTCCTCCCACATCATCATTCCTCTTACTCCTCCCACATCATCATTCCTCTCACTCCTCCCACATGGTCATTCTTCTAAACCCTCCCACATCATCATTCCTCTCACATTGTCATTCCTCTCACTCCTCCCACAATGTAATTCCTCTCACTCCTCCTACAGTTTAATTCCTCTAACTCCTCCGACATGGTAATTCCTCTCACTCCCCCCACATCATCATTCCTCTCACTCCCCCCACATCATCATTCCTCTCACTCCTCCCACATCATCATTCCTCTTACTCCTCCCACAATGTCATTCCTCTAACTCCTCCCAGTTTAATCCCTCTCACTCCTCTCACATTGTCGATTCTCTCACTCCTCCCACAGTTTAATTCCTCTCACTCCTCTCACAATGTCATTCCTCTCACTCCTCCCACAATGTCATTCCTCTCACTCCTCTCACTCCTCCCACAATGTCATTCCTCTCACTTATCTCACAGTGTCATTCCTCTCACTCCTCCCACAATGTCATTCCTCTCACTCCTCCCACAATGTCATTCCTCTCACTCCTCCCACAATGTCATTCCTCTCACTCCTCCCACAATGTCATTCCTCTCACTCCTCCCACATCATCATTCCTCTCACTCCTCCCACATCATCATTCCTCTCACTTCTCCCACATCATCATTCCTCTCACTCCTCCCACATCATCATTCCTCTCACTTCTCCCACATCATCATTCCTCTCACTCCACCCATAGTTTATTCCTCTCACTCCTCTCACATTGTCGATTCTCTCACTCCTCCCACAGTTTAATTCCTCTCACTCCTCCCACATTGTCATTCCTCTCACTCCTCCCACAATGTTACTCCTCTAACTCCCCCCACAATGTCATTCCTCTCACTCATCTCAGTGTCATTCCTCTTACCCCTCCCACAGTGTCATTCCTCTTACCCCTCCCACATCATAATGTTGTCATTCTTTTAAGCCCAGCTCCATCTATCTGGTGATTTAGTTGGGCACGACAACAATAAGTTTGGTAATACGTTTTTAGCGAAGGGAGCCATTTTTTTTTGTATTCATACTTGGCAAAATCACAGGTTTAAGTTTCTCAATGGACCCCATAGAGCCTGTACTTCCCCACCTCGTTCTTCCCTATCCCACCGTTCTGGCCCAGACAAGAAATACCCATAGTTGGTGAACACATAAAATGCTCCCTGCATTGTGGCCAGTGAATGCTGCCAACCCATGGCAGGGGGTGTGGGCATAACCCTGTGCAAATTTCCACCCGCTCAGCATGGTGGAGCCAACGAAATCCTCAGTAGGCGCCATGAAAAAAGTTACATTACCCAGTGTGGACAATGTACAAGTTCCCTTGATTGCTGGAGTTCTGTTAGCTCCCTGCAGATTCCTTATTTCACCCATAAGGCCCAAGTCATGATAACGGCCATGAGAGAACTGTAGGTGTAGCCCCATCTTCCCAAGCAAAGAAGCCTAGAGCTCAAGCTGGAAAACCAAATACCTCAACAGAGGCCAAGAAGAGTTCCTTTTGGTACTCAATGTTCTCAGCATCAAAAGCCAAAATCTAGCATAAGGTGACCAGATCTTTAAAATGAAATCCAGGGACATATTTTTTTTTTATATTGCCAAATGGTAAACTATTTTATACACATATTTTCCTCAAATTTTATATGCAGTCAGAAGTGTAGCATGGGTTGTCAGCGACCGGGACAAGGCAAGAAATTTGCACCCCCCGCCAGACTTTTAGCACTCCCCGAGTCCCTTCCACTAGTACAGTAGTACTGACCAACTTGATTCCTACACTGACCTACCTGACCACTGCACTAACCTACCTGATTCCTACACTGACCACTACACTGACATACCTGACCACTACACTGACCTACCTTATCCGTACACTGACCTACCTGATTTCTACACTGACCACTACACTAACCTACCTGATTCCTACACTGACCACTTCACTGACCTACCTAATTTCTATACTGACCACTACACTAACCTACCTGATTCCTACACTATCCACTACACTAACCTACCTGATTCCTACACTGACCACTACACTGACCTACCTGACCACTACACTGACCTACCTTATCCGTACACTGACCTACCTGATTCCCACACTGACCACTACACTAACCTACCTGATTCCTACACTGACCTACCTGATTCCTACACTGACCACTACACTGACCTACCTGATTCCTACACTGATCTACCTAATTTCTATACTGACCACTACACTGACCTACCTGATTCCTACACTATCCACTACACTAACCTACCTGATTCCTACACTGACCACTACACTGACCTACCTGACCACTACACTGACCTACCTTATCCGTACACTGACCTACCTGATTCCCACACTGACCACTACACTAACCTACCTGATTCCTACACTGACCTACCTGATTCCTACACTGACCACTACACTGACCTACCTGATTCCTACACTGATCTACCTAATTTCTATACTGACCACTACACTGACCTACTTTATCCGTACACTGACCACTACACTAACCTACCTGACCACTACACTGACCTACCTTATCCGTACACTGACCTACCTGATTCCTACACTGACCACTACACTGACCTACCTAATTTCTATACTGACCACTACACTAACCTACCTGATTCCTACACTAACCTACCTGATTCCTACACTGACCTACCTGACCACTACACTGACATACCTTATCTGTACACTGACCTACCTGATTCCCACACTGACCACTACACTGACCTACCTGATTCCTACACTGACCACTACACTGACCTACCTGATTCCTACACTGATCTACCTAATTTCTATACTGACCACTACACTGACCTACTTTATCCGTACACTGACCACTACACTAACCTACCTGACCACTACACTGACCTACCTTATCCGTACACTGACCTACCTAATTTCTATACTGACCACTACACTGACCTACTTTATCCGTACACTGACCACTACACTAACCTACCTGACCACTACACTGACCTACCTTATCCGTACACTGACCTACCTAATTTCTATACTGACCACTACACTAATCTACCTGATTCCTACACTATCCACTACACTAACCTACCTGATTCCTACACTGACCTACCTGACCACTACACTGACCTACCTTATCTGTACACTGACCTACCTGATTCCCACACTGACCACTACACTAACCTAACTGATTCCTACACTGATCTACACTGACCACTTCACTGGCCTACCTAATTTCTATACTGACCACTACACTAACCTACCTGATTCCTACACTGACCTTCTTCTGGGAAGGCTTTTCACAAGATTGTGGAGGGTGTCTGTGGGAATTTGTACCCATTTGTGAGGTCCGGTACTGATGTTGAATGAATAGGTAGGTATTCAATAGGGTTAAGGTCAGAGCTCTGTGCATATATATATATATATATATATATATATATATATATGTATGTATGTGTACATGTATGTGTACGAATGTGTGTCCCAAGTGCGTTCAGATCTTACGGGGTTAATGACCGCACCAGCCAAGCAGACACTGGCTGCAAAAAGTGCCTTGAGGCGATTCAGTTCGCATTTGTAGCGCTATACAAGTCATTCATTCACTCATTCACTTACCCGATTCCTATACTGACCACTACACTAACCTAACTGATTCCTATGCTGACCACTACACTGACCTACCTGAGTTCTAAACTGACCACTACATTGACATACCTAATTACTGCACTACTCACACCCCCCCCCCCTCTACATGAACAGTGTAGATTGGTTGATAATTTGTTCACCTCTCCATGGCCTCCATGATAATCTATCGGAGCAGGGCTCTCCCCAGCACCAGGTACTGTTCCCGACACCCAGCCGCTCCTCAGTATCCCCTGCCAAGAGCTTCTCCAATAGCTGCCGTACTCCCTGCACCACAGCTTCCCTCCACTGTTCACACACAGGCCGCCCACACCAGAGGGATAATGGGGGACTGGCTGGACTACCGGAGTCCGTGGGGGGGGGACACAGCACACTTGGGGGGGGGGGGGGGGCACAGTAATGATTTTGCGCCCCCCCAAATGTTGCACCCAGGGCGAGAGTACCAGATGCCCCCCCTCCATGCCACTGCAATCTGAGGACAAATCTGGGGACAGACTGCTCCGGGGACAGTGTCCTCAATCCGGGGACTGTCCCCAGAAACCGGGGATGTCTGGTCACTCTAGCGCCAAGTTCAACCCCCCAAAACCTGAACCTCCAAATCCTCAAATATTGTTCAGCATGAAGGGGCACCACCACTTTCCAAAGCTGGGGGGGAGCATCTGCTAGCTTTTATTTTATATCCTCACTTGGGCAACCAGCATCTAAGATTCTTAGGTGCCGTAACTGGTTTCCGGTATATCCGTGCAGATTCTTAATACACCCATCAGGCTTGAATCTTAATAACTGCCATGAGGGAACTGTAGATGTATCTACGGAATATCATATGTCCCATTACAGCAGGAGGAAAACACTCCATCAGCATTCTTGATTACGATCTCCTGACATTTTTAGCAAAGCCTTCTCAGGAGTGCATTGCCTGAGCTCAGGAGATTAAAATCAAATGACTGGAAATGGGAGCATTTCCATACACCTTCCAATGTTGAGAAACATTCCGCTTTTAATGGGGATGGATCACACCAACTTGCTGCATGCAGCAGGTAAAAAACAAAAACAAAACTGAGAGCTGCATTATGGAGTATTGACCAGTTGGCCATTAAAGTCAGCTAAATTGAAATCCTTCAAAAATGCAATTTACTGAAAAGAATGCAAACCACGTCAACATTTCTGCTCTGATTCACCGGTGCGAAGGGACCCTAAACAGCCAATTAAAGAGTCCATCTACTGGAAGTTACCAAAAGATAAACAAGCGTACAGCTTTGGGCTTAAACATATCCTTCCATGCCACAGCACACTCCTTGTCACACCATATGGCCAAAAGTATGTGATCCCCTAACCATGAGCTTGTTGGGCGTCCCATTCCAAAACATGGGCCATAATATGGAGTTGTCTCTTACACCCCTTTGAGGCTATAAAACCCTTAAGCTTCTAGTAATTCCTTCCACAAGTTTTTGCAGGATGTCTGTGGGATTTTGGGCCCATTTGTGAGACCAGGTACGGATGTTGGATGAAAAGATTTGTCTCGAAATCTGCGTTTCCGTTTCATCCCAAAGGTGTTCACTAGGGTTGAGGTCAGGACTCTGCACAGGCCACTCACGTTCCTCCACATTTATGGAGCCGGCTCTACTCTTCTGAGGAGGCTTTCCACAGGACTTCTGAAGGTGTCTGTGGGAATTTGTTGCCAATTTGTGAGGTCAGGTAATGATGTTGGATGAGAAGACTTGGCTCACACACCCAGCCCCACATTGGGCACCAAAAAATAAATAAAGACCTGGCTTACAGTCAAAGTTCAAATTCATCCCAAAGATGTTCAGTAGGGTTGAGGTCAGGGCTCTGAACAGGACACTCATGTTCCTGTACATCAAACTGGTCAAGCCATGTCTTTATGGAGCTGGCTCTACTCTTCTGAGGAGGCTTTCTACAGGACCTTTGAAGGTGTCTGTGAGAATTTGTACCCATTTGTGAGGTCAGGTAGTGAAGTTGGATGAGAAGGCCTGGCTCACATATCAAGCCACACGTTGGCCTGGCTTACAGCCAATGTTCCAATTCATCCAAAAAGGTGTTAAGTAGGGTTGAGGTCAGGACACTCAAGTTCCTGCACACCAAACTGGTCAAACCACATCTTTTTGGAGCTGGCTCTACTCTTCTGGAAAGGCTTTGGAGGGTGTCTTTGGGAATTTTAGCCCATTTGTGAGGTTAGATACTGATGTTGGATGAAAAGACCTGGCTCACAAATCATCCCAGAAGTGTTCAGTAGAGTTAAAGTCGGGACACTTGAGTTCCTCCACACCAAACTGGTCAAGCCATGTCTTTATGGAGCTGGCTCTACTCTTCTGGGAAGGCTTTCAGCAAGATTTTTAAAGGTGCGAGACCTGGCTTACAGTCTGCGTTCAAATTCACCCCAAAGGTGCTCAGTAGGGTGGAGGTCAAGGCTCTGTGCAGGACACTCCAGTTCCTGCACACCAAACTGGTCAAACCACGTCTTTATAGAGCTGGCTTTGTACACAGGACACAGTCATGGTGGAACAGAAAAGGGTCTTTAACAAACTGTTACTCTAAAGTTGGAAGAGCACAACTGTCTACAATGTCTTTGCATGATGGAGTATCAACATAACCCTTCACTGGAGACACCCGAACTTAGTGTTTTTGAAAGGGGCTCCACATATTTTTGGCCATACAGTGCATCTAGGTATGTGCCCTCCCCTCTACAAAACAGTTTTTGTGATACCAACTCTTGCCAGCAGAGGGCTTCAGGCTACCAGCTGAAAAAAGGAGAAGGCTATGAGGTCAATATGAGGTCAATGTTTGACTTTTTAACTGTTTAATTTACCAATAATAGTTTATCCACCTGCGGACGCTGGTGTTAGGGTTCCCTATTTTATAAATGTTTCATTCTGCACTTGTCTTGGGATTTGCTATTAATATGTTTAGGCCATAACCAAGACAAAGATGGAGACCAAGATGGAGAAGAGGTGATACCATCTGCAATTAGTGCCATGCAGTGTGAAAAGTCTACCAACCATTATTAAGGCTTACTTTGGCCTAAAATTACTTTTTCTTATTATATTATTAAAGGGTCAAGTTGCTCCCGAAACGACTAATAGTGGACCTGTGGCTTTGCCTATTTGCTGCACTCCCCAACTGGGTCAAAGAGAAGGTAGAAGAAGCGGCCACCTTGGGCCCCCCAGCAGGAGGTAGAGGAGAAAATGGGGCACAAAAAAGGACAGGACCTGCAACCTATGCTGCTGAAGTAGCTCACAAGTCATGTTGAGGGGGAGGGGCACAGTTTGACCCTTTTGACATGGGTGCTAAAGGATCAGCAATACCCAGCCACTCCATTACTCCATCAAAACCATTGCAAATACACAGTACTTTCAGGTATGGGGGTGCATGTGAGCTCCTCCAAGCATGCAATGCCCAATCTCCAGCCCCGAACACCGTCATGGGAGGAAGGTGGTGAGGTCATCAACCTCGGTAAGCCCCCTCACCATCCTACATGGAGCTTACACAGAGATTGACTCCTTGGAGGTTTTGGGGGTGCACGTGAGCTCCTCCCAGCATGCAATGCCCAATCGCCAGCCCTGAACACTGTCCTATGAGGAAGGTGGTGATATCTTCAACCTTGTGTAAGCTCCCCCACCATCCTACATGGAGCTTATATGGAGATTGACTCGGGGGGTTGGGGATGCAGGTGAGCTCCTTTCAGCAAGCAATGCCCAATCGCCAGGCCTGAACACTGTCATGTGAGGAAGGTGGTGAGATCATCAACCTAGTGTAAGCTCCTCCAACATCCTACATGGAGCTTACACAGAGATTGACTCCTTGTGTGTATGCGGGTGCACGTAAGCTCCTCCAAGCATGCAATACCCAATCTCCAGCCAGAACACTGTCATGTGAGGAAGGTGGTGAGGTCATCAACCTTGTGTGAACTCCCCCACAATCCTACATGGAGCTTACACAGAGACTGACTCCTTTGGGGGGTTTAGGGATGCATGTGAGCTCCTCCCAGCATGCAATACCCAATCTCCATCCCTGAACACTGTCCTGTAAGGAAGGTGGTGAGGTCATCAACCTTGTGTAAGCTCCCCCACCATTATATATGGAGCTTACACGGAGATTGACTCCTTGGGGGTTTGGGGGTGCATGTGAGCTTCTCCCAGTATGGAATGCCCAAGCATGAGCCCCGAACACTATCATGTGAGTAAGGTGGTGAGGATTATCAACCTTGTGTGAACTCCTCCACAATCCTACATGGAGCTTACACAGAGACTGACTCCTTGGGGGGGGGGGGTTTGGGGGTGCACGTGAGCTCCCCCCAGCATGCAATGCCCCAATTGCCATCCCTGAACACTGTCCTGTGAGGAAGGTGGTGAGGTCCTCAACCTTGTGTAAGCTCCCCAACCATCCTACATGGAGCTTGCACAGAGATTGACTCCTTGAGGAATGGAGGTTCGGGGGAGGTGGGTATAAATGGGTTGGCGGGTGCAGTGGCGTATCTAGGGTATGGCAAGCCATAGCAAGTGCCATGGGCGCTACACATGAAGGGGGCGCTATTGAGCAGGGAATCCAGCATAAAAGTTCTTCACTGAAGTTAAAACTAGAGCTTTTTAAACTTCTCCCCTTCCTACTTGCTTATGGGGAGAAGCAATTACAGTTTCCTGGGTCCCATCAGGTCAAAATAGGGGCCCAGGAAGTGAGCGTAAAGGAGGGACTTTTTCTTCATTTTCGGGGCGCATGTACATCATGCCGCCTACTCAAATAGTCCCAGCTCATTGGCGGAGTGATTCCCTGTCCTGCTCCCGTCCTCAGGTGCTGAGATGGAGTGCTGTGCTTCTGACAAGTAACAGCCAGAGGGGGGGCGTGGCTGCATGTGCCGAGCTCCACACAGATTGGCTGTGGAGACTGTCAGTCTGCAGAGTGTCCTGGGCTGCTGGAGAAAAGTTATAGAAGGCGCTGTGTGTGCACTGCAGGAAGGCTGAGATCGGAGGAGGGGAGGTAATAAATCCGGGGTCTGGCATCCCAGCACACAGAGCAGCAGGACGGGACAAATCACAATAACACTGCCCAGGTAATATGGAGCTTGGCATCCCCGGGATCCCTGTAGATGTGCCTGCTTATCACTTCCCCTCCATGGCTGAGGCTGCTCTGTGCATCGGTGAGCATCAAAGTGTTTACATAGAAAGATCCCCCCACAGATATGACTGAGCCATGGGCATAGACCAGCTGGAACTCAGCTTCCTACAGGTGGAAGAAGCTAGCAGGATCCTGGAGGTCCTGAAGTGAGGAGGACAGAGAGGGATAGAGAGTCATGTATGCAGATAGGATCAGAGCTCACATTCTACCTCCCAGTCTGAATGAATGCATTTCTGTTTTGTCACAATATCATTTTTCAGAGAAGCCCCTTCCTCTCAGGCTGATGTCAGGTGGGAGACTCTGTTGCTAGTGACAACGCTTCAGTGGCATAGAACCTCCCACCTACCTCTATGGAATTGCTTCCTCTCAGAATACTACAGAATGTTGATCACTAGGGATGGGAGTGATTCCAGAGGGACCAACTGGCAGCCTTGTTGCTACCCTGCAGATGGCCGTTCATTTTGACTGGGATAAAGGCGCATGCATTAGAGGGAGGATGGTGATGGGGAGCTCCGGGGAGTGGCTGAGGTCACCAAACAGGAGTTGTTAGGCCTGAAGGAGCTGAGACCGGAAGCATGACCTAGGCCTGAGCCGGGTCACAGAGAGTGAGTTACGCTGCTTTCACACTGGGGCACGGGCCGTCATTTTTGCAGAGGTATTACGCCGCTGGTGGGGTGATTTTAACCCCCGCTAGCAGCCGAAAAAGGGTTAAAACCACCCGCAAAGCACCGCTGCAGCGGCGCTTTGCCAGCAGGTCGGCCGCGCTGCCCATTCATTTCAGTGGGCAAGAGCGGTGGAAGAGGTGTACACACCGCTCCGAAGATGCTGCTTGCAGGACATTTTTTAACGTCCTGCCAGCGCATCACACTGACACTGCAGGGGAGCCATATTTCAGGCGCTTTACAGGTGCTATTTTTAGCCCAAAAGCACCTTAAAAAATGCCCCAGTGTGAAAGGGGTCTTACTGTCAGGAGACCTGTTACCGGCCTGTGCTAGACGCTGTGGGGTTGATTTATTAGAGGAAAATCCACTTTGCACTTAAAAGTGCACATGGAAGTGCAGATGCTGTAGATCTGAAGGGGACATGCAAGGAAAATAGCATTTTAGCTTGCACATGATTGGATGATAAAATCAGCAGAGCTTCCCCTAATTTCAGAGCTTCCCCTCAGATTTACAGCGATCTACAGCGACTGCACTTCCATGTGCACTTCCAAGTGCAAAGTGGATTTTCCTTTAGTAAATCAACCCCTGTGCGTCATTAACGTCACTTGTCTTCTGTCATCAGATTATCTGTGCAGACCTAAGGAGAATGTGTTCAGGATTGACTTCACTTGCTTCAAGATCCAGGACCTGGAGACTGACACTGTGCTCTTTGAAACCTCCAAACTCTGCTCAGGTACCTGTCATGGAGGGCACCTTTCCTGGGGCAGGGGCAGGGACAGGTCTCCTTCATACTTCAAGTAGAACTAGAGTTGTTGGATGGAATAAGGGAGGGTTATTGTTACCAATTTGACATCCATTTGGGTGCTGGTGCGTGTCTTTGAATGCACACTATCTGTGCTCAGGGGCATTTTCCTGCACTCAAACAGATATCAAGGTGAAAGCAGGGGCTGTGCTCATGAAGCTGCTGCATCCCAATTGATTTGAATTGGTCTGCCTGCCCGTGCATGTACTGCACATCTGTGTGCTTTTCATGCAGTGAAAACATGGCCCTGTACACTTAAAATGTTTTGACAGGGGCGCAGTTTCAGTGCTTGCCATAGGCGCCATTTTCACTAGATACGCCTCTGGGCGGGTGTACTAGTTGGAGACCTTTCACTTCTGCCTTGAATAAGACATGTGATAGAGTCTGTCTAATTTTGGGGTGTTTAAACAGCAACTCTGACTAAAATATTTAAAATCCCATGCCAGCATCTTGGAGATCCCAGGGGTGACATCTCCGATCGTGAGTTGTCAGCTGCACTCACCTGCCTTGGGGGTTTGACAGAGAATGCAGCTAGAGCAGCATAGGTGTGCGCAGCCTATTGCATTAGGGTGTGCACCCCAAAGCCCAAACACACAGTACCGATCACCTACGATGTTCATTCAGAAAGGGAAGGGGCCGGTAAATTACATATTTACTGGCCCCTTTCCCACTCCTAAAACATCCCAGCAGCAACAGCGATAGGAGAGGAGGGAAGCTGGCAGTGCTGTGGTGGGAAAGATGGGAGCCAGGGCAGTAGGGGGAATCTGTGCTGCACAGAGTGATTAGGGTGTGCCTGGGCACACCTGGCACACCCTGAGCGCACGCCTATGTAGAGCAGTGAGACTCCTAATAGTTCAGATGTGGAGACCAATACCTCATATGGCTTGCAGTGTGCCTGTTTTTTTTTTTTTTTTAATAAACACAATATTTTGGGGGAGTTCACATTCATCATCCCTCCTTGCCCCCCATTACTCACCCGTTTCGTTAGCTGCGTGTCCATCATGAAGTTATGGACGTGTTTTTCCGCTTTGGTGAGTTCCAGCTTTCGAGCGACGACGGCGACCACTAAGGCAGTACAGCCGGCACCCTGAAGGGGGCGACAAACAGTTAAAAGGATTACTGATTACTGTAGAAACATTGACTCCCATGAATTGCACAAGAGGAGGACAAAGAATGCAAAGAACATAGAAATAAAAACATGAGCAAGTGCATGTGATGAACTACACTGAACTAAACAGATAATACAAAGTTAAGGCTTCATGCACATGGGGCGTTAGAAAAAAAAAAAAACGAGCTGCAAAGACACTACCAACGCCCAGAAAAAAGCGGTTGTACAAACGCGCTTTTAGTAGCTTTTTGCCTTGGCGTTAAGCTGCATTCGCTTTTAGCAGCGTTTCTCTGCCTGGTTCCCTATGAGAGCCGTCTTTGATCCGATTTTCAGCCCATTGATTTGAATAGAAGTCACATCCAAGTCGGATTATTTATGATCCGACTTGTGCTCTAAGGATCTTGAAGGGGAACCCCACGCCAAAATAAAAACAAAAAAACGGCGTGGGGTCCCCCCTCCCAAGATCCATACCAGGTTCTTTGTGTCTGGTATGACGCCAAAATGAAACAAAAAAATATGGCGTGGATTCCACCCCAAGACTATAACAGACCTTTTGGTCTGGTATGGATTTTGAGGGAAAACTCCACGGCAAAAAAAAAAAAAAAAGGCGTGGGGCTCCCCCAAAAAATCCATACCAGACCCTTACCTGAGCATGCAGCCCAGCAGATCAGGAAAAGGAGGGGACGAGCGAGCATGGGGGGGGGGGATCCTTTCATGTTGATGGGGACAAGGGCCGACAACCCTGGGCGGTGGTTGTTGGGGTCTGCAGGCAGGTGGTTTGTCAGAATCTAGAGGCCCCCTTTAACAAGGGGGGCCCCCACATCCCACCCTCCCCTATGTGAATGAGTATGGGGTACACTGTACCCCTACCCATTCACCCCCAAAAAAGGCAGTGTAGTGTAAATAAAAAACAGGAGACGGTTTTGACAAGTCCTTTATTAAAAATCTTCCTCGGGTCTTCTCCCTCTGGTCTCCGTCCTCCGGTGCCGTCTTTTCCGCCACCGGTCCGGTCCTCCTCCGACGCTGTCTCCCGTCGTTGTGCCAGCTCCGCTCTCTGCCGTTTCTTACGTAGCCATGGGGCGTGGCCATCCGGTGACGTAACCGTGAGACCTCACGTGACATCACAAAGGGGTGGGGTCTCACCAGATGGCCCAGGCAGAGTCACTCATCAAATGACTGAAAAAACTGCCAACACGTTTTGGGGTGTGACCACTCCTTCCTCAGGGTTGACTCATATGGCACAATTAGTGAAATTATTTATATTAAGATTTTGGCGGTGATACAGAATCCGGAATGTATCCATCGGCAAATCTTTGCTCTCTTTCTGGATTCAGATTCTGAGTACCCCGGGGTCCTGTATCACTAGAGCGCCCTCACCAGGGCTATGGAGCCTTAGAAATTGTATAATATCGCACCACCGAGTACCGGCATTCCGAGCATTTCTCTGAGGTTTGTTCTGGGCTCCGTACACCCCAAATGTCAGGTGTCAGGAGGTGAATGGGAGAATGGGAATCCCTCCAGAGCAGATTGTTTGTCACATGTCCCCCCCCCCCCACCGGTCTGACATTTCACCAGCCCTCCCAATTTTCAGCTTGTAAATTTCACTGACAAGTCAGCCAGCTGGTCTCCAGAAGCTGCGGCCTGCCTGTCCCCGGGGGGGGAGTGGAGCCTTTCTATAATGCTTCTTCCCTGCAGCTGCCAGCACTAAATTAGCTGGCTGTAGATTCCATATGGAGAGGACAGAACTGCCAAACAGACAAGATAAATTTTCCGGATATCAGTTTTCAGAGAAGAGAAGCGACAAAATCACTTAATTCAACCAATTAACACCTTTACCTTTCAATGGGAGAGGAACTAATATGCAATCCTGTTACCTGACACACTCACAAAAACCTAGGGGGTGTATTTATAAAAAAAAATAAAAAATCGCATAGCCCACTAAAAGTGCATATACATTCGTTCTGTGTGAATGGGGACAAAAAAAACAAATGTTATTAGGTTGTATCCTGCGCTGTTCAAATGTTTTGCATTGATTTCTAATGGAAAATACCACATTTGGCCACTAGATGGAACTAAGTATCATAGGTAATGCTTATGATACTTAGCACCATCTAGAGGCCAAATGCAGTATTTTTTCGCTTTAGAGGGACTACTATGCATTCCTGTTACCCGACACACTCCCAAACCTAGGGGCTACTTAAAAAAAAAAAGAAAAGAAAAATCACAGATCCCAATAGAAGTGCATGTGCATTTGTTCTGTGTGAATAGGGGCAAAAAACATATGTTGTTAGGTTATTTCCTGCGCTGATTAAATGTTTTTCATTGATTTAGATTGAAAAATACTGCATTTGGCCACTAGATGGAAATAAGTATCATAGCTAATTCTTGTATTACTTAGCACCATCTAGAGGCCAAATGCAGTTTTTTTTCTCGCTTTAGAAGGACTAATATTCATTCCTGTTACCCAACACACTCAAAACCTAGGGCTACTTTAAAAAAAAATTGCACAGCCCAATAAAAGTGCATGTACATTAGTTGTGTGAGAATGGAGGCAAAAAAAACCCCCAAATGTTAATAGGCTATTTCTTGTCCTGGTCGAATGTTTTCAATTGATTTCTAATGGAAAATACTGCATTTGGTCTCTAGATGGAACTAAGTATCATAGGAAATTCTTACGATACTTAGCACCATCTAGAGGCCAAATGCAGTATTTTCTCGCTTTAGAAGGACTACTATGCATTCCTGTTACCCGCCACACTCACAAACCTAGGGGCTACTTAAAAAAATAATAATCTCACAGACCAAGGAAAGTGCACATGCATTTGTTCTGTGTGAAGGGGCAAAAAAATAAAATAAAATGATATTAGGTTATTTCCTGCATTGATTGAATGTTTTTCATTGGTTTCTAATGGAAAATAATGCATTTGGCCACTAGATGGACCTAAGTATCAAAGGAAATTTTTATGATACTTAGCACCATCTGGAGGCCAAATGCAGTATTTTCTCGCTTTAGAGGGGCTACTATGCATTCCTGTTACCCGACACACTCACAAACCTAGGGGGTACTTAAAAAATAAATAAAACATTTTTTATTAGGCTATTTCCTGTCCTGGTCGAATGTTTTTCATTGACTCATGATGGGAAATACCGCATTTGGCCACTAGATGGAACTAAGTATCACAGGAAATTCTTATGATGCGTAACACCATCTAGAGGCCAAATGCAGCATTTTCTCACTTTAAATCTATGGAAAGCATTCAACCAGCAAAGGAAAGAGCCTAATCACAGTCAATAGGGGGGGGGGGGGCAGGGTATGAGTTGTCATGTGTTCCAGGCTTCTGTATTTTGGAGTTGGGTTGGCATTCCGAAGGCAACGCAGCCGCGCAAAGTGGCGCGTGTTACCACGCCGTCGTAACGCGCATTTTACTGCCCTTTTTGCGCAATACGTGCGTGTGAAGTCCAAAATACATTGTCAGCCATGTACAGGCATCTGCAGCAGCGTAGTCGCACCATGCTGGGGTCGGGGATTGAGTCCCACTGGAGGTAATAGTATAATTTGTATCACAGTATGGGTGCCATCATAGTATCATATGTGACCGTGTGAGTATAGGGAAAAGTGATAGAGCATGGGGGGCCCCAGAGTGGAGAAAACTGGGTATTCGGTTTTCTCCAGGTTTCAAAGTCCGGAATCCAAAGGCTTCAAAAAAAAGAGTCTTGGGTGGACGGAGAGTTCAACCCTATGTCCAGGTCTTACTGGAGACTTGTAGGCTGTGTAAGTATAGGGAAAAGCGATAGAGTGCGGGGCTCCAGAGTGTCTGTACTGAGTGGACAATACTGGGTATTTGGTTTTCTCCAGGTTTTGTAATCCCCGATCAAAGTCCGGAATCCAAAGGCTTTAAAGAGTCTTAGGTGGATGGAGCCTTCAATCCTGTAACCAAGTCTTACTGGAGACCTGCAGGCTGTGTGAGTTTAAGGAAAAGTGATGGAGCTCCAGAGTGTCCGTACTGAGCGAAGAAAACTGGGTATTCAGTTTTCTCCATGTTTTGTAATCCCAGATCAAAGTTCAGAATCCAAAGACTTCAAAAGAGCCTAGGTTGGCGGAGCCTTCAATCTTGTGTCCAAGTCTTACTGGAGACCTGCAGGCTCTGTGAGTATAGGGAAAAGCGATGGAGCCCGGGGCTCCAGAGTGTTCTACTGAGCGCAGAAAACTGGGTATTCGGTTTTCTCCAGGTTTTGTAATCCCAGCTCAATGTCCGGATTCCAAAGACTTCAAAGAGTCTTGGGTGGAGGGAGCCTTCAATCTTGTGTCCAGGTCTAACTGGAGACCGGCAGGCTGTGTGAGTACAGGAAAAGTGATGGAGTCCGAGGGAACCAGAGTGTCCGTACTGAGCAGAGAAAACTGGGTATTCGGTTTTCTCCAGGTTTTGTAATCGCGGATCACAGTCTGAAGGCTTTAAAGAGTCTTGGGTGGACGGAGCCTTCAACCCTGTGTCTGGATCATACTGGAGACCTGCAGGCTGTGTAAGTATAGGGAAAAGCGATGGAGCCCAGGGCTCCAGAGTGTCCGTACTGAGTGGAGAAAACTAGTTATTTGGTTTTCTACAGGGTTTGTAATCCCAGATCACAGACTGGTGTCCGAAGCCTTGAAAGGGTCTTGGGTGACCTGCAGGCAATGTCAGTATAGGGAAATGCGATGGAGTGCAGAGCTCCAGAGTGTCCGTACTGATGCAGAGAAAACTGGGATTTCTGTTTTATGAAGGTTTTATAATCCCGGATCAAAGTCCAGAATCTAAAGACTTCAAAGTGTCTTGGGTGGACAGAGCCTTCAATCTTGTGTCCAAGTCTTACAGGAGACCTGCAGGCTGTTTGAGTATAGGGAAAAGCGATGGAGCCCAGGGCTCCAGAGTGTTCTTACGGAGCGCAGAAAACTGGGTATTCGGTTTTCTCCAGGTTTTGTAATCCCAGCTCAATTACCGGATTCCAAAAATTGGGTGGACAGAGCCTTCAATCTTGAGTCCAGGTCTAACTGGAGACATGCAGGCTGTGTGAGTACAGGAAAAAGTGACGGCGCCCGGGGCTCGAGTGTCCGTACAGAGCAGAGAAAACTGGGTATTCGGTTTTCTCCATGTTTTGTAATCCCAGATCAAAGTTCAGAATCGAAAACCGAGGTGACCCGAGTTGTCCCTTGTTCACACTTTGGACCCCCACCCAGAGTCGAGACGGACTTCCCTGGAGACTTCTCCTTCACCTGCGGTCCTACGGGCCGACTTCTTGAGGTCGCAGTGACCTAAAGATTCAATGTTTTTTTCAGTTATGGGACGAAACCCTGCATCAGTTTTTATGGCTCCTGGGCCCCTTTTTTTTTTTTTGGCCCTTGAAGCTAGGTTTGTATGATGTTTTGGTAGGGTGTTCTATGTTCTGGGGGGGGGGGGGTTTCATTGTTATGACGGTCCAGATTATCACTGTGTTGCTCAATTAACTTATGGGTCTCTGACCCTATTGAATAGGTGTGCCAATGCCGAGTTTAATTATATGTGTTGGGTTAATGGGCTCATCCTGCTTCTATTTCCCCCTGGTGCTCCTTGATGGCTCCCCTGGACGCTGAACTCCTGACCATTCTGTCATGGAATGTTCGGGGGCTCAACTCAAAATTTAAAAGGTCACTATTATTCCAATATTTGAAATTACATAATCCCCACATAGTGTTACTGCAGGAGACACATTTAACCGGTAGCAAGGTTCTGGCTCTGAAGAAGCCCTGGGTGCAGAGGGCGCTTCATGCGACCTACTCTTCGTATTCTCGTGGGGTATCTATCCTGATTAGCAAACGTATATCGTGTGTGATTCATGATGTTCATCTGGACCCCCAGGGAAAATTCGTTATGGTAGTGCTAAGTGTATATAACAAAAAGTATGTTATTGTGAATGTCTATCTGCCTCCCCCAAGTCAGATACAGACTTTGTACACTCTCTATGAGAGGCTGGCTCCGCATTGCCCAGCGCAGGTTCTGTTCATGGGAGATTTTAATGCTACACTGTCCCAAGACCTGGACAGGCCTTCCCCCCCAATCCAATTTTAATTCTGATCTCGGAACGTGGGCTCAGGCCACGGAGTTCCAGGAGGCGTGGAGGTGGCTTCATCCCCATGATAGAACGTACTCATGCTTTCTCAAGACGTCTTCCAGGACGGCACAATGAGAGATGACTAGTCCACCTGACAGGAAACACAATCAATCAAAGAGGTTAAAAACCCCACCCCTCCCTGTGCTCCTCAGTTTTTTGATTGTGTTTCCCCACAGCGAAACCGTTTGTTATTTTCTAAAGACCTAAAGGCCTGGTGCTGGAGGTCTCCCCCTGGGACCTAGGTCGAACGCTTAGGAAGCCTCTGGACCTAGCAGGACGGGCTCATCCTTCCTGGGGGGTCCCCCTTTTGTTGTAACATACTCAGGGGGGAAGGAATAGCCTTGAAGAACCCCCCTGAGTTTTCTGAAGCCCTAAGGTACAGGGTACCTGGAAGCTTCAGGGGCCAAATGTTTCCTCTTTTTTCCTCCCTACCTGGTGGGTGTCCACTTCGGAGGGGGGGCTGGCAGGTCTCCCGCAGATGCGGTGGTGAACCCAGCGGTGAAGCGCTGTTCTGGCTATTGGCGCCGCTCAGGCATGTGCAGCGCCATTTTCCCATGGCCTGGAGGACTCATGGATTTCCTCCTCTAGCGCCGGAATGACGTCACCGCGCGCCGCGCCACTTCCGGTCTACGGCAAGATGGCGACGGCCGGCGTCTTTTCAGCCAGCTTCCACTATAAAGATGCCAGGAAAAGAGGCGCCCATTCCTCCTGTTTGCTCTTAGCGACACGGTTCGAGCCCGGACGGCGCATGGAGCATGAGGAAAGGCCCGGTACGGCCAAGGCTACAGAGGAGGCCACAGGAGGTGAGTCCTACCCAGCCAGCAGGGGTTATGATGGGGGAGGTACCCCGACTCTTCCCCCTTTTTGCTCTGCACAGGGGTGTTTGGTACTAAAAAATTCCCTGTGTATATTTGTTTTTTCTGCAGGAGGGGACGTCACTGCCCAGGGGTCTACCAGCCGTCTCTCTAAAGCCCCTGCTCGCATCAAAAGATGTGGCTACTGCAACGATAGGTTGCCTCCAGACTATTCCAGACCTTTCTGCTTTAAATGCATTCAGAAATTGGCTGGAAAAGAAACATCTCAGGTCATGAAAGACTTCCTGTCTGTCCAGACCCAGATGCTAACTACGCTTAAGGAGTTTCAATCCTCACTCAGGTCTAGGGAACCAGAACCTCAGACAAGTGGGGGGGGCTCTTCCTCTCAGGAGAGTTCTTTGACTCCCAGGGTGGTTAAAAGACGCCCGCAGCCTCTAAAATCCCTACCTTCACAGGGTTCGGGGCTGGAGGAGGATTCAGATATCTCCGATCGAGAAGTATCTGATGAGGGTCTGGTGGATAGTCAGGCAGAGGACGAGGAAGAGGGCTCCAGGCCAGGAAGGCACATCTTCTCGGCCGATGATATGGAGGGCCTCCTTGGGGCAATTTATACTTCTGAGGAGATCCAGGAGCCTGCGGAACAGGTTTCCGCACAGGATAGAATGTATCAGGGTTTGTTGAAGTCTCAACCCAGAACCTTCCCCGTCCACCAGGCACTGAAGGACATTATCCTTCAAGAATGGAAGGATCCTGAAAGGAAGCTTTTAAGACCAAAAACGTGGAAACGTAGGTGCCCTTTCAAGGAGGAAGATGAAGATAGGTTCTTCAAAAAACCTTCCTTAGCCCAGGTATCCAAACAGTCTGACCTCTCCTTTGAGGATACTGGTAACCTCAAAGATCAGATGGACCGGCGTGCTGAAACCACCTTGCGGAGGGCCTGGGAAGCCAATGCGGCAGCCATGAGCCCGGCGCTGGCTTCAGCATGCGTAGCCAGGAATGCAGATGCATGGATCTCAAAATTAACGGACCATGTTTCAGGCACTTCCAAATCCAAGGAAGTCTTGGAGTCGTTGCAGCTAATAGGTAGCGCGGTGGCGTACCTAGCGGACGCAGCGGTAGAAACCGTAAGAACCACCGCAAAGACTGGAGCCCTCTTAAACTCTGCTAGAAGAGCTGTATGGGTCAAAACCTGGGATGGTGATAGTGCATCCAAGACCCGTTTATGTGGTCTCCCATTTGAGGGCTCTCTTCTTTTCGGTACAGGACTTGACCAAGCCCTGTCCAGGTCCACCGAAAAGGGTAAGAAGTTTCCTACCAAACCTAAAAAGGAAAAAAGGAGATTTTTTCGAGGCCCCCAGGGTAAGAACCGGTCTTCAGACAAAAGACCTGTCAATACTAGGAGGTGGAGTGCTGGCAAGGACAAACAGAAGGGAGGTATCCTTTTCTCCAGCCAAAAGCCTAATGACAAGAACTCTAAGTGACGTAAGGGTAGGGGGAAGGCTTTCCCAGTTTCTCCCCAGATGGGAAAGCATATCTCAGAGCCCCCATGTCCTCCAAATCTTAAAAGAGGGCTACAAGCTAGAGTTCCTTCACTCCCCTCCCCCGAAGTTTCTGGTAACACATCTACCCAGGGACCCCTTAAAAGCTGCAGGTCTGGTACAGAATGTCTCAGAACTGGAAAGGCAGGGAGTAGTTATCCCGGTACCTACAGAACAACAAGGTTTGGGCGTCTATTCCCACGTTTTCGTTGTTCCAAAGCCGTCAGGGAAGCATCGGCTTATAATAAACTTGAGACCCTTGAACGCTTATCTGCGTCGCAAGAGGTTTCGGATGGAGAGCGTGTACACTCTCAGGAAGCTTCTTCTGAGGGGGGTGTTCATGGTGACCATAGACCTAAAGGACGCCTATCTACACGTCCCGATATTCCCAGCACATCAGGCCTTCCTCAGGTTTGCAATCACTTCCGCCCAGGGAGTGCAGCATTGGCAGTTTGCTGCGCTTCCCTTCGGACTGTCATCCAGTCCAAGAGTCTTTACAAAGATCATGGCGGAGGTGATTGCTTACCTGCACCTGCAGGGTATAGCAGTAGTCCCCTACCTCAACGATCTGCTTCTCTACAATCAGAATCGAGATCTCCTTCTTGCAGACCTGGCCAGGGTCGTGAGCACCTTGGAAAGCCTGGGGTGGATCATCAACAAAGAAAAATCCTCGATGGTCCCAGAACAGAAGAAAGTTTACTTGGGATTCCTAGTGGATTCCTTAGAAAGAAAACTTGTTTTACCCCAGGACAAGGTCCAAGGCCTTATGACAACGGTCAGGTCTATGTTGGAGGCAGAGGAATCCTCCTTCAGAAGCATCATGCGGGTGCTGGGTCTAATGACCTCTTGCATCCCAGCGGTGCCGTGGGCTCAGCTCCACTCTAGACCTCTCCAAGAATTCCTTCTATCCTCTTGGGACGGATCAAGGGAATCTCTAGACTACAGGGTCCCCATCCCAGTTGTGGCAAAGGAATCTCTGAGGTGGTGGCTCCTTCCTCAGAATTTACTGGTGGGTCGTCTGTGGAGTCAGTCCAACCCTCTCAGGATAACCACAGACGCAAGCGCCTGGGGTTGGGGGGCTCACTTAGACGAGCTCAGAGCTCAGGGTTCCTGGAACCGAGGTCAGAGGGGCGCCTCCTCAAACCTCCGGGAATTGTTGGCGGTCCGGGAGGCTCTAAAGGCCTTCGAGGAGAGAGTCAGGGGCCGAGAGGTCCAGATTCTATCCGACAATGCCACCACAGTGGCATTCCTGAACCATCAGGGAGGCACCAGGTCGCGTACCCTTCTGGCTTTGTCTCTGGAGATCCTGAGCTGGGCAGAGCTCCGGATTCCCTCTATCACAGCGGTTCACATAAAAGGGGTTCACAACGTAGAGGCGGACTTTTTAAGTCGCCACCCGATTCTCCAGGGAGAATGGGAGTTGAACACAGAGGTGTTCGATCTGGTGTGCCAACGGTTCGGCAATCCGGAGATAGACCTCTTCGCCCGCAGGGAAAACAAAAAACTAAAGAGGTTCTTTTCCCTGACCCGGGAATGGGGCTCAGAGGGAGTGGATGCGCTGGCCCAGGTGTGGAGTTTTCATCTGGCCTATGCCTTTCCCCCTCTGAGTCTGATTCCGAGGATCCTGCAGAAGCTGGACCTCTCAGAATGCTGTCTCATTTTGGTCACCCCCTGGTGGCCCAAGAGAGCCTGGTTTCCCACTCTGGAGAACTGGTCTGTAGCTCCCCCTCTCCATCTACCAGTTCGGTCAGACCTTCTTCAGGGTCCGGTCTTCCACCCAGAGCCCAGCTTCTTCAAACTGACGGCCTGGTGCTTGAAAGGCAGAACCTGCGGAAGAAGGGCTGTTCAGAGAGAGTGATCACCACTCTCCTCTCTAGTAGAAAGGAGGTCACCAGGCGGATTTATGCTAAGGTGTGGGGGGTCTTCTCTCGCTGGTGTTCAGAGAGAGAGGTTTCCCAACAGGAAACTTTGGTCATTCTGGAATTTCTCCAGGATGGAGTTGATCTGGGGCTGGCTACCAAGACACTAAGAGTTCAGGTAGCAGCCTTATCTTACTTCCTGGACAGAAGATTGTCCCAGGACCCGTTGATTAAAAGATTCTTGTCAGCTAGGGACAGAATGTCTCCAGTACAGATCTCTAGGGTTCCACCCTGGGATCTCTCCTTGGTTCTAGAACAGTTAACTAAGGCTCCGTTCGAGCCTTTAGACAGTATTTCTATTAAACTTCTCACAGTTAAGTTTACCTTTCTGCTGGCGATAACGACAGCCAAAAGAGTAGGTGATATGCAGGCTCTGTCAATTAAAGAGCCGTTTTTTCGTTTATTTGAGGACAGGGTTGTTCTCAGGCAGGACCCCCTGTACCTTCCCAAGGTAGTATCAAAATTTCATAGAACGCAGGAAATAATACTCCCTTCTTTTTGTTCCAATCCCCAGAATGAAAGGGAGGCTTCCTTTCATTGTTTGGATGTCAGACGGTGTCTGCTTTCTTATTTGGATAGAGTTAGCATTTTCAGAAAATCCAGCCACTTATTTATTAATTTTTCTGGTCAGAAAAAGGGCCAACAGGCTTCTAGAGTAACCATAGCTAGGTGGATAAAACAAGCAATCTCCCTAGCTTATGACCAGGCTGCTAAGACAGCCCCGAAGGTTAAAGCACATTCCACTCGGTCTCTGGCGACCTCCTGGGCAGAAAGGGCCGGAGCTTCGGTCGAACAAATCTGCCAAGCTGCGACATGGTCAAGCCAGAACACTTTTTTGAAGCATTATAGAGTGGAGTTGCTGTCGCCTCCAGGACCTCTCATTTCGTAGGAAGGTCCTGCAAGCGGTCGTCCCACCCTAAGGTAGGCCTGCAAATTACTTGCTTCTCTCTCATTGTGCCGTCCTGGAAGACGTCTTGAGAAAAGTACCAGTTACTTACCGGTAATGGTCTTTCTGGTAAGTCTTCCAGGACAGCAGGCCTACTTCCCACCCCTCTGGTTAAGTATATTAATATATATATATATATATATATATATATATATATATATATAGAGTTGTTGTGGTATGTTGTTTTCACTCTCGTGCACTAGTGTGGAGTACTTTTTCACAAACTGAGGAGCACAGGGAGGGGTGGGGTTTTTAACCTCTTTGATTGATTGTGTTTCCTGTCAGGTGGACTAGTCATCTCTCATTGTGCCGTCCTGGAAGACTTACCAGAAAGACCATTACCGGTAAGTAACTGGTACTTTTTCGACCACATTTCGAACCTCCTCCTGCATTGATCTGGCTTTTGCCAATTCCACCATGCTGGCTAACATTCAAGAGGCATGTTGCCTTCCCTCTGGCCTCTCTGACCATCACCCACTTAAATTGACCATTAGGACCACCAGGTCGCGGAACAATACCCTTTGGAGGTTACAACCCCATTGGATCAACAATGATGCTGTACATGACAGAGTTCTCTCTTCCCTGGGGGAATATTGGGCACACAATGCGGGGTCGGCTTCTCTGGAGATGACCTGGGACGCCTCCAAGGCTCACAGTAGGGGTCAGTATATCTCGGCTGTGGCGGCGGTAAAGGCGGAACTAGGAGACGGGGTATCTGACCTGCAGCGTAGGGTGGACGAGGCACTGAATCGGTATTCAGCCTCGCCAACGGTCTCCAATTTTGAGCACCTTTCATCGCTTAGGCGAGAACTACATCTCCATGTTTCAGATACCACTAGGCTTGGTATACAAAGTAGCAGACAGGAATACTTTGAACATGGAGACAAAAACAGCAAACTGCTGGCGCTGCTAACGCAGCAGGACAGGCCCTCAGTGGTTATACCGGAGATCCTCACGACAGATGGCGCTTTGGTCACCTCTCAGGAGGATATTCTGGCTGCGTTCACCACATTTTACACCTCCTTGTATGTCTCTTCACTTCCTGACGGGTTTGACCCTACACCTATGATCTCCCTACTGGACACGCTAGCCCTGGGATGGCTCTCTGACACGGAGAGGCAACTCCTTGTCTCGGAAATCACTCCAGAAGAGGTCACATTGGCCATTAGGTCTTTTCCGGCAGGTAAAACCCCAGGGCCGGACGGCCTGCCCATTGAGTACTATAGGGCCCACGCAGAATTGCTTGCCCCCAAACTAGCTCAGATGTTTCAAGCTTGCTTGAACCAAGACTCCTTACCGCCCTCTATGAGAGAAGCCCACGTAGTTCTCATTCCAAAGCCCCATAGGGACCCTAAGTTATGCGCCTCCTACAGGCCAATTGCACTTCTCAACTGTGACCTTAAAATCTTGACCAAGCTATTGGCCACTAGACTTAATGTAGTAATAAAATCCCTGATTGACTCTGACCAAAACGGGCTTTATGCCCAGGAGATCTACAGACATTAACATACGCAGATTATTCACTAATATTCATGCCCCCCATACTAACCAAGGTACTAGAACCATTGCCACCTTAGATATAGAGAAGGCATTCGACACAGTGGAATGGGTCTATTTGTGGGAGGTGCTTAGAAGAATGGGGTTCCCGTTAAAATTCATAGGTTGGATACGCACGCTTTACACTGGTCCCACAGCATGCATTAAGCTGAATGGCTCCTTGTCTCCTCCGTTCCCCCTGCAGAGGGGCACCAGACAGGGATGCCCTCTCTCCCCGGCCCTGTTCGCCCTGGCTGTGGAGCCTATTGCTGAGGCCCTTAGGAGCTCGGCCGAGGTCCGTGGTCTTAGGGTGGGCTGGCTGGAGGAGAGAGTGGCTCTCTACGCGGACAATATGCTCCTGTTCTTGAATGATGCTGGTGACTCTCTGCAGGGCGCACTTAGTATCATGGATGCCTTCGCCGCCTTCACAGGGCTGAGAGTGAACTGGCACAAGTCGCAGTTGTTTCCAGTGGATGCGGGGGCCAGGTCCTCCTCACCCTCCTCTCTCCCGCTTCAATGGGTTGAGCGGTTCACCTACTTGGGAATTGTTGTCTCAAGAGAGAGTGGGGACTTTGTGCGGCTCAATCTCGACCCTGTCTTGGTAGCCATTAAAGCCAAACTTAAGGCGTGGAGTAATCTTTCTCTCATTGGGCGTATTAACTTGCTCAAGATGAAAGTCCTCCCTAAACTCTCATACATTTTTCGGAACTCCCCTCACTGGCTGACTAAAGTTTTCTTTAATTCCCTCAGGCAACTCTTCCTCTCCTTTATTTGGGGGTCCAGGCCACCTAGATTCAAATATTCCACCTTGACCAGGCCTGTGGACAGTGGAGGCCTGGCCCTCCCTGATTGTTACAAGTATTATTTGGCCACTCAGCTTGTGACCGCCCATTGGTGGTTACGACCGGACCTGACCAACTCTGCAACGGTGCTGGAGGCAGCCATAGTGGGGTCCTTGGAGGCACTGGAGGGGCTGCTATTCAGGGGGCCTAAAACGCCCCACAATCTCACCCCTTCGATGCGTACCACTATGCGGGCATGGAAGGCGGGTGGGGCGCTGAGGGCACCCCAGCCGAACTCTTGGTCTCCTCACACCCCCTTGTGGCTGAATCCTAACCTATCGCAATTCCACACTATCCCAGATCCGCAGGCCTGGGCCAAATACAAAATACTGACCCTCAAACATATCATCACCAACGGAGATCTCACCCCCTTTCACACTTTATGCGCCAAATTTAACGTGCCTGAACGAGCCCATTTTAGATATCTCCAAATTGCACATGCCTACAGGTGCCAATTTTTGAGCAGGCCAGTTGAACTGGCATACTCCGAGCTGGAATCTACCATCCGGGTGAAAGACCTGGAGAAGCCCACATCTCAGATCTATGGATCCCTGCTGGTTGCTGCTATCCCCGAGCTGTCTTCCCTTCGCAGGAAATGGGTGGAGGACATACCGGGGCTGGACGAAGACGACTGGAGGGAGGTTTGGGACTTTCCCTTCTCCCCACTGGTCTCAGCGAGGGATAAATTAGTCCAATATAAAATTGTACACAGAGCTCACTACACACCTCACAGGCTACACCAGATGTCGCCGGAGCATTCTCTGGAGTGCTGGCGTTGCTCCTACCAACCAGGGGGTTTCTTCCACATTTTCTGGGCTTGCCCAGCAATCGTACCCTATTGGAACGAAGTGCTACGGGTGATCACTAAGGCCACTGGGACTTGCGTCCCATATGAACCTATATACTGTTTGCTAGGACTAGTTGATCAACTGCCAATGATCAGAGCCAGAAAAACACTCATATCCCTGCTACTATACTATGCGCGCAAAGCCATTACGATGAACTGGAAACAACCGTCTCCCCCCTCTGTTAAATTCTGGAAAAGATTAGTTAATGCCAGTTTGCCCCTATATAGGGCCACTTATTCGTCCAGAGGTTGTCCGCACAAATTTGAAAAGGTGTGGAGTTGTTGGCTAGAGGACAGAAGCACGGCAAGCGACATAGTGACCAATACCTAAACTTGTAATGTATCATTAGATTATCACTTTATTAACCCAAACAAGTTTTTCAGGCTACCCTCCTCTATTGATATCACTTTGAGCATGACTTATCTTGAATGGACCCTCTCCCCCAGTTTGGGGTTATAGTGTAAGTTAAGTTAAAGTGTATGTGTTATTTGTTGCCCTGTGGCGGTATGTTGCCGAACCAGGGTAACGGCCCCTACGTGGGCAGATGTTGTGCCTATGTGTGGGCAAAATGTGTGTGTCTATAAAACTTCAATAAAAAGATTTTACAAAAAAAAAGTTCAGAATCGAAAGACTTCAAAAGAGTCTTGGGTGGACGGAGCCTTCAATCTTGTGTCCAAGTCTTACTGGAGATCTGCAGGCTGTGTGAGTATAGGGAAAAGCGATGGAGCCCGGGGCTCCAGAGTGTTCTTACTGAGCGCAGAAAACTGGGTATTGGAGTTTTCTCCAGGTTTTGTAATCCCAGCTCAATGTCCGGATTCCAAAGACTTCAAAGAGTCTTGGGTGGACAAAGCCTTCAATCCTTTTCTGGATCTTACAGGAGACCTGCAGGCTCCGTGAGTATAGGGAAAAGCGATGAAGCCCGGGGCTCCAGAGTGTCCGTACTGAGCGGAGAAAACTAGGTATTCGGTTTTCTCCATGTTTTGTAATCCCAGATCAAAGTTCAGAATCCAAAAACTTCAAAAGAGCCTAGGGTGGACGGAGCCTTCAATCTTGTGTCCAAGTCTTACTGGAGACCTGCAGGCTCTGTGAGTATAGGGAAAAGCGATGGAGCCCGGGGCTCCAGAGTGTTCTTACTGAGCGCAGAAAACTGGGTATTCGGTTTTCTCCAGGTTTTGTAATCCCAGCTCAATGTCCGGATTCCAAAGACTTCAAAGAGTCTTGGGTGGAGGGAGCCTTCAATCTTGTGTCCAGGTCTAACTGGAGACCGGCAGGCTGTGTGAGTACAGGAAAAAGTGATGGAGCCCGAGGGAACCAGAGTGTCCGTACTGAGCAGAGAAAACTGGGTATTCGGTTTTCTCCAGGTTTTGTAATCGGGGATCACAGTCTGAAGGCTTCAAAGAGTCTTGGGTGGGACAGAGCCTTCAACCCTGTGTCTGGATCATACTGGAGACCTGCAGGCTGTGTAAGTATAGGGAAAAGCGATGGAGCCCAGGGCTCCAGAGTGTCGGTACTGAGTGGAGAAAACTGGTTATTCGGTTTTCTCCAGGGTTTGTAATCCCAGATCACAGACTGGAGTCCGAAACCTTGAAAGGGTCTTGGGTGACCTGCAGGCAGTGTCAGTACAGGGAAATGCGATGGAGTGCAGAGCTCCAGAGTGTTCGTACTGATGCAGAGAAAACTGGGATTTCTGTTTTATGAAGGTTTTATAATCCCGGATCAAAGTCCGGAATCTAAAGACTTCAAAGTGTCTTGGGTGGAGGAAGCCTTCAATCTTGTGTCTGGATCTTACTGGAGACCTGCAGGCTGTTTGAGTATAGGGAAATGCGATGGAGCCCGGGGCTCCAGAGTGTTCTTACTGAGCGCAGAAAACTGGGTATTCAGTTTTCCCCAGGTTTCTCCAGGTTTTGTAATCCCAGCTCAATGTCCGGATTCCAAAAATTGGGTGGATGGAGCCTTCAATCTTGAGTCCAGGTCTAACTGGAGACCTGCAGTCTGTGTGAGTACAGGAAAAAGTGATGGAGCCCGGGGCTTCAGAGTGTCCGTACTGAGCAGAGAAAACTGGGTATTCGGTTTTCTCCAGGTTTTGTAATCACGGATCACAGTCTGAAGGCTGCAAAGAGTCTTGGGTGGACCGAGCCTTCAACCCTGTGTCTGGATCATACTGGAGACCTGCAGGCTGTGTAAGTATAGGGAAAAGCAATAGAGCCCGGGGCTCCAGAGTGTCCGTACTGAGAGGACAATACTGGGTATTTGGTTTTCTCCAGGTTTTGTACTCCCCGATCAAAGTCCGGATTCCAAAGGCTTCAAAGAGTCTTGGGTGGACGGAGCCTTTATTCCTGTAACCAAGTCTTACTGGAGACCTGCAGGCTGTGTGAGTTTAAGGAAAAGCGATGGAGCCCGGGGCTCCAGAGTGTCCGTACTGAGCGAAGAAAACTCGGTTTTCGGTTTTCTCCAGGTTTTGTAATCCCAGCTCAATGTTCGGATTCCAAAGACTTCAAAGAGTCTTGGGTGGAATGGAGCCTTCAATCCTGTATCTGGATCATACTGGAGGCCTGCAGGCTGTGTAAGTATAGGGAAAAGCGATGGAGCCCGGGGCTCCAGAGTGTTCTTACTGAGCGCAGAAAACTGGGTATTCGGTTTTCTCCAGGTTTTGTAATCGGGGATCACAGTCTGAAGGCTTCAAAGAGTCTTGGGTGGACCGAGCCTTCAACCCTGTGTCTGGATCATACTGGAGACCTGCAGGCTGTGTAAGTATAGGGAAAAGCAATAGAGCCCGGGGCTCCAGAGTGTCCGTACTGAGAGGACAATACTGGGTATTTGGTTTTCTCCAGGTTTTGTAATCCCCAATCAAAGTCTGGATTCCAAAGGCTTTAAAGAGTCTTGGGTGGACGGAGCCTTCAATCCTGTAACCGAGTCTTACTGGAGACCTGCAGGCTGTGTGAATTTAAGGAAAAGTGATGGAGCTTCAGAGTGTCCGTACTGAGCGAAGAAAACTGGGTATTGGGTTTTCTCCAGGTTTTGTAATCCCAGCTCAATGTCCGGATTCCAAAGACTTCAAAGAGTCTTGGGTGGAGGGAGCCTTCAATCTTGTGTCTGGATCTTACTGGAGACCTGCAGGCTCTGTGAGTATAGGGAAAAGCGATGGAGCTCGGGGCTCCAGAGTGTCCGTACTGAGCGGAGAAAACTAGGTATTCGGTTTTCTCCATGTTTTGTAATCCCAGATCAAAGTTCAGAATCCAAAAACTTCAAAAGAGCCTTGGGTGGACGGAGCCTTCAATCTTGTGTCCAGATCTAACTGGAGACCTGCAGTCTGTGTGAGTACAGGAAAAATTGATGGAGCTCGAGGGGCTCCAGAGTGTCCGTACTGAGCAGAGAAAACTGGGTATTCGGTTTTCTTTAGGTTTTGTAATCGCGGATCACAGTCTGAAGGCTTCAAAGAGTTTTGGGTGGACGGAGCCTTCAACCCTGTGTCTGGATCATACTGGAGACCTGCAGGCTGTGTAAGTATAGGGAAAAGCGATAGAGCGCGAGGCTCCAGAGTGTCCGTACTGAGTGGACAATACTGGGTATTTGGTTTTCTCTAGGTCTTGTAATCCCAGATCAAAGTCCGGATTCCAAAGGCTTCAAAGTGTCTTGGGTGGAGGAAGCCTTCAATCCTGTAACCAAGTCTTACTGGAGACCTGCAGGCTGTGTGAGTTTAAGGAAAAGCGATGGAGCCCGGGGCTCCAGAGTGTCCGTACTGAGCGAAGAAAACTCGGTTTTCGGTTTTCTCCAGGTTTTGTAATCCCAGCTCAATGTTCGGATTCCAAAGACCTTAAAGTTTCTTGGGTGGACAAAGCCTTCAATCCTGTGTCTGGATGATACTGGAGACCTGCAGGCTGTGTAAGTATAGGGAAAAGCGATGGAGCCCGGGGCTCCAGAGTGTTCTTACTGAGCGCAGAAAACTGGGTATTCGGTTTTCTCCATGTTTTGTAACCCCAGATCACAGTCTGGAATCTGAAGGCTTACTGTCCAGGTCTTACTGGAGACCTGCAGGCTGTATGAGTGTAGAAGTGTGCAGACTCATTATAAGCCAGGAACTGACCCTAGCTTTGGACTCCTGTCAGGAGACAGGTGTGTGCTCCATTCAAGAGACAGGCCCAGGCCGACTTCCTGGTGGCCACAGGACGGATTTCAGCCACCACAACACCAGTCAGACCCGTGGACGCTCGTGGACGTTCAGATGCCGGACTACATCTACATCACATCCCCACACAGATGAATGAGCCTGTTTTTATCTTACCTTCTGTGAGTGCATTACTTACCATTGCTGAATAAATTGTATATTTTAACATACTACACTCAGGTGGTGCTTTCTGTGTTCCTCCCTCTCCCCTTACAAGATGAGTTCTACACAGGAGATGTTGGAGGAGAGATTCCTTACCCACAGGACTGGGAGAGTTGGGATAGTTGAGTGAGACTGGAGGACTGGGAGAGTCGAGGCAACTAGTGGAGTCCAGGGGACTGAGGGAATCTTTAGTCCCGGAGGATGAGAGAGCCAGGAGATTCCCTACTGAGAAGCCAGGGAGTGGGCCTGTCCCGCAGGGTGCTGCAACTGAATCAACTGGGAGAGCCAGGCGATTCCCCCCCCCCACTGAGAGGTCAGGGAGCAGACATGTGCAGCGGGGGGGGGGGGCTGTAACTAACTACAGCCTGGATGAGCCAGGAAAGCCCAGACAGTCAGGAGAGCTGGTCTGAGGGACCAATGACAAGAGCAGTGCTATGGAGAGCCAGGTGGCTTGGTATTTTCATTGTCTGTTTTGTTGGTTAAAATCCCCTCAGTGGGCAAATGTTTTGTGGACTTTACATTACGTTTGTCTGATCACATCATTTGTATCATAGTATCATTTGTATTATCATAGGTATCGTAGTATCATTGTACCATATGTATTGTAGCATCATATCTATCATAGTAACATTGGTATCGTAGTATTATTTCCATCATAGTATCATTTCCATCATAGTATCACTAGTATCTCAGTATTATTTGTATTTTAGTATCAGATCTATCATAGTATCATTGGTATTGTAGTATTATTGGTATTGTAGTATTATTGGTATCATAGTATCTCTAGTATCTTTGGTATCGTAGTATCAGATCTATCATAGTATCATTGGTATTGTAGTATCATTGGTATTGTAGCATCATATCTATCATAGTATCATTGGTATCGAAGTATCATTAGTATCTCAGTATTATTTGTATTGTATCATTTGTATCATAGTATCATTGGTATCTCAGCATTATTTGTATTTTAGTATCATATCTATCATAGTATCTCTAGTATCATTGGTATTGTAGTATTATTGGTATTGTAGTATTATTGGTATCATAGTATCTCTAGTATTATTTGTATTTTAGTATCAGATCTATCATAGTATCATTGGTATCTCAGTATTATTTGTATTTTAGTATCATATCTATCATAGTATCTCTAGTATCATTGGTATTGTAGCATCATAGTATCATTGGTATCTTAGCATTATTTGTATTTTAGTATCATATCTATCATAGTATCTCTAGTATCATTGGTATTGTAGTATTATTGGTATTGTAGTATTATTGGTATCATCATAGTATCTCTAGTATCATTGGTATCGTAGTATCAGATATATCATAGTATCATTGGTATTTTGGTATCATTGGTATCTCAGTATTATTTGTATTTTAGTATCATATCTATCATAGTATCTCTAGTATCATAGGTATTGTAGCATCATAGTATCATTGGTATCTTAGCATTATTTGTATTTTAGTATCTCTAGTATCATTGGTATCATTGGTATCGTAGCATCATATCTATCATAGTATCATTAGTATCTCAATATTATTTGTATCGTAGTATCATTTGTATCATAGTTTCATTGGTATCTCAGTATTTGTATTTTAGTATCATATCTATCGTAGTATCTCTAGTATCATTGGTATCGTAGTATCAGATCTATCATAGTATTATTGGTATTGTAGTATTATTGGTATCATAGTGTCTCTAGTATCACAGTATGATTGGTATGCTCCCCCTGTGTTTTGCGGTTTCCTCGGGGAAAGCCCCAGTCCTCACACACATACTGTCAGGTTAATTTGGCATCTGGATGAGCCGGCGGCGGTCTGATTCCCCTGCATGGAGGAGGGGAGGCCTGACAATTCTACATCCAACGCACTCTCTCAGGACGACCGCTCTCCTAATCCACACCAACGTCACCGACCAACATCTACACAGAGCGGATCACAAAGAGGACCTGTCCCTCCATATGAAGGACAGGTGGCGGCTACGTGTTTGGTATTACTACCGGTGGACCTGCCATCAGATAGAGAATTACATAATGCCCACTAATGTGTCAGAGTAACCCTTCCAGGTACAGAAATCACAGGACTCCCCCCTGACAACGACCTTCATCTTCTTTTCCCTCCAGAAGGACAGCACCATCTTCATCAGGCATCATCCAGGGTCACCAACTACTGAGATGCCGGCTCACAGATGACCCAATCCTGTGACTCCTGGTACCAACCTGTGCAGTTCTTAGCTGTGTTCATTTCTGGGCTTTGCAAGTCTTCCCTCAGCCTGGAGGGTTGATTGGTTCTGCCTGTGGGGAAGCCAGTCACTCTATGGGTGGTCAGTGATGTAAGGGGGAGTGGAGACCCTAAGGTAAAGGGGGGGGGGCACTGATATAAAGATCCCCCCTTATGTCCCTGTCCTCACTACCTTAATGTACTCACTCTGCAGACTCTGGTGTAAAGGGAAAATCTGAAATAAGGAGGTCTCTGGTCACCAGACCCCCCCCCCCCACATCAGAGTTCCCAGCATCCCCCTTAAATCAGAGTCAGCAGAGTTCACCCTTACAGTGTGAGGGGAAACCTTGCAGACTATGAAGTAAAGAGGAATTATGAGAACTCTGAAGTAAGGGGGGCTCTGGAGACCTTTACATCAGGGCCCACAAGAGTTCCCCTTTACATCAGGGCCCACAAGAGTTCCCCTTTACATCAGGGTCCACAAGAGTTCCCCTTTACATCAGGGTCCACAAGAGTTCCCCTTTACATTAGGGTCCACAAGAGTTCCCCTTTACATTAGGGTCCACAAGAGTTCCCCTTTACATCAGGGTCCACAAGAGTTCCCCTTTACATCAGGGTCCACAAGAGTTCCCCTTTACATCAGGGTCCACAAGAGTTCCCCTTTACATCAGGGTCCACAAGAGTTCCCCTTTACATCAGGGTCCACAAGAGTTCCCCTTTACATCAGGGTCCACAAGAGTTCCCCTTTACATCAGGGTCCACAAGAGTTCCCCTTTACATCAGGGTCCACAAGAGTTCCCCTTTACATCAGGGTCCACAAGAGTTCCCCTTTACATCAGGGTCCACAAGAGTTCCCCTTTACATCAGGGTCCACAAGAGTTCCCCTTTACATCAGGGTCCACAAGAGTTCCCCTTTACATCAGGGTCCACAAGAGTTCCCCTTTACATCAGGGTCCACAAGAGTTCCCCTTTACATCAGGGTCCACAAGAGTTCCCCTTTACATCAGTGAACCCTGCGGACTCTGATGTAAAGGGGGCTTAGGGAACTCTGATGTTAGGGGGAACTCTGTGGACTCTGTGTGGGGGAACTCTGTTGGACAGTGTTGTAAGGGGGAACTATGTGGACTCTGTTGTAAGGGGGAACTTTATAGACTCTGATGTAAGGGGGAACTTTATAGACTCTGATGTAAGGGGGAACTTTATAGACTCTGATGTAAGGGGGAACTTTATAGACTCTGATGTAAGGGGGAACTTTATAGACTCTGATGTAAGGGGGAACTCTGTGGACTCTGTTGTAAGGGGGAACCCTGTTGACTCTGATGTCAGGGGTATTCTGATGTTTGAGGGAACTCTATGGACTCTGATGTAACGGGGAAATCTGTGGACTCTGTTGTAAGGGGGAACTCTGATGTTAGGGGGAACTCTGTAGACTCTAATGTACTGTTAAGGGAAACTCTGATGTAAAGGGGGCTCTGGGAACTCTGATGTCACTGATGTAAGGGGGAACTATGTAAAGGGGCCCAGAATCAGTGGGAAGGGCCCTTCATGGTTTCTTGCACCAGGGCTCTGAAGGTTCTAGTTACACATCTGGGTCAGAGGTTTGGTTTGGGAGATGATAAATGCAGACCTTTTTTTCAGTGAGAACGCCGTTCCGGATCCTCCAGCACTGGATGTATGAAATGGCAAAGGGTGCTGGGCTGTGATTGAGGTTCTGCTGATGCTGGCTGCTGGGGCATCTATTGTTGCTGGAGGGGGATCAATTTTTGCATGGTGATCTATTGTTGCTGGTGGGGGATCTTTTGTTACTGGAGGGTCAATTGTTGCTGGAAGAGATCTAGGGAGGGGGTCTACTGTTGCTGGCTGCTGGAGAGTCTATTGATGCTGGCTGCTGAGGGGGGGGGTCTGTTGTTGCTGGTGGGAGTCTGTTGTTGCTGGGGGGTCTATTGCTGCTGGGGGGGGTCTATTGCTGCTGGTTGCGAGGGATCTATTTTATTGTTTTTCTTGTCATCAATACTAAATTCCATACAAATTACTTAGCACTACAAAATTATACCTGGCTCTATATTCTCTATAAGGGGCCTTTTGGGAGCTGGGTAGAGGGTGGAACCAAGGGTCGGTGCTCGGAGGTGGGTAGGGGGGGCGGAGACACAAAGTGACTTAGAAGGGGGGAGGTCTTGCACCTAGTCTCTGAGAAAAAAAAAACCTGGGTAAATGTATGGGAACACCTTTCCAGAACTCTCTCCCCTGAGGCTTCTCTATGGGAGGAGGCCCATGTGAGGGAGTCCTCTTTGGACCTGGCCATGTGCTGGGGGCAGGGCCGCCATCAGGGGGGGGTACAGGCAGTACACCTGTAAGGGGCCCGGAGGTCCCCCGGGGCCCGAATGGCAATCCCCCTTTTTAAATAATTTTTTCATTTATTTATTTATTTATTTTTCTAAGGGGCCCAGAGGTCCCCGGGGCCCCGGATGGCAACCCCCCTTTTTATTTTTTTTATAAAAAAAATTTTTTTTTTTTTGTAAGGGGCCCAGAGGTCCCCAGAGGCCCCGGATGGCAAACCCCACTTTTTATTTTATTTTTTATAAAAAAAAAATTTTTTTAATTAGTATTATTTTTTATTTTTCTTGTAAGGGGCCTAGAGGTCCCCAGAGCCCCGGATGGCAAACCCCCCCTTTAATTTTTTTTGTTCTTTTGTTTTTATTTTTGTTCGTCAGCACCCAAAGCCCCCCCGACCTCAACAATTTGCGGCGGTAGCACCCCCCCGCTTCTCAATTTGCGGCGGCAGCACCACCCCCCCCCCCAGGTTCTCCTCTGCTTCAGGGGACCCATGCCTGAAGCTGTATAAGGGGCCCCAAAATTCCTGATGGCAGCCCTGGCTTGGGGGGCCTGGACACTGAGCTAGAGTTGGAATGGGGACCTGGGCTGCAGAGGGGATCTTCTTGGGTAGAAGCTTCCACCTGGACATTGTACAGATTGTTCGCCTGGCGGCTCCGGGTATTTTTGTCTGCCTGCAGAGGATAGAAGTCAGATTAGTGAGCGAGGAAAACGCTGTGACTGCTCCCGAAGGGTCACAGATTTACTTGGCTCTTCTCTGTCCATCAGCATCTATTCTGAGGTTGCTCCCGTAGGACCCGCTGCTGTAACAAAATTCCTCTTATTTTATGTGCTTCTTAGGTAAGGTGACCACGTGTCCCGGATTGCCCGGGACAGTCCCGCATTTTGCAGGTCTGTCCCGGGCACCTTCATTCCAGGACAATACATGTCCCAAGATGAAACTGATACAGCTACCCTCCCCCCCTTCCGGGCCAATCAGATGCCCCCAAAAAAGGCCGCCACATCACCGCTTTACTCACTGACAGTACTTGTCCTGGCCAGGAATGCCTGGAGGAGCACAATCCCCGCCCCCTGCTTGTGATTGGAGAAATCATAAATCCCGCCTCTTGTGTCCAAACACTGTGCTGTGATTTGTTACAGCACAAGCTGATTTTTAAGGAAGGGAGGGTGTCCCTGAATGGTAGTTTGGAAATGTGGTCACCCTACCTGGGGGCCCTCCAGCTGTTGCAGAACTAAAAGTCCCATCATGCCTCTGGGAGTAATTGTAACTGCCGGCCTTGCAATGCCTCATGGGAAATGTAGTTCCACAACAGCTGGAGGGCCCCGGGTTGCCTCCCCCTGGCTTAGGGTCTCAAGGAAATACTTTTTTTTTTATGAATAAGGCCCCTTTCACACAGGAGCCTCCGTTGGACGGACTCCACTTGCTCAGCGGGGGATCGATCCGCTGATCCCCGCTGGGTAGGCGGATGACAGGTCCGTCTCCGCTCACTGTGCAGAGCAGAGGTGGACCCAGTCCCCCGCTCTCCTTTATTGGGGGATCGGGTGAAAATGGACCGCCTGTCCATTTTCATCCGATCCTATCTGATCCGATCCACCAGACAGATGGAAAAAAAACGGGACCGCCATCCATCTGGATTTGTCTGACAGGATCGGATTGGATAGCGTCTAAGGGAAGCCCAGTCATGGTAAATTAGCATGGTCACCAAGTTGTAAAAAATAATAATAATAATAGTAGTAAATAAAATAATAAAGATATGGTGTTCCTGGAGTATTTTAACACCCATGTGCTTGATAAGATTACCGTATATACTCGAGTATAAGCCGAGTTTCTCAGCACATTTTTTTTGTGCTGAAAATGCCCCCCTCGGCTTATACTTGAGTCACCTTTTTGCGCCTGATCTCCTGGATTTTGGGGACCCGGTACCGACCGGCCGTAGGTCCCCTGGACCCCAAACTTGGCACACATGTAGCCCCACTCCCACTCTTCCTCTACAAGTGTGCAAAGTTTGTTGTCCGAGGGACTTACAGCCGGGGAGCACCGATTTTTCAAAACCGGGCACCCCTTCCATAGACTCCCATGTTAAACAGTAATTTCTCCAGTGATTTTGGGGACCCGGTACCGGCCGGTCGTAGGTCCTCTGGACCCAAAACTTGGCACACAGCCCCATTTCTCCTCTACAAGTATGCAAAGCTTGTTGTCTGGGGGACCTACGGCCGGGGAGCACTGATTTTTCAAAGCCGGGCACCCCTTCCATAGACTCCCATGTTAAACGTCAGTCTAGTCATAGGCACAGTGAGTCATGGACACAGTGAGGCATGCAGATGGACACCCTAGGCTTATACTCAAATCAATAAATTTTCCCAGTTTTTTGTGGTAAAATTAGGTGCCTCGGCTTATATTCAGGTTGGCTTATACTCGAGTATATACGGTAAGTTGTTTCAGTAGAGAAATGCCACTTACATTGGTGGTCAGTGGGAGAAGGGCAACCTTACATTGGTGGTCAGTGGAAGAAGAGCCACCTTACATTGGTGGTCAGTGGAAGAAGAGCCACCTTACATTGGTGGTCAGTGGAAGAAGAGCCACCTTACATTGGTGGCCAGTGGAAGAAGAGCCACCTTACATTGGTGGCCAGTGGAAGAAGAGCCACCTTACATTGGTGGCCAGTGGAAGAAGAGCCACCTTACATTGGTGGCCAGTGGAAGAAGAGCCACCTTACATTGGTGGCCAGTGGAAGAAGAGCCACCTTACATTGGTGGCCAGTGGAAGAAGAGCCACCTTACATTGGTGGCCAGTGGAAGAAGAGCCACCTTACATTGGTGGTCAGTGGAAGAAGAGCCACCTTACATTGGTGGTCAGTGGAAGAAGAGCCACCTTACATTGGTGGTCAGTGGAAGAAGAGCCACATTACATTGGTGGTCAGTGGAAGAAGAGCCTCCTTACATTGGTGGTCAGTGGAAGAAGAGCCTCCTTACATTGGTGGTCAGTGGAAGAAGAGCCACATTACATTGGTGGCCAGTTGAGAAGTGCCATCTTACATTGGTGGTCAGTGGAGAAGAGCCTCCTTACATTTTCATATATGACCCACCACCACTGCAGGCTGTAGGTCATTGAATGGAACTGCTACTCGAGGATTACATGCACCACAACAACCAATAAATAGCTCCTGCTTAATGTCAGGGGTCATGTGGTGCTCCAGTGGCATCTCCATTCTGGTCGCTGCAGTTGGACGATGCCTAGAAAGTTTATATGAATAATGTTGTGGGTAGGTGCTTAGATCTTCAGTAGACTCTGCCTGACCCAAGATGGCCCCTAAAGTCACATGGGCCTCGGCATCCAATTGGATAGCTGCCCCCTGTGACCCAGGAAACCATAAAGGATGTACGTTCCTCTTGACTTTCTCTCCCTTCTCTAACGCCACTGTGGTTGAGCGCCACCTGCAGTGGAGAAAATAGATGGCACCTGTCTACAATGTTCTTAGCTTGCGGTCTCGTGTTGTGGTTCACATGCTCACTAGGAGGGGAGAACTTCGTTCTGCCGGAGAATGTAAAACAAAATCGGACAACAAGGCCTGAAAACGGACATCACAGAGGAGCCTTGCCTTCCCCAGTTGGCGACGGCACAAAGCTAAGAGCTCATCTACTATTCACCAAGCTTGTTGGGTTGCATGCTTTGCAATAACCGTATTATCCGAGTCTGAACCCAGCTGGATCGGGTCTATGAAACCCCAACCGTGGGAAGCGAAGCCTCTAACAATCTTCCCTTTTCCAAATCGGATGACCTAACTGAGCCGACGGACGTGAAATCATGTCCCCCCTCTCTCTCCCTTCTGTGTTTGGATACTGTTTTGGCACAGAGAAGCTCTGATGGTGGCCTTGACGGTCTCAGAATCCGAGTTCCCCAAGCAGGAGATTCACCTTCTCTGTTTATCCTGTTTTCCGTTACCAGCGAAAGCGAACGTGACAGAAATTCCCCAAATGTTGGGCTGACAACCAGGGATTCCCTAACTTCGAAGGGATTTCCTCTCATTTCCTGTTGTGGTTAATGGGACAGGAAGTGAAGGGGAAATCTCTCCGATAGGACACAGATGTCAGAAAAAAAGTGATAGGGGTGATAACCTTCCCTTATTCCATCAAAAATGAGTGGTTCTCCTTTAAAGTGGACCTGTTAGTAACCTTGTGTAGCGGGGTGTTGCTTTAAGAACCCAGAGACTACCACACCCAGGGTGCATTACCCCGCGCAAGGACTGCTGGGGTGGGCTATTTAACCGAGGGGCGGACCGGAGTACGGTCTCTTTGGACATCGTCCGCCCAGCAAGTGGAACTCTGTGCTGAGTCTGTTGTTCCTGACAGGGCCCTGAAGTTTAGGCCTTGTGCTTCCAAAGAGCCTTCCGTTTCCACTGAGGAGCCTGAGGGACGTCTCATCCTGCTACCCATCTACTACTTCCACGAGGACCGAAGACCCGGGTGTCGTGGAACCTGTGTACCGAGACACAGCGACGGAAGATACGGACGTGGACTGGTCCGGTTGGGTGAGAGAGCACCTGCTCAGAGATTACATACAGGATCTCTAGGCCCAGTGTTTGTTGTTCGGGACTCACCAGTTAGAGTTTGCATCTGCCCGCCGGAGGGACAGTGCATTGAGTAGCATTAGTGACTTTACCTTATTCCTAAAGTTTACAAGTGTAGCGGCCTCCACTCTCCCACTCCTCTGCTGGCTGGTTACTGCTTGTCTAGGGGTACCTTGGAGGAGAGAGTGCGGGGTCACCACGCCAAGCCTTCACCGCAAACGTTTGTGTGGTGTGAGCAAAGTTTCTTCATCTTCGGGTCAGTGTTCGGTGTTTGGAGCCTCCGCTTCTTCTGTGGAACAGTGTCTGCCAGAAAATGAGCCCCACACCAATAAAAGTCCAACACTCCTTTATTTTTCAATGTCAGAATGAAACACAATCAGTTGGACTCCCTCAACGAACAGACAGGGGGTGTGGATACGTGTAGGCCAGGCACAATGAACTCTCCTATTCCTCTATCAGCGAATAGGCTTGGCACATGGTCTCTGCCACCTGCTGAGAATCTTGGTCGCTGCCACCGACCGGGTGAACGGTGAACCTTCCTCCTGACTGCACTAGGCCCCTGTTTGGGAAGATATCCCTCCGGGCGGTCTCCGAGGCTCACCCGGCACCGGCAATCTGCTGCACCAGATCTTCGGGTGAGTAACTCCTCCGGTCCCTTACGCCTCTGGATTCGGGTACCCCACTCCCGGGGTCCCCTAGGAAATCCTTTCCTTGCCGAGCCCAGCGGAGGACACTGGGCCCCAGGCCTCCAACCGAGTACCTCACCCCAGACTGAAGGTGCCTGGGGTGGAACACGAGCTCCGGGTGTCCAGGCCTAGGCCGCCTGGACACCGACCACGAACCACAGCCCTCAGGCTGAAGGTGCCTGGGACTCGACAACCCCCGTGACCAAAATGACCGACCCCTTTATACCCTCCCCCAGCCAACACAGCGGAGCCCCCGCCCCACTGTACTCACGCTGCGAGAGGCCAAAAAGGGTACGGCACTGCAATGATGGCTCAAGCCCGGGCCCAAAGCGACAGCGCCACCCGCTGGGCCCCAGGGAACCATACATTACAGATATCCCCACCAAATTCAAACATGAGAGAAAAGCATATACCGCTACACAAGTATCTATTCCTGTGGATTACAATTTGTCTCCAAAAGTGCACCACCATTTGCTAGCGAAGATCCATCTCCATGGAACCTACACATAGAACAGTCAGGCCAGACTTCTAAGTTTAGACATTACTGGGCGCCATCTTGCCCACGAGGGAGGGAAGCTGCAAGCGGGGTCTGCTAGTCATGTGTGTACCGAATTGTATATCTGTTTATTTTGCTGAATACCTTTTATTGCAGGGCTCTGCATATGCTTAAATATACAGTTTATCTGCTTAACCATTTCGTTCAGTAAAAGTACCAGGATTAAGCAGACAAGTTGTTGGTCAGATTACTTTACTGAGGGGACGGTCAGTGCCAGTCATACCATATCACTGTGTGCATTTATTGCCGGATTGTGTGACCTCAAGTTACAGGTCTCACAATCCTATCATCCCCTACTAGCTGTGCCGAGGGAGGGTAGAGCCAATTGCTGGGGGTTGACAGCGGTGTGTTACAGGCCCGAAACATCGAACCAGCGGCTCTCTTAGCTGGGGGTATCGCTACACTTACAAGTGTCCATGAATAACTTCCTGACATGCCACCATAGTAAGCAACAGTATTTTCTTCCCAGAAAAGCTCCACCTTTTATAATTAAAAAGCTAGAAAAGGGGGGTTTTACACCGAAACATTACTCAGCATTCTGCACTAAAAAAATATGATGACAGGTCTGAAAGGGCAAAGACGGCGTCTACTTTGTTTCAACCCGCTCTACAAACCCGCTATGTTGCTGCGCCTCTGACAGCTCGACTTAAATTCTGTCTTCTCCTCTCACTCGACAAGCCAAACATCCATAGATCTGACGGTGTATTATCATACGCCCTTGTGTCCGCCCTTGGAGCGGACTTGTAATCCCGATGTACCGAGTATTCCGAATATCCGCAGAGGATTTATGTAACCAGCTGTGTATTAAAATGGGAAAGAAGATTACATCATGACCTTTCCATCGTCCCCACACTACGAGAGTCTGTACTTACATCCCGACTTTTCCATCCTCCCCACACTACGATAGTCTGTACGTACATCCCGACCTTTCCATCCTCCCCACACTACGAGTGTCTGTATGTACATCCCGACCTTTCCATCCTCCCCACACTACGAGTGTCTGTACTTACATCCCGACCTTTCCATCGTCCCCACACTACGAGAGTCTGTACTTACATCCCGACTTTTCCATCCTCCCCACACTACGATAGTCTGTACGTACATCCCGACCTTTCCATCCTCCCCACACTACGAGTGTCTGTATGTACATCCCGACCTTTCCATCCTCCCCACACTACGAGTGTCTGTACTTACATCCCAACCTTTCCATCGTCCCCCACACTACGAGAGTCTGTACTTACATCCCGACCTTTCCATCGTCCCCACACTACGAGAGTCTGTACTTACATCCCGACCTTTCCATCGTCCCCACACTACGAGAGTCTGTACTTACATCCCGACTTTTCCATCCTCCCCACACTACGAGAGTCTGTACTTACATCCCGGCCTTTCCATCCTCCCCGCACTACGAGAGTCTGTACTTACATCCCGACCTTTCCATCGTCCCCATACTACGAGAGTCTGTACTTACATCCCGACCTTTCCATCCTCCCCATACTACGAGAGTCTGTACTTACATCCCGACCTTTCCATCCTCCCCACACTACGAGTGTCTGTACTTACATCCCGACCTTTCCATCCTCCCCACACTACGAGAGTCTGTACTTACATCCCGACCTTTCCATCCTCCCCACACTACGAGTGTCTGTACTTACATCCCGACTTTTCCATCCTCCCCACACTACGAGAGTCTGTACTTACATCCCGACCTTTCTATCGTCCCCACACTACGAGAGTCTGTACTTACATCCCGACCTTTCCATCCTCCCCACACTACGAGAGTCTGTACTTACATCCCGACCTTTCCATCCTCTCCACACTACGAGAGTCTGTACTTACATCCCGACCTTTCCATCCTCCCCACACTACGAGAGTCTGTACTTACATCCCGACCTTTCCATCCTCCCCACACTACGAGAGTCTGTACTTGCATCCCAACCTTTCCATCCTCCCCACACTACGAGAGTCTGTACTTACATCCCGACCTTTCCATCGTCCCCCACACTACGAGAGTCTGTACTTACATCCCGACCTTTCCATCGTCCCCACACTACGAGAGTCTGTACTTACATCCCGACTTTTCCATCCTCCCCACACTACGAGAGTCTGTATTTACATCCCGACCTTTCCATCCTCCCCACACTACGAGAGTCTGTACTTACATCCCGACCTTTCCATCGTCCCCACACTACGAGACTCTGTACTTACATCCCGACCTTTCCATCCTCCCCACACTACGAGAGTCTGTACTTACATCCCGACCTTTCCATCCTCCCCACACTACGAGAGTCTGTACTTACATCCCGACCTTTCCATCCTCCCCACACTACGAGAGTCTGTACTTACATCCCGACCTTTCCATCCTCCCCACACTTTGAGAGTCTGTACTTACATCCCGACCTTTCCATCCTCCCCACACTTTGAGAGTCTGTACTTACATCCCAACTTTTCCATCTTCCCCACACTACGAGAGTCTGTACTTACATCCCGACCTTTCCATCCTCCCCACACTACGAGAGTCTGTACTTACATCCCGACCTTTCCATCCTCCCCACACTACGAGAGTCTGTACCTACATCCCGACCTTTCCATCCTCCCCACACTACGAGAGTCTGTACTTACATCCCGACCTTTCCATCCTCCCCGCACTACGAGAGTCTGTACTTACATCCCGACCTTTCCATCCTCCCCACACTACGAGAATCTGTACTTACATCCCAACCTTTCCATCCTCCTCACACTACGAGAGTCTGTACTTACATCCCGACTTTTCCATCCTCCCCACACTACGAGAGTCTGTACTTACATCCCGACCTTTCCATCCTCCCCACACTACGAGAGTCTGTACTTACATCCCGACCTTTCCATCCTCCCCACACTACGATAGTCTGTACTTACATCCCGACCTTTCCATCCTCCCCACACTACGATAGTCTGTACTTACATCCCGACCTTTCCATCCTCCCCACACTACGAGTGTCTGTACTTACATCCCGACCTTTCCATCCTCTTCACACTACGATAGTCTGTACGTACATCCCGACCTTTCCATCCTCCCCACACTACAAGTGTCTGTACTTGCATCCCGACTTTTCCATCCTCCCCACACTACGAGAGTCTGTACTTACATCCCGACCTTTCCATCCTCCCCACACTACGAGAGTCTGTACTTACATCCCGACCTTTCCATCCTCCCCACACTACGATAGACTGTACGTACATCCCGACCTTTCCATCCTCCCCACACTACGAGTGTCTGTACGTACATCCCGACCTTTCCATCGTCCCCACACTACGTGAGTCTGTACTTACATCCCGACCTTTCCATCCTCCCCACACTACGATAGTCTGTACGTACATCCCGACCTTTCCATCCTCCCCACACTACGAGAGTCTGTACTTACATCCCGACCTTTCCATCGTCCCCACACTACGAGAGTCTGTACTTACATCCCGACCTTTCCATCCTCCCCACACTACGAGAGTCTGTACTTACATCCCGACCTTTCCATCCTCCCCACACTATGAGAGTCTGTACTTACATCCCGACCTTTCCATCCTCCCCACACTACGAGAGTCTGTACTTACATCCCGACCTTTCCATCCTCCCCACACTACGAGAGTCTGTACTTACATCTCGACCTTTCCATCCTCCCCACACTACGATAGTCTGTACGTACATCCCGACCTTTCCATCCTCCCCACACTACGAGTGTCTGTACGTACATCCCGACCTTTCCATCGTCCCCACACTACGAGAGTCTGTACTTACATCCCGACCTTTCCATCCTCCCCACACTACGATAGTCTGTACGTACATCCCGACCTTTCCATCCTCCCCATACTACGATAGTCTGTACGTACATCCCGACCTTTCCATCCTCCCCACACTACGAGTGTCTGTACTTACATCCCGACCTTTCCATCCTCCCCACACTACGAGAGTCTGTACTTACATCCCGACCTTTCCATCCTCCCCACACTACGATAGTCTGTACTTACATCCCAACCTTTCCATCCTCCCCACACTACGATTGTCTGTACTTACAGCCCGACCTTTCCATCCTCCCCACACTACGATAGTCTGTACTTACATCCCGACCTTTCCATCCTCCCCACACTACGAGTGTCTGTACTTACAGCCCGACCTTTCCATCCTCCCCACACTACGATAGTCTGTACTTACATCCCGACCTTTCCATCCTCCCCACACTACGAGTGTCTGTACTTACATCCCGACCTTTCCATCCTCTTCACACTACGATAGTCTGTACGTACATCCCGACCTTTCCATCCTCCCCACACTACAAGTGTCTGTACTTACATCCCGACTTTTCCATCCTCCCCACACTACGAGAGTCTGTACTTACATCCCGACCTTTCCATCCTCCCCACACTACGAGAGTCTGTACTTACATCCCGACCTTTCCATCCTCCCCACACTACGATAGTCTGTACGTACATCCCGACCTTTCCATCCTCCCCACACTATGAGTGTCTGTACGTACATCCCGACCTTTCCATCCTCCCCACACTACGAGAGTCTGTACTTACATCCCGACCTTTCCATCCTCCCCACACTACGAGAGTCTGTACTTACATCCCGACCTTTCCATCCTCCCCACACTACGAGAGTCTGTACTTACATCTCGACCTTTCCATCCTCCCCACACTACGATAGTCTGTACGTACATCCCGACCTTTCCATCCTCCCCACACTACGATAGTCTGTACGTACATCCCGACCTTTCCATCCTCCCCACACTACGAGTGTCTGTACGTACATCCCGACCTTTCCATCCTCCCCACACTACGAGTGTCTGTACTTACATCCCAACCTTTCCATCGTCCCCCACACTACGAGAGTCTGTACTTACATCCCGACCTTTCCATCCTCCCCACACTACGAGAGTCTGTACTTACATCCCGACCTTTCCATCCTCCCCACACTACGAGAGTCTGTACTTACATCCCGACCTTTCCATCCTCCCCACACTACGAGAGTCTGTACTTACATCCCGACCTTTCCATCCTCCCCGCACTACGAGAGTCTGTACTTACATCCCGACCTTTCCATCCTCCCCACACTACGAGAATCTGTACTTACATCCCAACCTTTCCATCCTCCTCACACTACGAGAGTCTGTACTTACATCCCGACTTTTCCATCCTCCCCACACTACGAGAGTCTGTACTTACATCCCGACCTTTCCATCATCCCCCCACTACGAGAGTCTGTACTTACATCCCGACCTTTCCATCGTCCCCATACTACGAGAGTCTGTACTTACATCCCGACCTTTCCATCCTCCCCATAGTACGAGAGTCTGTACTTACATCCCGACCTTTCCATCCTCCCCACACTACGAGTGTCTGTACTTACATCCCGACCTTTCCATCCTCCCCACACTACGAGTGTCTGTACTTACATCCCGACCTTTCCATCCTCCCCACACTACGAGTGTCTGTACTTACATCCCGACTTTTCCATCCTCCCCACACTACGAGAGTCTGTACTTACATCCCGACCTTTCCATCGTCCCCACACTACGAGAGTCTGTACTTACATCCCGACCTTTCCATCCTCCCCACACTACGAGAGTCTGTACTTACATCCCGACCTTTCCATCCTCCCCCACACTACGAGAGTCTGTACTTACATCCCGACCTTTCCATCGTCCCCACACTACGAGAGTCTGTACTTACATCCCGACCTTTCCATCCTCCCCACACTACGAGAGTCTGTACTTACATCCCGACTTTTCCATCCTCCCCACACTACGAGAGTCTGTATTTACATCCCGACCTTTCCATCCTCTTCACACTACGAGAGTCTGTACTTACATCCCGACCTTTCCATCGTCCCCACACTACGAGAGTCTGTACTTACATCCCGACTTTTCCATCCTCCCCACACTACGAGAGTCTGTATTTACATCCCGACCTTTCCATCCTCTTCACACTACGAGAGTCTGTACTTACATCCCGACTTTTCCATCCTCCCCACACTACGAGAGTCTGTACTTACATCCCGACTTTTCCATCCTCTTCACACTACGAGAGTCTGTACTTACTTACATCCCGACTTTTCCATCCTCCCCACACTACGAGAGTCTGTACTTACATCCCGACCTTTCCATCGTCCCCACACTACGAGACTCTGTACTTACATCCCGACCTTTCCATCCTCCCCACACTACGAGAGTCTGTACTTACATCCCGACCTTTCCATCCTCCCCACACTACGAGAGTCTGTACTTACATCCCGACCTTTCCATCCTCCCCACACTACGAGAGTCTGTACTTACATCCTGACCTTTCCATCGTCCCCACACTACGAGAGTCTGTACTTACATCCCGACCTTTCCATCGTCCCCACACTACGAGAGTCTGTACTTACATCCCGACCTTTCCATCGTCCCCACACTACGAGAGTCTGTACTTACATCCCGACCTTTCCATCGTCCCCACATTACGAGAGTCTGTACTTACATCCCGACCTTTCCATCGTCCCCACACTACGAGAGTCTGTACTTACATCCCGACTTTTCCATCCTCCCCACACTACGAGAGTCTGTACTTACATCCCGACCTTTCCATCGTCCCCACACTACGAGAGTCTGTACTTACATCCCGACCTTTCCATCCTCCCCACACTACGAGAGTCTGTACTTACATCCCGACTTTTCCATCGTCCCCACACTACGAGAGTCTGTACTTACATCCCGACCTTTCCATCGTCCCCACACTACGAGAGTCTGTACTTACATCCCGACCTTTCCATCGTCCCCACACTACGAGAGTCTGTACTTACATCCCGACCTTTCCATCGTCCCCACACTACGAGAGTCTGTACTTACATCCCGACTTTTCCATCCTCCCCACACTACGAGAGTCTGTACTTACATCCCGACTTTTCCTTCGTCCCCACACTACGAGAGTCTGTACTTACATCCTGACCTTTCCATCCTCCCCACACTACGAGAGTCTGTACTTACATCCCGACCTTTCCATTGTCCCCACACTACGAGAGTCTGTACTTACATCCCGACCTTTCCATCGTCCCCACACTACGAGAGTCTGTACTTACATCCCGATCTTTCCATCGTCCCCACACTACGAGAGTCTGTACTTACATCCCGACTTTTCCATCGTCCCCACACTACGAGAGTCTGTACTTACATCCCGACTTTTCCATCCTCCCCACACTACGAGAGTCTGTACTTACATCCCGACTTTTCCATCCTCCCCACACTACGAGAGTCTGTACTTACATCCCGACTTTTCCTTCGTCCCCACACTACGAGAGTCTGTACTTACATCCCGACCTTTCCATCCTCCCCACACTACGAAAGTCTGTACTTACATCCCGACTTTTCCATCCTCCCCACACTACGAGAGTCTGTACTTACATCCCGACCTTTCCATCCTCCCCACACTACGAGAGTCTGTACTTACATCCCGACTTTTCCATCGTCCCCACACTACGAGAGTCTGTACTTACATCCCGACCTTTCCATCCTCCCCACACTACGAGAGTCTGTACTTACATTCCGACTTTTCCATCCTCCCCACACTACGAGAGTCTGTACTTACATCCCGACTTTTCCATCGCCCCCACACTACGAGAGTCTGTACTTACATCCCGACCTTTCCATCCTCCCCACACCATACACTACATTACTAGAGTCTTCACTTCCATCCCGACCCTTCCATTCTCTCCACACCAAACACTACTAGAGTCTTCACTTCCATCCCGACCCTTCCATCCTCCCCACACCAAACACTACACTACTAAAGACTTCACTTAAATCCCGTCCCTTCCACCCTCTCTACCCCAAACACTTCACTTACATCACAATCCTCCACCTTCCCCACACTAAACACTGCACTACTCCACCCACCCCACACCAAACACTACACTACTAGATTCTTCACTTACATCACAACCCTTCCATCCTCCCCACACCAAACACTACTAGAGTCTTCACTTACATCACAACCCTCCACCCTCCCCACACTAAATACTACACTACTCCACCCACCCCACCCCACCCCACACCAAACACTACACTACTAGAGTCTACACTTACATCCTGACCCTTCCATCCTCTCCACACCAAACATTGTCAGGGTCAGTCCACCTCAACTAAAGGGTCAGTCCACCTGAATTAAAGGTTTAATTTGCATAGGTAATGCCGACATGTGATGCCTTCATGGTTGAACTGAAATCCAATGAATGAAAGGGGGTGGGGCCAGGGGCTGGACGTCATCATGCATGAAAATGAGATGGGATCTATCTGGCTCGCTGCAGCTTCTAATGCACACTGTGAGAAGCTCACAGTGTGAGGTGACATCAGAGGAAGCCGTTTCCGTCCAGGAGAGTAGTTGGTACACCTGGATGATGCAGGTCGGATTTAAAGCTGATATTACATATATCTGTCCCACCGGTGACAGGGCCCATTTATTGGGCTTCGGTGGGAGTTTTAGGCCCGTCTCGCAGCGCGTCCGACCGTCTTAAATCTCTGCTGAATTGTAGGCACTGCCTGTGTGTGCGGCAACGAGGCGATAAGTAGGTCAGCAATTGGAAGGGTGACAATTCATACAAAATTTATACCACTTCCAATTAGAGAGATATGAGGAGGGGGCACTACATCTGAGAGCGATCGGCGCTCACCGTCAGCAGGCACAATGGCTGCATTCACTGGGCCCTTTATAGTGTGATGTGTAATCTTGGCAGCCGGGGCCGAGCTAAGGCACGCACAAAGGGGTCCGCGAATAAAGAGGAATGGACAGGGACCGACTGACTGCACAGCCGAACAAAGCTCAATTACAGTATATCTACCGAGAGCCATCAGACGGGGAGGAAGAGACACAGACAGAGCCAAAAAATGGGGAACAAATTAAAAGGACCTGTACAGCAGGTGTACAGATCCGGGAATAAAGCACAGGGATGGTGGGAACCTCCCATAATGGGCACAGCGGGTGTACAGACCTGGGAACTCAGCACAGGGATGGTGGGAACCCCTCATAATGGGCACAGCGGGGGTACAGACCCCGGAAACTCAGCACAGGGATGGTGGGAACCTCCCATAATGGGCACAGCGGTGTACAGACCCAGGAATTCAACACAGGGATGATGGGAACCCCTCATAATGGGCACAGCAGGTGTACAGACCCGTAAACTCAGCACAGAGGTGGTGGGAACCCCTCATAATGGGCACAGCGGGTGTACAGACCGAGAAACTCAGCACAGGGATTGTGGGAACACCTCATAATGGGCACAGCGGGTGTACAGACCCAGGAACTCCGCACAGGGATGGTGGGAACCCCTCATAATGGACACAGCAGGTGTACAGACCCAGGAACTCAGCACAGGGATGGTGGTAACCCCTCATAATGGGCACAGCAGGTGGTACAGACCCGTAAACTCAGCACAGGGATGGTGGGAACGCCTCATAATGGGCACAGTGGGTGTACAGACCCAGAAACTCAACACAGGGATGATGTGAACCCCTCATAATGGGCACAGCGGGTGTACAGACCCAAAAACTCAGCACAGTGATGGTGGGAACGCCTCATAATGGGCACAGCGGGTGTACAGACCCGGGAACTCAGCACAGGGATGGTGGGAACGCCTCATAATGGGCACAGCGGGTGTACAGACCCAGGAACTCAGCACAGGGATGGTGGGAACACCTCATAATGGGCACAGCGGGTGTACAGACCCAAAAACTCAGCACAGGGATGGTGGGAACGCCTCATAATGGGCACAGCGGGTGTACAGACCCGGGAACTCAGCACAGGGATGGTGGGGACCCCTCATAATGGGCACAGCAGGCGTACAGACCCAGGAACTCAGCTCTGAGATGGCAGGAACTCCCCAAAAGAAATAAGAACTTGTAAACCTGCCTGTTGCACCTTTCTTTTACAAACTTGTGGCCCCTCCCACTTTTACAATCAATTTCCACAGCGAGACCACCCTGTACAGAGACCTTCCCACCCGAACTTGGATGTGACCGCCAGTCATGCACAGTGCAGTCTACAGCACCATCATCAGAGAAGCAAAGAAGTCAAGCCCCCCCCACCCCCCCAGGACAAAAAAACATAATGAGATAATATGGAGTCAAATAAGGAATTATAAAGCTAAAAGACGGAATTATACTACAAAGTATTCATCTAAATTAAATGTAAGAGCCCACGGGAAGCCTCCAAGATTATTTTGATTTTGGCCCTTGAGGGTGGATTTACCCTTTAAGAGGCGCCCGGCGGGAGAGGGGCGCTAATTGTACAGCTTGTGCAAATCGAATAGAAAAAAAAACAGCCCATTAAGTCCATTTGACAATGTGACAAAGGAACACGAAAAACCCCCCCAAAAAAACATAACGTTCCAGTTCGTACGGGACGCCGTTCCGCAGGCCGTGCCGCGGCCTACTCAGTCGCCATGGCAATGCAGCTGCGCAGGGCCTACCGCCAAGGGCTCATTACCCAGCAAACAATAACAGTGTACGGCGGGGAGCTGGGGAGCCACCAGGAGAAGGAAGCTTGAAAGGGAAAAAGGGAAAACCCCTAAGATGAAATGACTCAGCGAGAAAATGACATTAATTATACAATAAAACAAGGAACGCGGGGCATTTCCAAAGGCCCAGAACCGGCGCCGAATGCAGAGAGAGAGAGAGAGAGCAGAACGAGCAACGGGAGGGAATATGAATTCTGAAAAAGACGGAGGAAGAAATAAAAAGAATTAAAAAAAAACACTGTAGAAATAATTACACTTGGATTCCGCTGAGGAGATAATTGGAGTCCCCGAATTAGAACGAGATATTTTTAATCAACGGGAGGCTGATTATACACCACCGGTGCTGCTGAGCTGGCTAAATCCAAAGAAGAGAGCATCGAAAGAAAAAAAAAAAGGTTCAGGACGCCGTTCGCAGCAGACGTGGGAACATATTGAGAGATGGAACGATCAGCTGCGCTGGGCAGCTTCTGCATTTATGACTTTTTTTTTTTTTTTTTTCTTTTGTTGTTTTTGTTCCTATCTCGCCAAGAAAACAATAACCGCTAATTAAGAAAGAGATTTCAGTTTTTAGTAACGCGGGAGAAAAGCGGGACCGAAAATGTTGGACTTTCCCCGGCAACTGCAAGAGAAGCAAAATGGACGCTCTTCGAAGTTGGTGAAGCCGAACTTGGCATCTTTGATGGAGCAGACATAAGCAGAGAAGCAGCTAGGGAACAATAAAGGGCAGCTGTGGGGTCAGGGTTATAGACAAGGGCTATAGGGTTAAGGTTAGGGCTTTAGGGTCAGGGTATAATTATAAGCCTAGAATTAGTGCTTTAGGGTTAGGACAATGTGGTAAGGATAGGTCTGTAGGGTTGGAAATAGAGCCATGGGGTTAAGGTTAGGGTTGTAAGGGTATACCTGTGGTGCTAGGTTGCAGGCTTAAGGGTTAGGATAAAAGGGTTGGGAGTAGGATGTAGGGTTAGATTTAGGCTATGGGGTTAAGATTAGGGCTGTAATGTAATGCCGCGTACACACGATCGTGATTCATGTCGGTGAAAACACCGCCGTGAATCCCGACAGGAAAAACGAGGGAACGGCTTGTTCCCCCACACACGGCCGTTTTTCCCGTCATTTTTTCTCTTGGCGAGAAAAACTACCATGTGTAGGCTCCGCGGCAGTGTTTCCCTATGGGAACACTAGCGCGGAAAAAAATGACAGGAATCACGACGAGAAAAATGAGAGCATGTTCTCATTTTTCTCGTCGTGATTAATGCCGTTTTTCCCATCGGGGAAAAACGGCAAAAAGCCCACAGACGATCGTTTTTCTCGTCCAAAGGAAATTGTTTTATTTTTCCCGACGGGAAAAATGATCGTGTGTACGCGGCATAAGGGTATGCCTATAATGCTAGGCTGCAGGCTATAGGGCTAGGACAATAAGGTAAGGAGAGGGTTGTAGGGTTGAAGTAAGTGCCATGGGAAGGTTAGAGTTGTAAGGTAAGGGTATACCTGTGGGGCTAGGGTGCAGGCTGTAGGGTTAGGAGAGGGCTGTAGGGTTTGATTTAGGCTATGGGGTTAAGGTTATGGCTGTAAGGTAAGGGTATACCTATAGGGCTAGGCTGCGGGCTATAGGGTAAGGAGAGGGCTCTAGGGTTGGAGTTAAGGCCATGGGGTTAAGGTTAGGGTTGTAAGGTAAGGGTATACCTGTGAGGCTAGGGTGAAGGCTATAGGGTTAGTAGAGTTCTGTAGAATTAGATATAAAGGCGATATTGTTAAGGTTAGGGCTGTAAGGTAAGGGTATGCCTATAGGGCTAGGCTGGGGGCTATAGCATTAGGACAATAGGGTAAGGAGAGGGCTCTAGGGCTGGGGTTAAGGCCTTGGGGTTAAGGTTAGAGTTGTAAGGTAAGGGTATACCTGTGGGGCTAGGGGGTATACTGTAGGGTTAGGACTATAGGGTTAGAAAAGTGCTATAGGGTTAGAGTTAAGCTATGGGGATAAGGTTAGGGCTATAAGGTAAGGGTATACCTATAGGGCTAGGCTGCGGGCTATAGGGCTAGGACAATAGGGTAAAGAGGGGGCTGAAAGTTTGGAGTTAGGGCGATAGAGTTAAGGTTAGAGTTGTAAGGTAAGGGTGCAGGTTATAGGGTTAGGACTATAGGGTTGAGAGAGGGCTGAATGCTAGATTTAGGCTATAGGGGTTAAGGTTAAGGCTGTAATGTAAGGGTATACCTATGGGGCTAGGCTGCAGGCTATATGGTTAGGATGATAGGGTTAGAAATGTATTGTAGGGTTAGAGTTGGGTTATGGGGTTAAAGTTAGGGCTGTAAGGTAAGTGTAAAGCTATAGGTCTAGGGTGCAGGCTATAGAGTTAGGACAGTTGTCAGGGTCACCTGTGGCCAGGTGACAGATGCACACCGTAGGGGGACAGGAGTGCACCGCAAGGTAGTGAACCCTATGGCTGACTGCTGCGGATAGGAAACTGGGTGGTTGTGGAAAGCGGGACCAGAGGAGCACAACCGGGATCCAAACGGAAGCTAGAGCCAAGATTCCCCAGGGCGCGGAGTCTAAGACCCAGCTGGTCTTCTCCAGGGCCTCTAGTGGTGAGGATGTTAGCTGCAGGCTGGGACCAGGTCGCGGCCCCTGGAGTTTCCTAGCTCACGCCCCGTAGGATAAGGGGAAAAGAGGGGAAGCAGCAGCACACGATAAGAGAGAACCGAATAACAAGCTGAAGGTCAGGGGCCACAAGCAGACAAGGAGAACGAAGAACGAGCCGAAGGTCAAGGGTCACGAGCAGACAGGGATAGTCGGGGACAAGCCAATAACGTAACAGAGAGACAGACGTAGCACACGGCAGGCAGGAACCCAAACACACAATGCCTAACAAACACGTTGATCAGCAAAGCAGGCTTGCAGTGCACAGGTTAATATAGTGTTCTGTGATAGGGCCTGGGGTGGAGTCAGGCTGGGAGGAGATTATAAAGGAAGCCAGGTGAAGGAGGTCTGGTCTCTAAGATGAACACATGGGAAGGAAGGTAAGCTGACAGACAAACACTACTGCATATCCATGACAACAGTAGGATTGGAATAGGACTGTAGGGTTAGGATGGAGATTTAGGTTTAGGGCTATAGGATAAAACTAAGACCAGGGCTATAGGGTTAGAATAGGGCTGCTGGGTTAGAGGCTATGGGGTGAAAGTTAGGACTGTAAGGTAAGGGTATGCCTGTAGGACTAGGGTAAATGTTATATGGTTAAGTTAAATCTGTAGGGTTAGGTTAGGTCTGTAAAAATTAGGTTAAGGATGTAAGGTTAAGACTATAGGAATAGGTTATGTATGTATGGTTTGGGTAGGGTTAGAACTGTAGTGACAGAGATTTGTTTTAGAATTCGGATAGGATTTGGGCTCTAGGGTTGGGATTAGGTTGTTGAGCTAGAGCTATAGGGTTATGTCTGTGGGGTTAGGACTATGAAGATAGGACTAGTCACAAAGTGATAGACTTAGGGCTATAGGGTCAGAGTTGGGACAATATGGTTAGAGATAGGACTATAAGGTTGTGATATTTTCGCAGTGTTGGGATTATAGTTGGGGCTTTAGGGCTAGTCCCTAAAGGGCTAGAACTAGGACTATAGGGTTAGAATAAGGACCAAGCTGGGATGTAAAGGCTATGGTACGTTTGTGGTATTGGGATCAGTGTTAGGACTATATGGATAGAGTTCGGACAACAATATTGTTATACTTTTGGGGTGTTGGTATTAGGCCTATAAGGTTAGTCCTAAAGGGCAAGAAGTAGGACTGTTGGGTTAGAATTAGGACCACACGGTTAGAATTAGGACCACAAGGTCAGAATTAGGATCACAGGATATGAGGTTATGGTAATATTGTGGTACTGGGATTGGAGTGCAGGCTATAGGAATAGGTCTCATACTTTAGTATAGGGTTTCGGATAATGGCAGCTTATCTGAATAATACGTTTATTTGCCCCATGTGATATATCGCATTACCCAAATGTATGACTTTCAAAACCACTGCGCCAACTTTATTTTGACAAAAAAAAAAACCCCACCAACATCCAAAGGATACCAATTGCACTTGAGGTATCTACATTTGTTTTCTTCTCCTGAGCTAGACGCCCCGTACTCATCAAGAGCCACTCACTTACTCACCATAATGCCGGTTAAGAGACAGACGCCTTTGCCACAGTAGGTGTTTGGCACCATGTCACCATAACCAATGGAGAGGAACGTGATGGAGATCAACCACATGGCACCCAGAAAGTTGCTGGTGACATCCTGCTGGTCGTGGTACCTGTGGAAGAAGGAAGGACAATGAGACGTCTGCGTAGACCCAGCCGTGGCTCTCAGCCATTGACCAATCTTTAACAACCATGGCCCAATTCCTTTGCTAATAGCATGATAGCCTAATGTCTTAAAGGGAGTGTCCACCTGCCTTAAAATTTTCACTTTTTTTATTCCAACGCCAGGTTAAACCGCTGAAGTATAATGTTATTAAATTCGACATAAAAATTTTATAGTCCTTTTTTCATTACCCAACGTTTGCCAGGAGCACGTCTAGAGAACATCCTGGGACCTGTGTCCTTCCGTACATTTTCTACCCATTTATTTTTTATCCTTTCGCCCTGGCTTATTCTTCTTATTGGCTAATCTGTCCCTACCTTTGCCTTCGTGTCTGCACTCAGCTCCACTATACTTGGTCTCATTAACCACTTAAGGACCGAGCCTCATTTTGAGATTTGGTGTTTACAAGTTTAAAACGTTTTTTTTTTTTGCTAGAAATTGACTTAGAACCCCCAAACATTATATATTGTTTTTTTTTTTTCTAACACCCTAGAGAATAAAATGGCGGTCATTGCAATACTTTTTGTCACACCGTATTTGCGCAGCGGTCTTACAAGCGCACTTTTTTTGGGAAAAAAAACACTTTTTTGAATTAAAAAAATAAGACAACAGTAAAGTTAGTGTAGCGGGGTCCTCAATTTAAGGGAAGTGTTTGAGAGGTAGTTTGCTCAAACACCCTAATTTGTAAGGGTTTTTACAACCATTTCTATCCACAGGGAGAGTGTCGGTGTGTAGTTCCCTGTGGCCTACAGGTGGCGCTGCCATAGTAGGCTAGGGTTGAACCACTGATACAGTGCTGTGCCTTGTGTGTCCCCTCTCGGCAGCCATACGGTGGGTGTGTTCTACCTGCTGGGCATGCTGGGAGAGGATATAAAAGGGGCAGACGCTGCCTGTTCGGGGTTCTTCGGTCAGCGGGGTCCTACCCCAGGTGTTGTTCCTGTCCGGCCCGGGCACCTTTGGCCCGGGGGCGGGTTGTCGTTGGTTCGGTTGTCGGGACTCCTACTCCCAGGGAGTGTTCCGGTTCCATCCTGGGCACCTTTAGCCCAGGGTGAGGTACTATCGTGATGTTCCTGTCCGCCCTGGGCATGTAAGCCCAGGAACCACAGTGGAGGCCTGGGGCCCAGAACCTTCGGCTGGGGTCCGCCAGGGATCGAGGAATCTCAGGGTGCCGCCTTGCGAGGGGACCCGTATCTAGGATGAGGAGGCCGGGAAGGAACTCTCTGAAGACCCAGTGCAGTGTCATGGTGACGGTAGGGGCCCGGTAACTCTCCGGAGGGATGTCTTCTCCTAAACAAGGGCCATAGCTAAAGAAGGGAATCAGTTTTCACCAGGTCTGTGGCAGAGACCAACCTCACAGTCTGTGGCAGACACTGTGCGCCTAGTTAACTTTGCTCGATAAGCTAAGCGAACATCCGTAACGTTTGTGCCTGGACCTCCTCCACACCTTGTGCTGTTCTGTTTCTTGCTCCAACCTTTCTTCTATCAGAGACGTGTTATTGCTAAGAGAAAATAAACTTTGAGTTGGAGTTTCAGCTGGTGTGGACATTCACTTTAATGGGAAGTCAAGGACTTGTCTCTAATTAACATAGAGGTGAGCATCAGGCTCTGGAGGTTTTCATGTTCTGACCGTGGAAGACCCAACAACACCGCTCAACCTCTTTGCACAGGAGAATACGGGCTGTTAGTGTGGTGTGCCTCTCTCTTCCTGCGAGGAGCCAAAGTTAATGCAGGTAAAGAAAGGGGTCTGTGCGCTACATTAGCCCAATTTTTTTTTTTTATATTGTGAAAGATAATGTTACGCCGAGTAAATTGATACCCAACATGTCACGCTTCAAAATTGCGCCCGCTTGTGGAATGGCGTCAAACTTTTGCCCTTAAAAATCTCCATAGGCGACGTTTAAAAAAATTCAATAGGTTGTATCTTTTGAATTACAGAGGAGGTCTAGGGCTAGAATAATTGCTCTCGCTCTGACGATAGTGGCGATACCTCACTTGTGTGGTTTGAACACCGTTTTCATATGCGGGCGCTACTCACGTATGCGTTCGCTTCTGCGCGCGAGCTCGTCGGGACGGCGAGCTTTAAAAAATAAAATAAAAAATCTTATTTATTTTACTTGATTTTATTTATTTTTACACAGTTTTAAAAAATAAATAAAAAAATGGGTCACTTTTATTCCTATTACAAGGAATGTAAACATCTCTTGTAATAGAAAAAAGCATGACAGGTCCTCTTATATATGAGATCTGGGGGTCAAAAAGACCTCACATCTCATATTTACACTAAGATGCAATAAAAAAAATTGTCATTTGAATAAGTGACAACAAAAAAATGTCCCTTTAAGACTTATGGGCGGAGCTGACGTTTTGACGTCACTTCCGCCCTGCTATGGTATGGAGACGGGTGGGGGCCATCTTCCCCCTCACTTATCTCTAAGGATGAGCTCTGGTGTGTTCGCATAGTACACGTGCAGAGCCCGCCAGGAAGTCGGCACAGCGCTGCGCTAATCACAGCCAGGGAGATATTGTCCCGATGCTCGGCTGCAGAGATCGGGAAATGTCTCCCTGGCTGTGATTAGCGCAGCGCGGTGCTGACTTCCTGGCGGGCTCTGCACGTGTACTATGCGAACACGCCAGAGCTCATCCTTACTCGTCTCCATACCCAGCTAGGAAGAGGACCCGATCGCCTCCACCGCTACCGACGGCTTATGTAAGCGTTGGAGGGTGCGGGAGAGTGGCGAAAGGGGGTGGCCCCTCTCCCTCCGCCGATAACGGTGATCTTGCGGTGAATCCACCGCAGAGACCACCATTATCGTTTACAGGTCCAGCGCCTGAAGAGATGGATACCTCGGTTGTGGCAGCAGCTGCTGCCGTTACCGAGACATCCCTCTTCAAAAAGAGGACGTCTATAGTCGTGCGGCGGTCCCTAAATTAATCCCTAGGGGTATGAAAAAGGATTCCTCCTCCAGTCTTTCTTAAAGTGGTTGTAATCCTCAGACATGAAGCATATCCCTCTATAGCAGTGGTTCTCAACCTTTCTAGTGCCGTGACTCCTTGATAAAATTTCCCAAGTTGTGGGGACCCCTGACAGTAAAATTAATGGGGTGAGTGGCAGTGCTGGCGAGGAGTTGGGATGAGTGCTGGTAGGGAGTTGGGATTAGTCAGTGGCAGTGCTGGGGGGAGAGTTCTGATCAGCCAGCTTAGGTTCTCTTGATCAAGGTCATCTGCTGATCTGAGAACTGTAGTGGGGACTTTTATTGGCAACTCTAATCACAGGTAGCGTTACTCACTGTGTCTCCAGCTCTGGGGTGTCTTGCAGCAGTGACATTTATGCCGAAATCAGGAGATGGGGTCTCCTCCAGCCCCTCCCACTTCACATTCCTCACCAGTTAGCTGACCTCTAGTCTCTGCCCCCCACCCATGCTGTGAACTGAATGGGTGGCTGCGGAATGGCTAAGTGGGTGGCCGTGGGCTCCAGGAACAGCCCAGCTGGGCGGCCGTGAAAAAGCTGGGAGAGCGATGCAGGCTTCAGTAACAGCCCAGGATTCGGTGACCCCTGGCAAATTGTCATTCGACCCCCAGGTTGAGAACCACTGCTCTATAGTGTGTACTTGTCTCAATCCAAAGCACTAAGTGTCATTTTCCCAACGGTGTCTGTGTTTTTTTTTACAATTTGTTACACTTTCTTTGTGAAATGGTAGGGGTACAATGTACCCCATTACCAATTCATATAGGGGGGCTGGGATCTGGGGGTCCCCTTTGTTAAAGGGGTCTTCCAGATTCCGATAAACCCCCTGCCCGCAGACCCCCACAACCACCAGGCAAGGGTTGTGGGGATGAGGCCCTTGTCCCCATCAACATGGGGACATCCTCCCCATGTTGAGGGCATGTGGCCTGGCACGGTTCAGAAGGGGGGGGCGCTCTCTCGTCCCCCCCTCTTTTCCTGCGGCCTGCCAGGTTGCGTGCTCAGATAAAGGGTCTGGTATGGATCTTTGGGGGAACTCGCCATTTTTTTTTTAAATTTGGGGTGGAGTTCCCCTTAAAATCCATGTCAGATCTGAAGGGCCTGGTATGGATATTTGGGGGAACCCCACGCCATTTTTTTTTTACCAATGACTTTTCTATGTATTGCCGGGAGCCGACAATTCATTAATAGCCGCGAGTGAGTTTTAAATGACTTTTTTTCCTTCAGAAATGACACTTTTTGCAGGGACAGTTCTAAGCACGGGAAACAAGCGCCACTTTACATGCATATCATACACACCCCCCAGGTACAAAATTTAAAGGAATATTTCACTTTTATTGTTTCACTTTAAGCATTATTAAAATCACTGCTCCTAAAAAAACGTCCGTTTTTAAATCTTTTTTTTGCATTGATACATGTCCCCTGGGGCAGGACCCGGGTCCCCAAACACTTTTTAGGACAATAACTTGCATATTATCCTTTATAATTAGCACTTTTGATTTCGAACGTTCGAGTCCATTGTATTTAATAGGGTTCTAAAGTTCGCGTGAACTTTCTGTCTGTTCGCAGGTTCTGGTGCGAACCGAACAGGGGGGTGCACGGCTCATCCCTACTGATCACCAATGTAAGGGACATTCTTCTCACTGATCACCAATGTAAGGGACATTCTTCCCACTGATCACCAATGTAAGGGACATTCTTCTCACTGATCACCAATGTAAGGAACATTCTTCCCACTGATCACCAATGTAAGGGACATTCTTCCCACTGATCACCAATGTAAGGAACATTCTTCTCACTGATCACCAATGTAAGGAACATTCTTCTCACTGATCACCAATGTAAGGAACATTCTTCCCACTGATCACCAATGTAAGGAACATTCTTCTCACTGATCACCAATGTAAGGGACATTCTTCCCACTGATCACCAATGTAAGGGACATTCTTCTCACTGATCACCAATGTAAGGAACATTCTTCCTACTGATCACCAATGTAAGGGACATTCTTCTCACTGATCACCAATGTAAGGAACATTCTTCTCACTGATCACCAATGTAAGGGACATTCTTCCCACTGATCACCAATGTAAGGGACATTCTTCTCACTGATCACCAATGTAAGGAACATTCTTCCCACTGATCACCAATGTAAGGGACATTCTTCTCACTGATCACCAATGTAAGGGACATTCTTCTCACTGATCACCAATGTAAGGGACATTCTTCTCACTGATCACCAATGTAAGGGACATTCTTCTCACTGATCACCAATGTAAGGGACATTCTTCCCACTGATCACCAATGTAAGGGACATTCTTCTCACTGATCACCAATGTAAGGGACATTCTTCTCACTGATCACCAATGTAAGGAACATTCTTCCCACTGATCACCAATGTAAGGGACATTCTTCTCACTGATCACCAATGTAAGGAACATTCTTCCCACTGATCACCAATGTAAGGGACATTCTTCTCACTGATCACCAATGTAAGGGACATTCTTCTCACTGATCACCAATGTAAGGGACATTCTTCTCACTGATCACCAATGTAAGGAACATTCTTCCCACTGATCACCAATGTAAGGGACATTCTTCTCACTGATCACCAATGTAAGGAACATTCTTCCCACTGATCACCAATGTAAGGGACATTCTTCCCACTGATCACCAATGTAAGGGACATTCTTCCCACTGATCACCAATGTAAGGGACATTCTTCCCACTGATCACCAATGTAAGGGACATTCTTCCCACTGATCACCAATGTAAGGGACATTCTTCTCACTGATCACCAATGTAAGGAACATTCTTCCCACTGATCACCAATGTAAGGGACATTCTTCCCACTGACCACCAATGTAAGGACCATTCTTCCCACTGATCACCAATGTAAGGGACATTCTTCTCACTGATCACCAATGTAAGGGACATTCTTCTCACTGATCACCAATGTAAGGAACATTCTTCCCACTGATCACCAATGTAAGGGACATTCTTCTCACTGATCACCAATGTAAGGAACATTCTTCCCACTGATCACCAATGTAAGGGACATTCTTCCCACTGACCACCAATGTAAGGAACATTCTTCTCACTGATCACCAATGTAAGGGACATTCTTCTCACTGATCACCAATGTAAGGAACATTCTTCTCACTGATCACCAATGTAAGGAACATTCTTCCCACTGATCACCAATGTAAGGGACACTCTTCTCACTGATCACCAATGTAAGGAACATTCTTCTCACTGATCACCAATGTAAGGAACATTCTTCTCACTGATCACCAATGTAAGGAACATTCTTCCCACTGATCACCAATGTAAGGAACATTCTTCCCACTGATCACCAATGTAAGGGACATTCTTCTCACTGATCACCAATGTAAGGAACATTCTTCCCACTGACCACCAATGTAAGGAACATTCTTCCCACTGATCACCAATGTAAGGGACATTCTTCTCACTGATCACCAATGTAAGGAACATTCTTCCCACTGACCACCAATGTAAGGAACATTCTTCCCACTGACCACCAATGTAAGGAACATTCTTCCCACTGATCACCAATGTAAGGGACATTCTTCCCACTGATCACCAATGTAAGGGACATTCTTCCCACTGATCACCAATGTAAGGGACATTCTTCTCACTGATCACCAATGTAAGGAACATTCTTCCCACTGATCACCAATGTAAGGGACATTCTTCTCACTGATCACCAATGTAAGGAACATTCTTCCCACTGATCACCAATGTAAGGAACATTCTTCTCACTGATCACCAATGTAAGGAACATTCTTCCCACTGATCACCAATGTAAGGGACATTCTTCTCACTGATCACCAATGTAAGGAACATTCTTCCCACTGATCACCAATGTAAGGGACATTCTTCTCACTGATCACCAATGTAAGGAACATTCTTCCCACTGATCACCAATGTAAGGAACATTCTTCCCACTGATCACCAATGTAAGGAACATTCTTCCCACTGATCACCAATGTAAGGGACATTCTTCTCACTGATCACCAATGTAAGGAACATTCTTCCCACTGATCACCAATGTAAGGAACATTCTTCCCACTGATCACCAATGTAAGGAACATTCTTCCCACTGATCACCAATGTAAGGGACATTCTTCTCACTGATCACCAATGTAAGGAACATTCTTCTCACTGATCACCAATGTAAGGAACATTCTTCCTACTGATCACCAATGTAAGGGACATTCTTCTCACTGATCACCAATGTAAGGGACATTCTTCCCACTGATCACCAATGTAAGGGACATTCTTCTCACTGATCACCAATGTAAGGAACATTCTTCCCACTGACCACCAATGTAAGGAACATTCTTCCCACTGATCACCAATGTAAGGAACATTCTTCTCACTGATCACCAATGTAAGGAACATTCTTCCCACTGATCACCAATGTAAGGAACATTCTTCCCACTGATCACCAATGTAAGGGACATTCTTCCCACTGATCACCAATGTAAGGAACATTCTTCTCACTGATCACCAATGTAAGGAACATTCTTCCCACTGATCACCAATGTAAGGAACATTCTTCTCACTGACCACCAATGTAAGGAACATTCTTCTCACTGATCACCAATGTAAGGAACATTCTTCCCACTGACCACCAATGTAAGGAGCATTCTTCCCACTGACCACCAATGTAAGGAGCATTCTTCCCACTGACCACCAATGTAAGGAGTATTCAACTAATGACCACAGTGGACTATTCTTATCAGGAGTTCCCTGAGTACTGAAAATTATTTCAAGGGTTCATCTGGGGTCAGGGTTGAGAAAGGCTCCATTATACTGTCTATCAATGAGTGAGATCATCTGACTTAATCAGGCAAATCTAGCTTGCTAATGCCGTTTTTTAAATATGGCGACTCAACCACAGACCTTAAGAGATTGCCCCACAAAGTATACCGGCCTTTCCATTTCAACAATATAACTGAATCATGAAGTTTGATCGCTCTATCAGACTGCCACGCGGACGGCCGTCTTTAAGAAAATTGTGCAATTTAACAGCAATTTCAAGGGAAAAGATTGCGAAGTTTATGATGTGCCATCACACAGATTGACATGGCGTTGGTGGACAGCATGATAATAGGAAGTAATGTTTTTTATTGCCGGTGGCGCTCACAATTATTTCAGAACTCCTAGCGAGTAATATGAGGCACCTTCGGTGGATGGAGGCCCTTATTACTGCTCAGCTTGTTTTCATCCCCCTGACTTTGACCTGCTCAGCTATGACATGTTGAAGAGAAGGCCTGCGCTTATGTATTTTTTTCACTTGGAATGTAGAGTGTGGGTCTTCGGGCCCACCATAAAGTCTAGGGGGGGGGTTTGCCCCTTATGTCCCTTCCTCCCCTGCCTTCGTTGGGTCTCTCTTCAGGAGAGCCCCTCACCTAGTACTCCCTGGTTGGCTTTGGCTGATAACCTGCTCAGCTATGACATGTTGAAGAGAAGGCCTGCGCTTATGTATTTTTTTCACTTGGAATGTAGAGTGTGGGTCTTCGGGCCCACCATAAAGTCTAGGGGGGAGGGTTTGCCCCTTATGTCCCTTCCTCCCCTGCCTTCGTTGGGTCTCTCTTCAGGAGAGCCCCTCACCTAGTACTCCCTGGTTGGCTTTGGCTGATCATAAAGAAAGGGGTCCACTGGGCCTTTGGTCTAGGTGGACCTAAGTGTGTCTTGCCCTCATCAAGAGTCTTGCGCCTGAAATCTAGGCACCCACCCTGAAGTCTAGGGGGAGAATGTGTGGCCCTTATGTTCCTTCCTCTCCTGCCTTAGTTGGGTCAGTCTTCGGGAGAGCCCTAACCTAGTACTCCTTGGTTTGGCTTTGGCTGATCATGAATGACGGGGTCCACTAGGCCCTTTGGCTAGGTGGACCTAAATGTGTCTTGCCCTCATCAGAAATCTTGCACTTAGTCTTGGGGCCTACTCTGAAGTTTAGGGGGAGGATGTGTGGCCCTTATGTCCCTTCCTCCCCTGCCTTGGTTGGGTCTCTCTTTGGGAGAGCCCCTCACTTAGTACTCCCTGGTTGGCTTTGGCTGATCATTAAGAAAGGGGTCCACTGGGCCTTTGGTCTAGGTGGACCTAAGTGTGTCTTACTCCCATCAGGAGTCTTGCGCCTGAAATCTAGGTGCCCACCCTGAAATCTAGGTGCCCACCCTGAAGTCTAGGGGGAGGATGTGTGGCCCTTATGTCCCTTCCTCCCCTGCCTTTGGTTTGGGTCTCTCTTCGGGAGAGCCCCTCACCTAGTACTCCCTGGTTGGCTTTGGCTGATCATAAAGAAAGCTGTCCACTGGGCCCTTTGGCTAGGTATACCTAAGTGTGTCTTGCCCTCATCAGAAGTCTTGCACTTAAAGTCTAGGGGCCTACTCTGAAGTTTAGGGGGAGGATGTGTGGCCCTTATGTCCCTTCCTCCCCTGCCTTGGTTGGGTCTCTCTTTGAGAGAGCCCCTCACCTAGTACTCCTTGGTTAGCTTTGGCTGATCACGAGGAACGGGGGCCACTGGGTCTTTTGGTTAGGTGGACCCAATGAGGAGACGCAGGGGGAAGCCGCCGAGGAGGAGACGCAGGGGGAAGCCGCCGAGGAGGAGACGCGGGGGGAAGCCACCAAGGAGGAGACGCGGGGGGAAGCCGCCGAGGAGGAGCCATGGGGGGGAAGCTGCAGAGGAGGAGAAGTGGGAGGAAGCCGCCGAGGAGGAGACGCGGGAGGAAGCCGCAGAGGAGGAGACACGGGGGGAAGCCACCGAGGAGGAGACGCGGGGGGAAGCCACCGAGGAGACACGGGAGGGAGGAGCCGGTCAGGGTGGTTTGCCGCCACTCCCCTCCCCAAAAGAAATGTAGCACCAGCCGCCACTGCTCCCGATCATGACCTATTCAAGCGAATGGAGTCGTTCTGCAAGCGTCATGCACGCGGTTGCGCGGTGCGCTAGTGCGGGTGTCCAAGAGGGTTAAAGCGGGAATACAACGCCACCTGTCAAACACCTATGAAAAGCGATCCAAGCACTTGCATTGCACGCGGTTGCAGAGCGGTTAGGGGGGCGTGGTAAAAGCGCCCTAAAAGTTGGATTCTCCTGATTTTTGCCTTCCCCCGGCCCCGGCTGATGACCCGGATTATTTTTCCCGTCTTTCCTCCTCCTCTAGTAGTAATGGGTGGTAATCGCGTGTCTGTTTACCTGCAGATAAGGCTTAGCGGAGTCTTCCTTTAATGAAGGATTCTTGTGTGTAATGAGTCTATTGACTGAAGTGTGATCTCCGCTAATTAAAGGGGGATTTACATTCTTACCGCCCATAATCCCCTCCGTACATCCAAACTGCAACACAGATGGGCTCAGTTATGGAGACGGCAAATAATGGCTCCCGCGGGCCAATCAGAGCTTCTCTTCTGTTCCGTATGGAGAAATGATGACGCACGCTCCGGATACACAGACAACCAGTCAGCTCCATCACACACTTGTGTAATTATTACCGGGCTGATAAAGAAGCCGAGGTCACCTTCAGGGAAAACTCCATCAGAACATTAATGAAGAGGCAGAACAGCTGAAGTTCTGAGCAAATCTGAAAGGGATACTAATGGTTCCTTTTTTATTTTTTTTAAAATAACAAACATGTCATACTTACCTCCACTGTGCAGCTCGTTTTGCACAGAGTGGCCCCGAACATCCTCTTCTGGGGTCCCTAGGCGGCTCTCGCGGCTCCTCCCCACATTAGATTACCCCCTTGGAGAAGAGCTCCCGAGTCATACACTCGGCGTCCATAGACGGCAAGTTTATGACTCAGCCCCGCCCCTCGGCGCCCGCGTCATTGGATTTGATTGACAGCAGCGGCAGCCAATGGCTGCGTTGCTATCAATCTATCCAATCAACGCCAGGACTCTGTGGAGAAGAGGAAGTCGGGGATGCGCCAATCAGGTGAACTGGCTCAGGTAAGTAAAATGGGGGGGCTGGGGGGCCGGTGATTGCCAGGTGTTTTTCCCCCCTAATGCATGGATATGCAATTAGCGTACCTCCAGCTGTTGCAAAACTACAAGTCCCATCATGCCTCTGCCTCTGGGTGTCATGCTTGCTGCTGTCAGAGTCTCGCTATGCCTCATGGGACTTGTAGTTTGGCAACAGCTGGAGGTCCGCTAATTGCATATCCCTGCCCTAATGCATAGGATGCCTCAAGGTGAAAAATCACAAACCTTTATTTACATCCCCCTTTAAAATAAAAGTTTGACCAGCCCCTCCCACCTATTACTCTAACTACTGGGGGGAAATCTCCCCATTGTGGGAGGGGCAAAGACACAAACTACTGGGGGAAATCTCTCCATTGTGGGAGGGGCAGAGACACAAACTACTGGGGGGAAATCTCTCCATTGTGGGAGGGGCAGAGACACAAACTACTGGAGGGAAATCTCCTCATTGTGGGAGGGGCAGAGACACAAACTACTGCAGGGAAATCTCCTCATTGTGGGAGGGGCAGAGACACAAACTACTGGGGGGAAATCTCTCCATTGTGGGAGGGGCAGAGACACAAACTTCTGGGGGGAAATCTCTCCATTGTGGGAGGGGCAGAGACACAAACTACTGGGGGAAATCTCCTCATTGTGGGAGGGGCAGAGACACAAACTACTGCAGGGAAATCTCCTCATTGTGGGAGGGGCAGAGACACAAACTACTGGGGGGAAATCTCTCCATTGTGGGAGGGGCAGAGACACAAACTACTGGGGGGAAATCTCTCCATTGTGGGAGGGGCAGAGACACAAACTACTGGGGGAAATCTCCTCATTGTGGGAGGGGCAGAGACACAAATTACTGCAGGAAAATCTCACCATTGTGGGAGGGGCAGAGACACAAACTACTGCTGGAAATCTCCCCATTGTGGGAGGGGCAAAGACACAAACTACTTAGGGAAATCTCCTCATTGTGGGAGGGGCAGAGACACAAACTACTGCTGGAAATCTCCCCATTGTGGGAGGGGCAGAGACACAAACTACTGAGGGGAAATCTCATCATTGTGGGAGGGGCAGAGACACAAACTACTGCTGGAAATCTCTCCATTGTGGGAGGGGCAGAGACACAAACTACTGAGGGGAAATCTCCCCATTGTGGGAGGGGCAGAGACACAAACTACTGGGGAAAATTTCACCATTGTGGGAGGGGCAGAGACACAAATTACTGCAGGAAAATCTCACCATTGTGGGAGGAGCAGAGACACAAACTACTGTTGGAAATCTCCCCATTGTGGGAGGGGCGGAGACACAAACTACTGGGGGAAATCTCCTCATTGTGGGAGGGGCAGAGACACAAATTACTGCAGGAAAATCTCACCATTGTGGGAGGGGCAGAGACACAAACTACTGCTGGAAATCTCCCCATTGTGGGAGGGGCAAAGACACAAACTACTTAGGGAAATCTCCTCATTGTGGGAGGGGCAGAGACACAAACTACTGCTGGAAATCTCCCCATTGTGGGAGGGGCAGAGACACAAACTACTGAGGGGAAATCTCATCATTGTGGGAGGGGCAGAGACACAAACTACTGCTGGAAATCTCTCCATTGTGGGAGGGGCAGAGACACAAACTACTGAGGGGAAATCTCCCCATTGTGGGAGGGGCAGAGACACAAACTACTGGGGAAAATTTCACCATTGTGGGAGGGGCAGAGACACAAATTACTGCAGGAAAATCTCACCATTGTGGGAGGGGCAGAGACACAAATTACTGCAGGAAAATCTCACCATTGTGGGAGGAGCAGAGACACAAATTACTGCAGGAAAATCTCACCATTGTGGGAGGGGCAGAGACACAAACTACTGCAGAAAATCTCCCCATTGTGAGAGGAGCAGAGACACAAACTACTGGGGGAAATCTCTCTCTATTGTGGGAGGGGCAGAGACACAAACTACTGTGGGAAATCTCTCTAATGTGGGAGGGGCAGAGACACAAAAAAATCCTGCAGGAAAATCTCACCATTGTGGGAGGGGCAGAGACACAAATTACTGCAGGAAAACCTCACCATTGTGGGAGGGACAGAGACACAAACTACTGAGGGAAATCTCCCCATTGTGGGAGGGGCAGAGACACAAACTACTGAGGGGAAATCTCCCCATTGAGGGAGGGGCAGAGACACAAACTACTGGGGAAAATTTCACCATTGTGGGAGGGGCAGAGACACAAATTACTGCAGAAAAATATCACCATTGTGGGAGGGGCAGAGGCACAAATTACTGCAGAAAATCTCCCCATTGTGAGAGGAGCAGAGACACAAACTACTGGGGGAAATCTCTCTATTGTGGGAGGGGCAGAGACACAAACTACTGCGGGAAATCCCTCTATTGTGGGAGGGGCAGAGACACAAAAAGATCCTGCAGGAAAATCTCACCATTGTGGGAGGGGCAGAGACACAAACTACTGCGGGAAATCTCTCTATTGTGGGAGGGGCAGAGACACAAACTACTGCGGGAAATCCCTCTATTGTGGGAGGGGCAGAGACACAAAAAGATCCTGCAGGAAAATCTCACCATTGTGGGAGGGGCAGAGACACAAACTACTGCTGGAAATCTCCCCATTGTGGGAGGGGCAGAGACACAAACTACTGCGGGAAATCTCTCTATTGTGGGAGGGGCAGAGACACAAACTACTGCGGGAAATCCCTCTATTGTGGGAGGGGCAGAGACACAAAAAGATCCTGCAGGAAAATCTCACCATTGTGGGAGGGGCAGAGACACAAACTACTGCTGGAAATCTCCCCATTGTGGGAGGGGCAGAGACACAAACTACTGCGGGAAATCTCTCTATTGTGGGAGGGGCAGAGACACAAACTACTGTGGACAGTTGGGGCTTATTATCTAAACTGGCCCTGGCATCTATCATACCCTCCTCACCTCTCACAGACACGTACGGTCCAGGCAGCGATAATCCACAGCGATATGCTGAAGACCAGCAGCACGGTTCCAGGGCAGATGGTCATTAAGGTCTTCATGACGAAGCGGGTGTTGAAGTTGATCTTGTTGAGCGCCCCGATGCTGCGGGAAGAGGCGTCCGTAAAAAGTTTACTGTGCAAGAGCATGACGCGGGCGATCAGGTAGAGCCTCAGAAACATGGGGATGGAGAGGATAATGTCCACGTCGGCCTCGGCCTGCGAAGGGGTGTAGGAGAAGGCCAGGCGGGCGTTCCAGAAGAACTTGTACTCCCCGGGAATGGGGTGGATGGCACAGATGAGCAGCTCCAGGCTGATGTAGAATATCCGCTCGTAAGTCATCGCGATCCGCCAGTCGTCTGCGCCGTTGTCGATGACGAAGAGCTGGAGAAGAAGGAAAAAAAGAGAGACAAATGTAAGAAAGTGAACATTTAAAGGATCACCACACCCAAAACTTTTTCAGTGTTTGGTGGAGAGTTGAACCCTCTTACAGTGCCTTAAAGCAGAACTCCGGCCTTCCCTTGCACAGTTGTAATGACTCCTCCCCCTGGATTGAAACGGCTTACTCTGATTTCACTGCATACTGTGAGCTTCTCACAATGTGCATTAGAAGTCAGATAGAGCCCCGCCCAATTTCCTGGCTGGGGGACATCCAGTATCATCATCACCCTGACCCCACCCCTTTCATTCATTGGATTTCAGTTCTTTCAATCATGGAGGCTCAGCATCATATGTGGGCGGTACTTATGCAAATGCAGTGTGCCTAGGAACGCCCACTCCTCCAGACTAAAACCCACCCATCAAGGTATTTTGATATTCGCATAACTCCTCCCACTGCTTGCACCAGGACTGAGTGCTCTTCTTATTCATTCATTGGATTTCCGTTCTTCCAATCATGGGGGCTTAGTATCGAATGTGGGCGTTACCTATGCAAAAAAAGCCTGCCTAGGAATGCCCACTCCTCCAGACTGATACCCACCTATCAAGGCATTTTGATATTTGCATAACTCCTCCCACTGCTCACATCGGGTTTGTTTGCCGCCCCCTTTCAAAAAATAGAGCACCAGCCGCCACTGAGGCTCAGTGTCGAATGTGGGCGTTACCTATGCAAATACAGCCTGCCTCGGAACACCCACTCCTTCAGACTGATACCCGCCAATCAGGGCTGAGGGTTCATGAGAGGAGTACTTAGGCAGTGCGCTGTGATGGTTTCAGGAGTCTATGTACAGGCCCCTCCCATCAGCCATGCATTGCAAAGAGAAGCACAGAGACCCAGTGATGATATCACTGGGTCTAAAATAAGATATGCAATAAAAATAGAAACATTTTATTTATAAATGTAATTAGCATGTTGATAAGGGGAGGAGGGACAAGCCAGGGAAGGCAAAATATACAGCGCCTTGAAAAAGTATTCATACCCCTTGAAATTTTACACATTTTGTCATTTTACAACCAAAAGCGTAAATGTATTTTATTGGGATTTTATGTGATAGACCAATAGGGATGAGCTTCGTGTTCGAGTCGAACATACGTTCGACTCGAACATCGGCTGTTCGATCGTTCGACGAAGATCGAACGATTTGGGCCGTTCGCGCCAAATTCGAGTGACGCGAACGGCCCACAATGCACTACGCCATCGCAGTGTCATCCAGGCGCTGTGATTGGCCAAGCATGCACTGTGACCCCGCATGCTTGGCCAATCACAGCGCCGGCAGCGAGGAGAGCAATGATTGGCCACAGGCAGGATGCCTGTGGCCAATTATTGCTGAGGGTGTTTAGTACACGCCCCACACTATAAAAGGCCGCCAGCACGGCGGCCTAGTGTAGTGTGTTCCGGAGCAGGGATAGAGCAGCATAGGCAGGGACAGTGACTGTTATTTCTTTCTTGCTTAACCTGGATTCCTTTAGTTTAGGGAAAGAGAAGGATAGGTAGGGAGAGTGTCAGTGTGTTTTGTGCTTGTGCTATAGTGTGCTTAAAAAAAACATTTATTCTAGGGACAGAAAACTGTAGGTAGGGACAGTGTCAGTTTCTTTCACTCTGCAAGTCCTTGTTTCCAGGGACCTGGAAGGACAGTGAGTGAATTGTCCTTGTGCTATATTGTGATTAAAAAAAACATTTATTCTAGGGACAGAAAACTGTAGGTAGGGAGAGTGTCAGTTTATTTCACTCTGCAAGTCCTTGTTTCCAGGGACCTGGAAGGACAGTGACTGAATTGTCCTTGTGCTATATTGTGATTAAAAAAAACATTTATTCTAGGGACAGAAAACTGTAGGTAGGGAGAGTGTCAGTTTATTTCACTCTGCAAGTCCTTGTTTCCAGGGACCTGGAAGGACAGTGACTGAATTGTCCTTGTGCTATATTGTGATTAAAAAAAACATTTATTCTAGGGACAGAAAACTGTAGGTAGGGAGAGTGTCAGTTTATTTCACTCTGCAAGTCCTTGTTTCCAGGGACCTGGAAGGACAGTGACTGAATTGTCCTTGTGCTATATTGTGATTAAAAAAAACATTTATTCTAGGGACAGAAAACTGTAGGTAGGGAGAGTGTCAGTTTATTTCACTCTGCAAGTCCTTGTTTCCAGGGACCTGGAAGGACAGTGACTGAATTGTCCTTGTGCTATATTGTGATTAAAAAAAACATTTATTCTAGGGACAGAAAACTGTAGGTAGGGAGAGTGTCAGTTTATTTCACTCTGCAAGTCCTTGTTTCCAGGGACCTGGAAGGACAGTGACTGAATTGTCCTTGTGCTATATTGTGATTAAAAAAAACATTTATTCTAGGGACAGAAAACTGTAGGTAGGGAGAGTGTCAGTTTATTTCACTCTGCAAGTCCTTGTTTCCAGGGACCTGGAAGGACAGTGACTGAATTGTCCTTGTGCTATATTGTGATTAAAAAAAACATTTATTCTAGGGACAGAAAACTGTAGGTAGGGAGAGTGTCAGTTTATTTCACTCTGCAAGTCCTTGTTTCCAGGGACCTGGAAGGACAGTGAGTGAATTGTCCTTGTGTTATATTGTGATTAAAAAAAACATTTTTTCTAGGGACAGAAAACTGTAGGTAGGGAGAGTGTTTTTTTCTTTCACTCTGCAAGTCCTTGTTTCCAGGGACCTGTAAGGACAGTGAGTGAATTGTCCTTGTGCTATATTGTGCTTAAAAAAAACATTTATTCTAGGGACAGAAAACTGTAGGTAGGGAGAGTGTCAGTTTATTTCACTCTGCAAGTCCTTGTTTCCAGGGACCTGGAAGGACAGTGACTGAATTGTCCTTGTGCTATATTGTGATTAAAAAAAACATTTATTCTAGGGACAGAAAACTGTAGGTAGGGAGAGTGTCAGTTTATTTCACTCTGCAAGTCCTTGTTTCCAGGGACCTGGAAGGACAGTGAGTGAATTGTCCTTGTGTTATATTGTGATTAAAAAAAACATTTTTTCTAGGGACAGAAAACTGTAGGTAGGGAGAGTGTTTTTTTTCTTTCACTCTGCAAGTCCTTGTTTCCAGGGACCTGTAAGGACAGTGAGTGAATTGTCCTTGTGCTATATTGTGCTTAAAAAAAACATTTATTCTAGGGACAGAAAACTGTAGGTAGGGAGAGTGTCAGTTTATTTCACTCTGCAAGTCCTTGTTTCCAGGGACCTGGAAGGACAGTGAGTGAATTGTCCTTGTGTTATATTGTGATTAAAAAAAACATTTTTTCTAGGGACAGAAAACTGTAGGTAGGGAGAGTGTTTTTTTTCTTTCACTCTGCAAGTCCTTGTTTCCAGGGACCTGTAAGGACAGTGAGTGAATTGTCCTTGTGCTATATTGTGCTTAAAAAAAACATTTATTCTAGGGACAGAAAACTGTAGGTAGGGAGAGTGTCAGTTTATTTCACTCTGCAAGTCCTTGTTTCCAGGGACCTGGAAGGACAGTGACTGAATTGTCCTTGTGCTATATTGTGATTAAAAAAAACATTTATTCTAGGGACAGAAAACTGTAGGTAGGGAGAGTGTCAGTTTATTTCACTCTGCAAGTCCTTGTTTCCAGGGACCTGGAAGGACAGTGAGTGAATTGTCCTTGTGTTATATTGTGATTAAAAAAAACATTTTTTCTAGGGACAGAAAACTGTAGGTAGGGAGAGTGTTTTTTTTCTTTCACTCTGCAAGTCCTTGTTTCCAGGGACCTGTAAGGACAGTGAGTGAATTGTCCTTGTGCTATATTGTGCTTAAAAAAAACATTTATTCTAGGGACAGAAAACTGTAGGTAGGGAGAGTGTCAGTTTATTTCACTCTGCAAGTCCTTGTTTCCAGGGACCTGGAAGGACAGTGACTGAATTGTCCTTGTGCTATATTGTGATTAAAAAAAACATTTATTCTAGGGACAGAAAACTGTAGGTAGGGAGAGTGTCAGTTTATTTCACTCTGCAAGTCCTTGTTTCCAGGGACCTGGAAGGACAGTGAGTGAATTGTCCTTGTGTTATATTGTGATTAAAAAAAAAATTTTTTCTAGGGACAGAAAACTGTAGGTAGGGAGAGTGTTTTTTTTCTTTCACTCTGCAAGTCCTTGTTTCCAGGGACCTGTAAGGACAGTGAGTGAATTGTCCTTGTGCTATATTGTGCTTAAAAAAAACATTTATTCTAGGGACAGAAAACTGTAGGTAGGGAGAGTGTCAGTTTATTTCACTCTGCAAGTCCTTGTTTCCAGGGACCTGGAAGGACAGTGACTGAATTGTCCTTGTGCTATATTGTGATTAAAAAAAACATTTATTCTAGGGACAGAAAACTGTAGGTAGGGAGAGTGTCAGTTTATTTCACTCTGCAAGTCCTTGTTTCCAGGGACCTGGAAGGACAGTGAGTGAATTGTCCTTGTGTTATATTGTGATTAAAAAAAACATTTTTTCTAGGGACAGAAAACTGTAGGTAGGGAGAGTGTTTTTTTTCTTTCACTCTGCAAGTCCTTGTTTCCAGGGACCTGTAAGGACAGTGAGTGAATTGTCCTTGTGCTATATTGTGCTTAAAAAAAACATTTATTCTAGGGACAGAAAACTGTAGGTAGGGAGAGTGTCAGTTTATTTCACTCTGCAAGTCCTTGTTTCCAGGGACCTGGAAGGACAGTGACTGAATTGTCCTTGTGCTATATTGTGATTAAAAAAAACATTTATTCTAGGGACAGAAAACTGTAGGTAGGGAGAGTGTCAGTTTATTTCACTCTGCAAGTCCTTGTTTCAAGGGACAGAGAAGGACACCTGAAGGTAGCCCTTATTGCTTTTTTCCCATCTCCCTGCAGGCCATCTATTAGAATGTCTGGAAGGCAAACAAGGAGAGGCAGACAGTCAGGAGGCAATAAAAGAGGGCAAGCAGGCTCTGTGTCTGGGGGCAACAGTGCTGGTCGTGGACGCGGTGCATTGTCATCAGCACATGGCCATGGGACACGCTTGTCCTTCTTTTCGGCAGCTGGACATGTTGAGCCACATCATGCCGAAGACTTGGTAGAGTGGATGACCAAGCCCTCCTCCTCCTCCTCATCCTCTCTCACCCAGGCTCAGGGTACTGGAAAAGCAGCTGCCAAAGCGTCGTCTTCCCTGGTATCAATGTCAGACAAATCATCAGTCACTCCTTCCCTAGACCCACCATGTCCTCCTCCTGAGGAGTCCCCCGAACTGTTTCAGCACAGTGTTGGGTACATGCTCCAGGAGGATGCCCAGCGTTTCGAAGGGTCTGATGATGAAACCCAGCTAGAGGAAGGCAGTAGCGTGAGAGCAGACAGAGGGGATGCTCAAGAAGGACACCAATCTGGCAGTCATGTTCCAGCAGCTGCAGCATACTGCCAGATTGGCTCCAGTGATGAGGAGGGAGGGGATGATGAGGTCACTGACTCCACGTGGGTGCCTAATAGGAGAGAGGAGGAGGAGGAGGATGAGGAGGAGGCACATCTCCAACGAGGCAGGATGCCCTTTGGTGGCCAGCGTAAGGGCAGTACACCGACGGAATCACACCGCAGAGCTCCGCCTGTGCAGGGCGCTGCCTCTGCCCGTCATTCAAAAAGTTCTTTGGTGTGGGCCTTTTTTGAGGCTAGTGCATCAGATCGCACAGCTGCTGTTTGCAACATATGTCTCAAGCGTATATCGCGTGGCCAAAACATCAGCCGCTTGGGTACCACATGCCTGACCAGACATATGTTGACCTGCCATGCAGCTCGTTGGCAAGCCTACCTCAAAGACCCACACCAAAGAACAAAGCGGACCTCTCCTTGCACCGCATCAGCTGGGATCTCCAACCCCACTATAACTTCAGTCCTCTCTGAAACATGCACTGAGAGGAATGAAGGTGTAGAATTAGGTGTGTCACAGCCAAGTACTTGCGCCCACTCTGCTAGCAGTACACCGACGTCCGATTCTAGCAGGCAAATTTCCCTGCCCCAGCTGCTGGACCGTCGAAAGAAGTTCACTCCCAGCCATCCACATGCCCAGCGGTTGAATGCTAGCTTGGCTAAATTGCTAGCGCTTCAACTGCTGCCTTTTCAGTTGGTAGACTCGGCCCCCTTCCGTGAGTTTGTGCAATGTGCAGTTCCTCAGTGGCAGGTTCCCAAACGCCACTTTTTCTCACGGAAGGCTATTCCGGCTCTCTACCGGCATGTGGAAGGCAATGTCTTGGCCTCGCTGGACAGGGCGGTCAGCGGTAAGGTGCATATTACCGCTGACTCATGGTCCAGCAGGCATGGACAGGGACGTTACCTTTCTTTCACGGCCCATTGGGTCACTCTTTTGGCAGCTGGGAAGGATTCAGGACAAGGTGCAGTAGTGTTGGAGGTTGTCCCACCGCCACGCCTCCAAAATGCTACTACTGGTTGTGACACACCTCTCTCCTCCACCCCCTCCTCTTCTTCTTCCTCCATGGCCTCTTCCTGTGGTTTGTCCTATGAACCAGCGGTGCTCCGTAGCCGTTCACGGGGCTACGCAAGTACGCAGGCAAAAAGATGCCATGCCGTGCTTGCGCTGGTGTGTTTGGGGGACAGAAGCCACACTGGGGCAGAGGTCCTGTCTGCTCTGCAGGGCCAGGCCGAGAGGTGGTTGACGCCACGCCAGCTTAAGCCAGGAATGGTGGTTTGCGACAATGGCACCAACCTCCTCTCCGCCCTCCGACAGGGACAACTGACCCATGTGCCCTGTGTGGCTCACGTCCTTAACCTGGTGGTGCAGCGCTTCTTGGGCAGGTACCCGGGCTTACAGGATGTCCTGAGGCAGGCCAGGAAAGTCTGTGTGCATTTCCGCAGATCTTATAATGCCAGTGCTCGCCTGGCTGAGCTGCAAAAGGAGTTGAACCTGCCCAAGAACCGCCTTATATGTGACATGCCCACCAGGTGGAACTCAACGTTGGCCATGCTGCAGCGGCTGCACACGCAGCAGAGGGCCATCAATGAGTACCTGTGCGACTACGGCACCAGGACAGGGTCAGGAGAGCTTGGTTTTTTTTCTCCACGCCAGTGGGGCATGATCAGGGATGCATGCACTGTCCTGGCACCATTTGAGGAGGCCACGAGGATGGTGAGCAGTGACAGTGCATGCATCAGTGACACTGTACCTCTTGTCCACCTGTTGGAGCACACGCTGCGTGGAATAATGGACAGGGCACTTGAGGCAGAACAGAGGCAGGAAGAGGAGGACTTCCTTGCCTCTCAAGGCCCCCTTTACCCAGACAGTGTTCCTTCTGTCCCACCCATCGCACAGGAAGAGGAGGAGGAGGAGGAGGAGGAGGAGGAGGATTGTGTCAGCATGGAGGTGGAGGCTGGCACTCAGCATCATCAGCAGCAGTCTTTTAGGGATGATTTACAGTCCCAAGAAACCAGTGGACTTGTACGTGGCTGGGAGGAGGTGGCTGCGGATCATGTCGTCCTTAGTGACCCAGAGGACTCCGGAGCGAATGCCTCAGCAAACCTACGCTGCATGGCCTCCCTGATCCTGCAAAGTCTGCGGAAGGATCCTCGTATTCTTCGGATCAAGGAGAGGGACCATTACTGGCTGGCCACTCTCCTTGATCCACGGTACAAGGGTAAGGTTGCGGACCTTATGTTACCGTCGCAGAGGGAGCAGAGGATGAGACAACTCCGGGAGGCCTTGCAGAAAGGTCTGTGCAACGCGTTCCCAGAGACTGGGAGGTTGCAAACTCCTGGTCCTGGACAACGAGTTGCTGAGGCTTCGGCCAGTCAAAGAAGGAGCGGTGGGGAAGGTGGCCGTCTGACCGATGCGTTCAGACAATTCTTTAGTCCGCAGCCCCAAAGTATGATCGGTTCCAGCAACCATCGCCAGCGTCTGATAAACATGGTGCAGGAATATCTAGGGGCAAGGTCAGACTTGGACACCTTCCCCACCGAAAATCCTCTGGCTTACTGGGTCTTGAGGATGGATCACTGGCCAGAGCTTGCACAGTATGCAATTGAGCTACTGGCCTGTCCTGCATCCAGCGTTCTTTCGGAACGCACATTCAGTGCTGCTGGAGGATTTGTCACGGATCACAGGGTGCGCCTGTCCACCGACTCGGTTGATCGACTGACTTTCATCAAGATGAACCAGTCTTGGATCACCACCAGCTACCACACACCTGATGCTGATATAACAGACTAATTGATTTTAACATGTCACATCCCTTCAAGACTGATGCTGATGCTGAGTGCCTGTGCTGTTATGTTGACTGGCTATCCTCCTCCTCCGAGTCCTCAATGATACGATTGATGATGATAGCTTGTAAGATCATTTTTGTTTATGGGTGCCGCCACCAGTGCCTAACGCCCAATTTTTCAGCCCCTGTTTAACAGGGGCGTGTAATTACAATTTTTGAAGCAATACTTTGCAACAGGGCTCATTGCTGTGCTCCAAGTACAGTATCTGTGAGGAGTTGCAGTGTTGTGCCACCAGTGCCTAACGCCCAATTTTTCAGCCCCTGTTTAACAGGGGCGTGTAATTACAATTTTTGAAGCAATACTTTGCAACAGGGCTCATTGCTGTGCTCCAAGTACAGTATCTGTGAGGAGTTGCAGTGTTGTGCCACCAGTGCCTAAGGCCCAATTTTTCAGCCCCTGTTTAACAGGGGCGTGTCATTACAATTTTTGAAGCAATACTTTGCAACAGGGCTCATTGGTGTGCTCCAAGTACAGTATCTGTGAGGAGTTGCAGTGTTGTGCCACCAGTGCCTAAGGCCCAATTTTTCAGCCCCTGTTTAACAGGGGCGTGTCATTACAATTTTTGAAGCAATACTTTGCAACAGGGCTCATTGGTGTGCTCCAAGTACAGTATCTGTGAGGAGTTGCAGTGTTGTGCCACCAGTGCCTAAGGCCCAATTTTTCAGCCCCTGTTTAACAGGGGCGTGTCATTACAATTTTTGAAGCAATACTTTGCAACAGGGCTCATTGCTGTGCTCCAAGTACAGTTGCTGTGAGGGGTTGCAGTGTTGTGCCACCAGTGCCTAAGGCCCAATTTTTCAGCCCCTGTTCAACAGGGGCATGTAATTACAATTCTTGATCTAATAATTCACAGCAGGGCCCATTGCTGCACCCACCAAGAGTAACTGTCAGGGCTTACAGTGTTGTGGCACCAGCACCACCATCAAAGGCCCAATTTTTACTACCACTGTTCAACAATTATATGTAATTAAAATTCCTGATATAATAGTTGACAGCAGGGCGTTCCAGCACCAACCAAGAGTAACTGTGAGTGCTTACAGTGTTGTGCCAACACCAACAACTAAGGGGCCTATTTCTGCAGAGTATATACGGCAGGTCCCTACTTTCAAACATCCAACTTACAAACGACTCCTACTTGCAAACGCAAGAAGACAACAGGAAGTGAGAGGAAATCTACCACTAGGAAGGAAAATTCTCTCCTGTAAGAATAAATATGGGAGAAAGGTGTCTCCTCTGTACTGATGCTTTATCAGCAATCCTTGTTTCAAGTAAAACACCACATTTCAAAAACAGTTGTCATTGGGACGGAAAGTGAGGTGAAATGTTCTGAACAGGGGCACAGACAGCAAAACAAATGTTACAGGGGTGATAACCCTTACCTATGTTTTCCAAAAAGTTTAAAAATAGATTTTTGGTCTGGAGCTACACTTCAACAATGTACCTGTTCAAAATTACAAACAGACTCTACATAAGAACAAACCTACAGTCCCTGTCTTGTATGCACCGCCTGTATAGGGCTGTTCAGAGTATATAGGGCCTTTTTTATTTTATGTGCGGGGTTCCCCTTAATATCCATACAAGACCCAAAGGGGCTGGTAATGGGCTGGGGTAGGGGGGGGGGTCATGGGGTAGCTATGCCATTTTTCTTAAAGATTTTCATCCATATTACCGGGACCAGACATTACATTAAAGCCGCAAGCAGTTTTAAATGGCTTTTTTTTCCTTTAGAAGTGTCATTTTGTGCAGGGACAGTTCTAAACACGGGAAACACGTGGCACTTCACAGGCATACTTTAGACACCCCCCAGGTACGATATTTAAAGGAATATTTGACTTTTTTTTTTTCACTTTATGCATCATTAAAATGACTGCTCCCGAAAAACGACCGTTTTTAAAACTTCTTTTTGCATTGATACATGTCCCCTGGTGCAGAACCCGGGTTCCCAAACCCTTTTTAGGACAATAACATGCATAATAGTTGTTATAATTAGCACTTTAGAATTCGAACGTTCGCATCCATTGTATTTAATAGGGTTCTAATGTTCGTTCGAACTTTCGGTCCGTTCGCGGGTTCTGGTGCGAACCGAACCCGGGGGTGTTCGGCTCATCACTATAGACCAACACAAAGTGTCACATAATTGTGAAGTGGAAGGAAAATGATAAATGATACAAATAAATATGTGAAAAGTGTGGGGAGGGGCATTTGTATTCATTCCCTTTTACTCTGATACCCCTAACTAAAATCTAGAGGAACCAATTGCCTTCAGAAGTCACCTAATTAGTAAATAAAGTCCACCTGTGTGTCATTTAATCTCAGTATAAATTACAGCTGTTCTGTGAAGCCCTCAGAGGTTTGTTAGAGAACCTTAGTGAACAAACAGCATCATGAAGGCCAAGGAACACACCAGACAGGTCAGGGATAAAGTTGTGGAGAAGTATAAAGCAGGTTTAGGTTATAAAAAAATCTCCCAAGCTTTGATCATCTCACGGAGCTCTGTTCAATCCATCATCGGAAAATGGAAAGAGTATAAAAAAAATTGCAAACCGACCAAGACACGGCCGTCCACCTAAACTGACCGGGCCGGGCAAGGAGAGCATTCATCAGAGAAGCAGCCAAGAGGTCCATGGTAAATCTGGAGGAGCTGCAGAAATCCACAGCTCAGGGGGGAGAATCTGTCCACAGGACAACTATTAGTCTTCTTCTCCACAAATCTGCCCTTTATGGAAGAGTGACAAGAAGAAAGACATTGGGGAAAGAAAGTCATAAGAAGTCCTGTTTGCAGTTTGTGAGAAGCCATGTGGGGGACACAGCAATCATGTGGGGGACACAGTAATCATGTGGGGGACACAGCAATCATGTGGGGGGACACAGCAATCATGTGGGGGGACACAGCAATCATGTGGGGGACACAGCAATCATGTGGGGGACACAGCAAACATGTGGAAGAAGGTGCTCTGGTCACATGACACCAAAATTCAACTTTTTGGCCTAAAAGCAAAACGCTATGTGTGGTGAAAACTAACACTGCACACACTATCCCCACCGTGAAACATGGTGGTGGCAGCATCATGTGGTGGGGATGCTTTTCTTCAGCAGGGACAGGGAAGCTGGTCAGAGTTGATGGGAAGATGGATGGAGACAAATACAGGACAATCTTAGAAGAAAAACTGTAATGCCGCGTACACACGATCATTTTTCCCGTCTGGGAATTTTTTTTTTTTTTTTTGTAACAAGAAAAACGACCGTGTGTGGGCTTTTTGTCATTTTTCCCGACGGGAAAAACGGCATTAATCACGACGAGAAAAATTAGAACATGCTCTAATTTTTCTCGTCCTGATTCCCGTCATTTTTTTCCGCTGCAGTTTTCACATAGGGAAACACTGCCACGGAGCCCACACACGGTCGTTTTTCTCGACCAAGAAAAAAAATGTTGGGAAAAACGGCCGTTTGTAGGTAACCAAGCCGCTCCCTCATTTTTCCCGTCGATTTTCTCGACGGTGTTTTCACCGTCGAGAAAATCGATCGTGTGTACGCGGCATTAGATTCGGCAAAAGACTTGAGACCGGGTGGGAGGTTCACCTTCCAGCAGGACAACGACCCTAAAGTACAGCCAGAGCTACAATGGAATGGTTTAGATCAAAGCATATTCATGTGTTAGAATGGCCCAGTCACAGTCCAGACCTAAATCACATTGAGAATCTGTGGCAAGACCTGAAAATTGCTGCTCACAGACGCTCTCCATCCAATCTGACAGAGCTTGAGATATTTTACAAAGAAGAATGGGCAGAATTGTCCCTCTCTAGATGTGCAAAGCTGGTAGAGACACCCCCAAAAAGACTTGCAGAGAAAGGGGGTTCTACAAAGTATTGACTCCGGGGGGCGCCATACAAATGCCCCCCCCTCCCCCACACTTTTCACATATTTATTTGTATCATTTATCATTTTCCTTCCACTTCACAATTATGTGTCACTTTGTGTTGGTCCATCACATTAAATCCCAATAAAATACAATTTACGTTTTTGGTTGTAACATGAGAAAATGTGGGGAATTTCAAGGGGTATGAATACTTTTTCAAGGCACTGTGAGCAGATTAAACTTCAGCTTTAATATAACAGAGATATGTGAAAGGCAAATGGTAAGAACATAGCAATAGATCCCAAGCATGTGACTGGCTTGCAGCCTTCTAGGTAACAGCATTTTACGCGAGAGGCCTGGCTGGCGATGGGGCTGCAGACGGAAGGGTAAAGCACGACTTCCTGGCATTTATTTTTAGGCCATCTCAGCTTCTGTTCAGCGAGATCCACAACCTAATAATTAGAATTACTATTTCCTCCCATCTGTGAGAACCCGTCTGCATCCCTTCAGTGAGTCCCGTATAAAATATTTTTTTTTTTATCTCTGAATTCGCACTTCTTTTCCTTTTAATTGTAGCTTTTTACAGCTGCTTCATTAAACCCACCTGTTCTCTATGTAAATAGCGTCCCCCCCCCCCCTATTATTTAATGCAGATGAAGCATCAGATTCATCAGACGTGGCTGTTTATGGAGCTGATGTTAATTATGCGCATTAATGTGCGCGCTTTGTCACCAGAACCTGCGATGATGATTGAGCGACAGCGGGAGGTTGAGAAACTCTTGTCAAGGTTTTTTTTTTTTTTTTTACAGGAACCTGTCATTTTGATACACAGTCGGGCTGAGGGGTAGGCAGAAGTAGCATCTGCCTTGGGCGCTTTGGCAAGAGGGGGCTCAAAAAGGAGAGAACCAGCAACTTACGCTGCTGAAGAAGTTCACAGTTCAAGGGGGAGGAGGGCCAAATTTGGGTGCCTTGGGTGCTAAAGGGCCTTGTCCTTTAGCACTCTGTACGGCAGCCCTTTTGTACCCTGTGCCAACATGGCAGAGTCAGTCTTGTCACTGTTGTTAGAACTTGGGTTAGATATTGTGTTTTAGGTCAAAAGATGTCTCTGGTAGTCTTTGGACAAGGTCTCAATTGCTGGGGGAAAGTCGGCCATGTATTACTTGGAAGGGGGGAGGATGGTCAGCAGTAATGGAAAGATGGAGGCCAGTAGGGGCCGCTGAAAGGATAGAGGTAAGTCAGAGGAGCTTGAAATATGGAAGCCATTCAGAGATGCTGGATAGATAGAGGATGAACAAGAGTACTAAAAGGATTAAGGCCAGTTAGCGGAGCTGGAAGGATGGGGGTTGGTGAGTTGTACTGGAAGGATGGAGGCCACGCTGAAGAATTAGATGGATAGGGGTCATTCATTGGAGGCAGAAAGAACGAGGATAGTCTTGGGTAGAAGTTGGAAGAATAGATGTTGGTGAGTGGATATAGAAAAATGGAAGCCAACCAGGGAGCTGATAGAGTCTGCTGAGAAGAGATAAAAATGTGAAAAGTGAAGGCCAATCAGTGGAGCTGGAATGATGGGGGTTGGTGAGTTGTACTGGAAGGATGGCCATTTAGAAGAATTGGAAGTATAGGGGGCATTTATAGGAAACAGAAGGATGGAGGAGATCGAAATATGGAGGCCATTCAGAGATCCTGGATAGATAGAGGAGTAACAAGTGTACTGGAAGGATTAAGGCCAGTTAGCAGAGCTGGAAGGATGGGGGTTGGCAAGCTGTACCGGAAGAATGGCCACTCAGGAGAGTTGGAAATATGGGGGGCATTCATAGGAAGCAGAGGGATGGAAGATAGTTCCAGGTAATGGAAGGATAGAGACCAGCTAGGGGAGTTGGAAGAATGGATGTTGACGAGTGGATATAGGAAAATGGAAGCCAACCAGGGAGCTGATAGAGTCTGCTGAGTAGAGATGAAAGTGTGAAAAGTGAAGGCCAATCAGTGGAGCTGGAAGGATGGGGGTTGGTGAGTTGTACTGGAAGGATGGCTATCTACAAGAGTTGGTAGTATAGGGGGCATTCATAGGAAACAGAAGGATGGAGGCCAATCAGAGGCAATCAAAATATGGAGGCCTTCAGAGATGCTGGATAGAGGATTAACAAGAGTACTAAAAGGATTAAGGCCAGTTTGCAGAGCTGGAAGGATGGGGGTTGGTGAGTTGTCCTGGAAGGATGGAGGCCACTCGGAAGAATTGGAAGAATAGGGGTCATTCATAGGAAGCAGAAGGATGGAGGATAGTTTTGGGTACTGGAAGGATGAGACCATCCGGGGGAGTTGGAAGAATGGATGTTGGTGAGTGGATATAGAAAAATGGAAGCCAACCAGGGAGCTGATAGAGTCTGCTGAGAAGAGATGAAAGTGTGAAAAGTGAAGGCTAATCAGTGGAGCTGGAATGATGGGGGTTGGTGAGTTGTACTGGAAGGATGGCCATTTAGAAGAACTGGAAGTATAGGGGGCATTTATAGGAAACAGGATGGAGGAGATCGAAATATGGAGGCCATTCAGAGATGCTGGATCGATAGAGGAGTAACAAGAGTACTGGAAGGATTAAGGCCAGTTAGCTGAGCTGGAAGGATGGGGGTTGGCAAGTTGTACCGGAAGAATGGCCACTCAGGAGAGTTGGAAATATAGGGGACATTCATAGGAAGCAGAGGGACGGAGGATAATTCCAGGTAATGGAACGATAGAGACCAGCTAGGGGAGTTGGAAGAATGGATGTTGGCGGGTGGATATAGAAAAATGGAAGCCAACTAGGGAGTTGATAGAGTCTGCTGAGTTAGAGATGAAAGTGTGAAAAGTGAAGGCCAATTAGTGGAGCTGGAAGGATGGGGGTTAGTGAGTTGTACTGGAAGGATGGGGGTTGGTGGGTTGTACTGGAAGGATGGCCATTTAGAAGAATTGGAAGTATAGGGGGCATTTATAGGAAACAGAAGGATGGAGAGAGTTTGAAATATGGAGGCCATTTAGAGATGCTGGATAGATAGAGGAGTAACAAGAGTACTGGAAGGATTAAGGCCAGTTAGCGGAGCTGGAAGGATGGGGGTTGGCAAGTTGTACCGGAAGAATGGCCACTCAGGAGAGTTGGAAATATAGGGGGCATTCATAGGAAGCAGAGGGACGGAGGATAGTCTTGGGATAGAGACCAGCTAGGGGGAGTTGGAAGAATGGATGTTGATGAGTGGATGTAGAAAAATGGAAGCCAACTAGGGAGCTGATAGAGTCTGCAGAGTAGAGATAAAAGTGTGAAAAGTGAAGGCCAGTCAGTGGAGCTGGAAGGATGGAGCCTAGCCAGAAAATCTGGAAGAATGATGGTTAGTAAGGGGAGATGGAAGTATAGGGGCCAGCCAGAGAAATTGGAAGGATGGAGGTTGGTTGGTAGATATAGAAAAATAGAAGCCAACGATGGAGCTAAAAGAAATAGAGCCTGGAGGGTAGAGTAAATGTCAGAGTCAAAGGCCAGTCAGTGGGGTTGGAAGGATGAAAGATGCTCAATGGTACTGGAATGATGGTGGCTAGCCAGAGGAACTGGAAGGATGGAGGCCAGTCAGAGTAGACTTAAATATGGAGGCCATTCAGAGATGCTGGATAGATAGAGGATTACCAGTGTACTAAAAGGATTAAGGCCAGTTAGCCGAACTGGAAGGATGGGGGTTGGTGAGTTGTACAGGAAGGATAGCCAGTCAGAAGAGTTGGAAAGATATAGGGCATTCATAGGAAGCAGAAGGACGGAGGATAGTCTTGGGTACCAACCTGATGGAGACCAGACAGGGAGTTGGAAGAATGGATGTTGGTAAGTGGATGTAGAAAAATGGAAGCCAACCCAGGGAGCTGATAGTGTTGGCTCAGTAGAGATAAAACTGTGAAGGCCGGTCAGTGGAATTGGAAGGACAGAAGATCTTCAGTTGTGCTGGAAGGATAGAGGCTAGCCAGAAAAGCTGAATGAATGAAGGTTAGTATGGGTAAATTGGAAGGATAGAGGCCAGTCCGAGGAATTGGAAGCATGGAGTTTAATTAGAAGATGTAGAAAAATAGCAGCCAACTATGGAGCTGAAGAAATCGAGTCTGGAGGGTAGAGTCAATGTCAGTGTCAAAGGCCAGTCAGTGGGGTTGGAAAGATGGAAGACACTTATTGGTACTGGAGTGATGGTGGCCAGCCAGAGGAACTGGAAGGATGAACGCCAGCCAGAGGAGTTGGAAGGATAGAGGGCATTTATATGAGCAAGATGGAGGAAAGTCTTGGGTACTGGAAAGATGGAGACCAGTCAGGGTAGTTGGAAGGATGGATGTCGCTGAGTGAATGTAGAAAAATGGAAGCCAATCAGAGTCGGGTGAGGAGAGCTGAAAGCCAGTCAGTGGAGTTGAAATGATAAAGATGTTCAGTTGTGCTGGAAGAGTGAAGGTTAGCCAGTAAAACTGAAAGGATGAATGATAGAGGCCAGTCAGGAAAGTTGGAAGGATGGAGGTTGGTTACTGGATGTAGAAAAATGGAAGCCACCCGTGGAGCTGGATAAATATATAGTGTGGGCAGCAGAGTCAGTGTCAGTGGTACTGGAGTGATGGAGGCTAGCCAAAGGTACTGAAAGGATGGAGGTTAGTAATGGGAGTTGGATGGATTGAGGTTGGTTTTAAAAAAATGGAGGAGACCGACCAGGAAGCTAAAAATTCAAAGACTGGTGAGTGGAGCTGAAATAATAAAGGGCAGTCAGTGGAGTTGGAAGAATGGAAGTTGATCAGTGTTGCCCGAAAGATAAAGACCACCCAAAGATACCAAAAAAAATGGAGACTAGCCAGGGGATGTGAAAGGATGGAGGTTGTTGGTTGGTTCTAGAAAGGTAGATACCAATCAGGAAGCTGAAGAGATAAAGTCTGGTGAGTGGAGCTGAAGAACAAAGGCCAGTCAGTGGATTTGGAAGAATGGAAGATGATCAGTGGTGCCCAAAGGATGGAGGCCAACTAAAGATAATAAAAGAATAGAGACTAGTAAGGGGAGGTGAAAGAATGGAGGTTGTTGGTTGGTTCTAGAAAGGTAGAGGCCAATCAGGAAGCTGAAGGTATAAAGTCTGGTAAGTGGAGCTGAAGAACAAAGGCCAGTCAGTGGATTTGGAAGAATGGAAGATGATCAGTGGTGCCCAAAGGATGAAGGCCAACTAAAGATAATAAAAGAATAGAGACTAGTAAGAGGAGGTGAAAGGATGGAGGTTGTTTGGTTGGTTCTAGAAAGGTAGAGGCCAATCAGGAAGCTGAAGGTATAAAGTCTGGTAAGTGGAGCTGAAGAACAAAGGCCAGTCAGTGGATTTGGAAGAATAAAAGATGATCAGTGGTGTGGAAAGGATGATGAATGCCACCCAAAGATACTGAAAGAATGGAGACTAGTAAGGGAAGGGAAAGGATGGAGGTTGTTGGTTGGCTCCAGAAAGGTAAAGGCCAGTCAGAAAGCTGAAGGGTTAAAGTCTGATAAGTGGAGCTGAAGAACAAAGGCCAGTCAGTGGATTTGGAAGAATGGAAGATGATCAGTGGTGCCCAAAGGATGAAGGCCAACTAAAGATAATAAAAGAATAGAGACTAGTAAGGGGAGGTGAAAGGATGGAGGTTGTTGGTTGGTTCTAGAAAGGTAGAGGCCAATCAGAAAGCTGAAGGTTATAAAGTCTGGTAAGTGGGGCTGAAGAACAAAGGCCAGTCAGTGGATTTGGAAGAATAAAAGATGATCAGTGATGTGGAAAGGATGATGAAGGCCACCCAAAGATACTAAAAGAATGGAGACTAGTAAGGGAAGGGAAAGGATGGAGGTTGTTGGTTGGCTCCAGAAAGGTAAAGGCCAGTCAGAAAGCTGAAGGGTTAAAGTCTGGTGAGTGGAGCTGAAGAACAAAGGCCAGTCAGTGGATTTGGAAGAATGGAAGATGATCAGTGGTGCCCAAAGGATGAAGGCCAACTAAAGATAATAAAAGAATAGAGACTAGTAAGGGGAGGTGAAAGGATGGAGGTTGTTGGTTGGCTCCAGAAAGGTAAAGGCCAGTCAGAAAGCTGAAGGGTTAAAGTCTGGTGAGTGGAGCTGAAGAACAAAGGCCAGTCAGTGGAGTTGGAAGAATGGAAGATGATCAGTGGTGCCCAAAGGATGAAGGCCAACTAAAGATAATAAAAGAATAGAGACTAGTAAGGGGAGGTGAAAGGATGGAGGTTGTTTGGTTGGTTCTAGAAGGGTAGAGGCCAATCAGGAAGCTGAATGTTCTGTCTCAACTACAAAGCGATAAAGTTCATCTCCAGGTTTAAGTAGGCCTTACTCAAGCTGGTTTGATATTCATCCCTTGCATCGATACAGGCAGTTTAACTCAATGAATAAACTCACAGTTAGGATGACAGACGATGAATCCTTTCGAATGTTCCGTTTAATGATGGATATTCATAGGTAGAAAAACGTTGCAGTTGTAAGCCACATGTAAGATGTTTAGCATTGAAGATATACAGGAGTAATGACCACAATCAGGAAGTGGAGGAGATATATAAAGAACTACGGTGAGAGAGAGAGTTCAGCTAGAAAGAAGGGGACAGATCTTAAAGACACAGAGCAAGAATAATCACATAGTGTAACACAACACTCCCCGTCTGAAATCTTTAGATTTCATAACCTTAAACTAATATATATATTTTCAAAAAGTCCAATACTGACGTATGTCCTGGAACCTGTAATGAAAAAACATGCAGCAAGCAAATAATAAACGTAAGTTCAACAGGATGAAGAACATAAAGTCACAGTATGATGTCTTCAAATAATTCCAAAGTTCTGAGTAGAACCTGTAGATGGCAGCAATGTACTCCCCGCCATGCCGACAGCATGGCTAGTCCTTGCACAAGTCACTCACCTGGCAAAAGGAGTACTAACTCTGTAATTGGTCGACTAAAGGTTTGTCGATCCTCCCTTGGTTACCTTGACTTCTACCTTCCGGTCGCTGGGCATAACTTTAGTAATAAGACCCATAGGCCACTCATTCCGACAAACTTCCTTGTCTTTTAGAAGGATGAGGTCTCCAACCTTAAGATTCGGCTTAGATGCTTGCCATTTGTTACGACCTTGAAGGTGGTGAAGATACTTTTTCCTCCAGCGATGCCAGAACACATTGGCTAGATGCTGCACCTGCTTCCATTGATGCTCATAACGGTGTGACCGCAGCTTCTGTTTTGTACTTACAGAAGTGTGGAGTGAGGTGTTCACAGTTCTTATTTCCTTATCATCTTCAGGGTTTACTCGCCCATAGGTGGTGTCAATAGGGAGTAAGTAAAAGTCCTCACACAGAAATCTTGGAGGTGACAGCCATAAGCTGTCCTGAAGAGCGACAGGTGACACGGCTCTGGTCCCACAGTCAGCTGGGTTGAGTTCAGTGGGAACGTGATGCCATTGACTTGGTAGAGAGAATCTCTTGATACGTTCAACCCTGTTGCTGACGTACACATACAATTGTTTTGTTTGGTTGTTTATGTAACCAAGTACTACCTTACTGTCTGTATAGAAGGTGAAAGAATCAATTCTAGTGTCCATTTCACTTCGTATGACCTCGGCAATTTCTACTGCTAGCACGGCTGCACAAAGTTCAAGTCTTGGTATGGTATGTGCAGGCTTGGGAGTGAGTTTTGCCTTGCCTAGGACAAAACTACAGTGTGATTCTCCATTCAGTTCAGAGGTCTTCAAATAGGCTACTGCAGCAATAGCTTCAACTGATGCATCAGAGAAAATATGAATCTCTCTCCGGTTAGCGGTTGAAGTGGATCCTGTAACATAGCAACGGGGAATCTGAAGTTTTTCTAGTGACTTCAAAGAATATCTCCACCTTTCCCACTTGTGTTGATTCTCACTAGGCAAGGGAGTATCCCAGTCTCTGTTCTCAGTAGACAACTGTCTTAGTAAAATCTTACCTTGAATGGTAACTGGAGCAAGGAAACCCAGTGGGTCATAGATGCTATTCACCACGGACAGGACTCCTCTCTTAGTGAAGGGTTTGTCACAAGTTGACATTTGGAAGGTGAATTTGTCTTGCTTGATGTTCCACAACAAACCCAGACTTCGCTGTACAGGAGGCACATCTGTACCTAAGTCAAGGTTTTTTAGACTAGTGGCATAGTCCTCAGAGTGAAAGGCATTCATAAGTTCCTGGCTGTTGGATATAATCTTGTGCAGTCTAAGGTTTGCTACAAACAGCATCTCCTTTGTTCTGGTGAGAAGATCAATTGCTTCTTTAGCAGTTGGAAAGGACTTAAGTGCGTCGTCAACGTAGAAGTTTCTTTCAACAAATTGACGGGCATCAGATCCATATTCAACTTCTCCAGTCTGAGCTGTTCTCCTTAGCCCATAAGTTGCCACTGCTGGGGAAGGACTGTTACCGAAGACATGTACCTTCATGCGATAATCTATAACTTCCTTGTTGAGGTCATTGTCCTTGTGCCATAGAAACCTGAGGTAGTTTCTGTTGTCTTCTCTGATGATGAAGCAGTGAAACATCTGTTGAATGTCGGCGATTATTGCTTCAGGCTCTTGTCTGAAACGAATCAAGACTCCTATTAGACTGTTGTTCAAGTTGGGTCCAGTAAGGAGCATGTTGTTAAGAGAAACACCTTCGTGCTGAGCACTGGAATCAAAGACAACTCTGATTTGGTCTGCTTTGCGTGGGTGATACACGCCAAAGGATGGAAGGTACCAGCATTCTTCTCCCTCCTTTAGTGGGGGAGCAGGCTCTGTGTGATCTCTGTCAAATACATTTTGCATAAAGTCCACAAAGTGCTTTTGCATCTCTGGTTTCCTGCTTAAGTTTCGCTTTAAGGAGGAGAATCTACTGATGACCTGCTGTAAGTTGTTGGGCAATCTCTCCCTTGTGAGACGAAAGGGTAGGGGTGCTACCCAGTTATTGGAGTCATCTTGAAAGAACTCATTGTCCATTACCGTGATGAATTCTTTGTCTTCCATTGAAGGAGCCAGTATGTCATCTTCACTGGTTGCATTAAACACTGTAGAGCCGAAGTCGCCATCATGGCAGGAGAAAGGGCTTGTGTCACCTGAGATACCATGTGGCGATTCGTGGCTGGCTATCTTCTCTTTCACCCAGTAGTGATGTGGGCATGGCTCAAAGTAAGTGTTTCGGCCATTTGGCAAAACATTTGTCTTGAATGACGAAATGTTGGTAGGTCTTTTCATTTTGCCTATACAGACATTGCCTATGATGACCCACCCTAGATCCGTGCGCTGGGCAAATGGGACATCTGGGGGTCGACTGACTTGTCTGTGTACCTTGTTAACTCTTAGAATGTCTCTTCCTAACAGAAGAAGGATCTGAGCATCTTTGTCAAGCGGCGGTATCTCATTTGCTATTACCTTGAGGTGAGGGTGATGGAAAGCAGCAGCTGGAGTAGGGATTTCTTCCCTATTAGCAGGTATCTGATTGCACTCAACAAGTGTAGGTAAGGGTAATTGCAAGTTACCTTTTAGAGAAGATACCATGAGTCCATGAGCCCTTCTTCCAGAAACCTCTATAGTTCCACTACAGGTACCCAAGGTGTAAGGATGAGCTTTGCCTTTTATTTCAAATAGATTGAACAATTCCGATTTTGCAAGTGATCGATTGCTCTGATCGTCTAAGATAGCATATGCCTTTAGAGACTTTTCTGGTTGATCCTTGTGGTATATGTTCACCAAGCATATCTTAGCACAGGACTTACCACAGCGGACTTCTCCACAAACTTCAGTGCAGGATGAAGAAATGATGGTAGAATTAGGCACTTGGTCTGTATTCTCCCCGCCATGCGTTAACCTGGGAGGAGTGTTGGCAGGTTGTGCAGAGCTGGGCTCAAGAGGATGGAGGGCTTGCACATGTTCTTCAGAGCCACACTCTATGCACTTGATGGACACATTACAGTCCCTTGCAAAATGTTCTGTAGAAGCACAGCACCTGAAACATACCCTAAATGTCTTTAAAAGCTCCTTGCGCTCTTCCAGAGGCTTTTTTCTAAAGCCGATACATTTATTGAGGGGGTGTGGCTTCTTGTGTATGGGACACTCTCTGTTAGGGTTTTTAATCTTCCTACTCTGTTTGTTCGTGGCCAGAACTGTGGTAGGAGTGGGAAGGATGTCAGTCTTTTTCACGGACACTGGGCCTCTATGGTTTCTGTAGTTGCCCTGAAGACTGGTACTCTTAGGAAAGGGTGAGAAGAGACTGTTCTCACCGTAGGAAAAACTTGGATCGTTCTTGGTCTCTGCAATTTCCCTGATGAATTCACAGAAGAAAGAGAATGGAGGGAAGGAAACCTTGTTCTCTCTTTTGTATGATGACCCTAGTGCAGTCCATTTCTCTTGCAAACCATACGGGAGCTTGGAGACAATTGGGTTTACCCCTCTTGGAGTGTCAAGGTAACTGAGTCCAGGTAGTTTTGGGTCTGTCTTGGCTAGCTGAAGCTCAAGGAGAAGGTCACTCAGTCTCTGGAACTCCTTGTTGTCCTTACCGGATATCTTTGGGAAAGTTTCCAGACGCATGAACAAAGCATTTTCTATAGCTTCTGGACTGCCATAACTTTGCTCTAGTCGCTCCCATGCAGCTGTGAGGCCTGCAGTAGGATTGTCCATGAAAACCGATCTTAATGGCTTAACACGTGCAGCAGATAGAGGACCAAGCCATTTGATCAGCAGATTCAATTCTTGATCAGCTGTAATGCCAATATTGCTGATTGTAGTTCTGAAGGCACATTTCCAACTTCTGTAGTTCTCAGGTTGGTCATCAAAACTTGTAAGACCAGTCTTTGTGAGCTCTCTGCGAAGCATGTACCTCACAAACTCTTCTGTCTCAGTTGTCTCCGCCTTTATGTGAGATGCTGTTGGCTGTATGGTGCTGATTGAGTTATCTTTGACATTGTTGTTAAAGGACACAGGGAAATATGGTGCAGCAGATGCATCCAGGTGAGTTGCTTGCTTGAAGTCAGTTGTTCCAATGGTACGTTGAGTCAAGGCTGTACCGATGACTGGAGATTGATGACTTGCTTGAAGCTTGCGCTGATGCTCTGTGACGTATGAAGGCAGGCAAGGTAGGCAGGTAGGAAATGCAGTGGAGTGATTTTGAGTGCAGGAAGTTGCTGGAACCTCTTTAACTTGAAGCTGTGAAGGAGTCTCTATGTAGCCGGGAGCATTGGAGACAATGGAGTGTGCACTGCAGTGGCTTAGGACATAGTCTTTAGTGCGTTTGAGGGGGTCTTCCATATCTGCTATGTTTAGGTTAATGCTGTCTTTCTCACTTGCACCTTCGTCTGCACTGATAGCTTGCTGTAGGACCCTTAGCTTTGCCATAGCTGCGTCATGTTTACACTGTTCATTTAAGGTTTCCATTGTTGCTCTTTGACGGGCTGACTGAGCTTCCGACTCTGCTCTTTGACGTGCTGACTGCGCTTCCGACTCTGCTCTTTGACGTGCTGACTGCGCTTCCAACTCTGCTCTTTTTTCTGCATATGCCACCTGCACTTTGCTGGCTTCCACTTCAGCGCGGGCATTAATAAGTCAATCACTGAGTGTTGAGTATCTTGAACTATGGGATCTTGACGAGTTTTTAGAACGTCTGGTGGAAACAGATCTGTGAGATGCAGTGTCCTGTAACAGCTTTATTTTTGCTTCTGCCTTTAATCTGGTTTGCTGGATAAAACTGTCTCTTTCAATATTAAGAATGTTGACACGCTTTAACTGCCTCATCGCATTTTCTGACTTCATGTTTTGTAAGACATTAGTGAATTTGATGCTGGTAAGCTGATAAAGCTCATATGAGGCAGAAAGTTGTTTAATGGCGCCCTCTAGTGTCAGTAGTTCACGTTCAACAGACACTGTATTGGCTTCAGCAAGGATTTTCTCCCAGACTAATTTCAAGCTATTTGACAATTCAGTCCTTGAAGCTTCATAATTCTCCATTACTTTCCAAGTGGGTTTAACTGAGCGTTTGGGTAACTCAGTTTCTTCAGGAACTTGTGGGGAGGTAGATGTGAGTTCACATGCAGAAGCTTGGTCACTCATGATAGCAGACTGACTGTGAAAGCAGGCAGGATCTGTGTGCTGAAATATGACACTGTGCAGATTGTCTCAGGCTATAAGGCTGCCATGTGCTGCTCTGTCCCTTCTGTCATGCTATGAGGGCAGTACATCTTGTCTGTTTCAGTACTGACATGCAGAAATCTTGTAATTAGGCTGTGAAACGCCGTTTTTCTACTGTTCTGTCTCAACTACAAAGCGATAAAGTTCATCTCCAGGTTTAAGTAGGCCTTACACAAGCTGGTTTGCTATTATCCCTTGCATCGATACAGGCAGTTTAACTCAATGAATAAACTCACAGTTAGGACGACAGACGATGAATCCTTTCGAATGTTCCGTTTAATGATGGATATTCATAGGTAGAAAAACGTTGCAGTTGTAAGCCACATGTAAGATGTTAGCATGGAAGAAATACAGGAGTAATGACCAGAATCAGGAAGTGGAGGAGATATATAAAGAACTACGGTGAGAGAGAGAGTTCAGCTAGAAAGAAGGGGACAGATCTTAAAGACACAGAACAAGAATAATCACATAGTGTAACACAACACTGAAGGTATAAAGTCTGGTAAGTGGGGCTGAAGAACAAAGGCCAGTCAGTGGATTTGGAAGAATAAAAGATGATCAGTGGTGTGGAAAGGATGATGAAGGCCACCCAAAGATACTGAAAGAATGGAGACTAGTAAGGGAAGGGAAAGGATGGAGGTTGTTGGTTGGCTCCAGAAAGGTAAAGGCCAGTCAGAAAGCTGAAGGGTTAAAGTCTGGTAAGTGGAGCTGAAGAACAAAGGCTAGTCAGAAAGCTGAAGGGTTAAAGTCTGGTAAGTGGAGCTGAAGAACAAAGGCCAGTCAGTGGATTTGGAAGAATGGAAGATGATCAGTGGTGCCCAAAGGATGAAGGCCAACTAAAGATAATAAAAGAATAGAGACTAGTAAGGGGAGGTGAAAGAATGGAGGTTGTTGGTTGGTTCTAGAAGGGTAGAGGCCAATCAGGAAGCTGAAGGTATAAAGTCTGGTAAGTGGAGCTGAAGAACAAAGGCCAGTCAGTGGATTTGGAAGAATGGAAGATGATCAGTGGTGCCCAAAGGATGAAGGCCAACTAAAGATAATAAAAGAATAGAGACTAGTAAGGGGAGGTGAAAGGATGGAGGTTGTTTGGTTGGTTCTAGAAGGGTAGAGGCCAATCAGGAAGCTGAAGGTATAAAGTCTGGTAAGTGGAGCTGAAGAACAAAGGCCAGTCAGTGGATTTGGAAGAATGGAAGATGATCAGTGGTGCCCAAAGGATGAAGGCCAACTAAAGATAATAAAAGAATAGAGACTAGTAAGAGGAGGTGAAAGGATGGAGGTTGTTTGGTTGGTTCTAGAAGGGTAGAGGCCAATCAGGAAGCTGAAGGTATAAAGTCTGGTAAGTGGAGCTGAAGAACAAAGGCCAGTCAGTGGATTTGGAAGAATAAAAGATGATCAGTGGTGTGGAAAGGATGATGAAGGCCACCCAAAGATAATAAAAGAATAGAGACTAGTAAGGGGAGGTGAAAGGATGGAGGTTGTTGGTTGGCTCCAGAAAGGAAAAGGCCAGTCAGAAAGCTGAAGGGTTAAAGTCTGGTGAGTGGAGCTGAAACAGTGGAGACCAGTCAGAAGAGTTGGAAGGAAGGAGGTTGCCGAGTGGTGTATTGGTGTAAATTTTACTCTAACAGGTTTGGCCCTTTACTTATCTCAAGCGATGAGAGGCCCTGGCTGATGGGCGTTACTTGGCACTTCTTTATTAAGCCTTGCACAAAGCGTCAGCTCTGCAGCCAGCCAGGGGTGTAATAGCTCAAATGTGACATAATCCTTTATCTGATTGGAACGGAGCTCACACGGCCTAATGCAGCACTTATACCGCAGTCCTGGCACCAACTCGGCACTTGGCTAATTCTCTGTTCTTCACATATCTCATGTTGGATCATCCTGAGCTTTGTGCTGAAACTCTCAGACATCTTCTCCCTCCCCGTATCTGACCCCATCAGTCATGTTCTTCTTGAGGCCGGCTGAGGATTTGTACGAAACGCAAGGGTAAAAATTACATTAAAGATGGAATTATTAGAGTTTGGATGCCGTTGTGTTGTCACATTCCGCTCCCTATCATAGAATGCTCCGGAAGTGACGTTGCGGCCAGAAATTTCACACGTGCGCGATGCGTTCCAAACACTTGCGCCATGCGTTCCAAACGATTTGCGACAATACAGACCAGTGAAACCGTCAGATAATGTCGGCTCCCCATCACAGATTGCTCCGGAAGTGACGTTCCGTCGCCGCCATCTTGCTACACCCCACACTCCTGCACAGTAATGATAGAGTGAGAAGGGGGCAAGCGGACATCTTGTTACCCCCACCGGAGTTTTAGATTTCAGTTATTTTCAACACAAAACGGAGCTTATCTGCTTAAATACAGTATTTGGAAATCCGACGGACTGTTTAGATGTTAAATTTTAAAAGCAGCAGCAAACCTGCTGACCTCACATGGTTGCTAATGTGGCAGAACACCTCTGATTTTCAAATTTAACATGTAAACGGTCCGTCGGATTTCCAAATACTGTATTTCAGCATATAAGCTCCGTTTTGTGTTGAAAATAACCGTGAAATCTAAAACTCCGGTGGGTATAACAAGATGTCCGCTTGCCCCCTTCTCACTCTATCATTACTGTGCAGGAGGGTGGGGGGTAGCAAGATGGCGGCGACGGAACGTCACTTCCGGACCAATCTGTGATGGGGAGCCGAATGTGACGAGACAGCTGGTCGTTTGGAACGCATGGCGTGAGCGTTTGGAACGCATCGCGCATGCGCAGTGTGACATTTCTGGCCGCAACGTCACTTCTGGAGCATTCTATGATAGGGAGCGGAATATGACAACACACTGTAAGTCAGGTCATTGTGATTTATGACCACCCAATAATACTCACCTGCATCATCCTTCAGCATCGCTCCATTCATCTCTTGAAGCCTTTCGAAATGCATAGAGCACCCCTAAACCCTGCACGCTGTACACAGCCCGCCCCTGAACTCTACGTACGTACATAATGCACTCCTGAACTCTGTACATAGCGCACCCCTAAACCCTGCACGTTGTACGTAACGCAGTCCTGAACCCTGCTTTCTGTATGTAGTGCACCCCTAAACCCTGCACTCTGTACGTAACGCACTCCCGAACCCTGCACTCTGTATGTAGCGCACCCCTAAAACCTGTACTTTGTACATAGCACACCCCTGAACTCTGTACGTAACATACTCCTGAACCCTGCACTTTGTATGAAACGCACTCCTGAACCCTGAACTCTGCACTCTGTATATAACGCACTGCTGAACCCTGCACTCTGTATGTAACACACTCCTGAACCCTGCATTCTGTACGTAGTGCACCCCTAAACCCTGCACTCTGTACATAGCACACCCCTGAACTCTGCACGTAACGCACTCCCTAACCCTGCACTCTGTACGTAGCGCACCTCTAAAACCTGCACTCTGTACATAGCACACCTCTGAACGCTGCACTCTGTAGATAACACACTCCTGAACCCTGAACTCTGTATGAAGCGCACTCCTGAACCCTGAACTCTGTACATAGCGCATCCCTGGACCCTGCACTCTGTACACAGCACACCCCTGGACCCTGCACTCTGTACACAGCGCACCCCTGGACCCTGCACTCTGTACATAATGCATCCCTGGACCCTGCACTCTGTACATAATTCACCCCTGAACCCTGCACTCTGTACATAGTGCACCCCAGATACAACCGACTCTTTGAGGGCAACCATCCTGCTGATGCAGCCCACAATGAAGTAGAGTTTGACACCCCTGCATAGGGCACCCCTGGAACTGCACTCTGTACATAGCGCACTTCTGAACCCTGCACTCTGTACGTAGTGTATCCCTAAACCCTGCACTTTGTACATAACACTCCTGAACCCTGCACTCTATACATAACACACACCTGAACTCTGCACTTTGTACATAACACACCCCTAAACTCTGCACTCTGTACATAGCACACTCCTGAACTCTGCACTCTGTACATAACACACCCCTAAACTCTGCACTCTGTACATAGCACACTCCTGAACTCTGCACTCTGTACATAACACACCCCTGAACTCTGCACTCTGTACATAACACACTCCTGAACTCTGCACTCTGCAAATAGCATACTCCTGAACTCTGCACTCTGTACCTAGCACACTCCTGAACTCTGCACTCTGTACCTAGCACACTCCTGAACTCTGCACTCTGTACCTAGCACACTCCTGAACTCTGCACTCTGCACATAGCATACTCCTGAACTCTGCACTCTGTACATAACACACTCCTGAACTCTGTACCTAGCACACTCCTGAACTCTGCACTCTGTACCTAGCGCACTCCTGAACTCTGCACTCTGTACCTAGCACACTCCTGAACTCTGCACTCTGTACCTAGCACACTCCTGAACTCTGCACTCTGTACCTAGCACACTCCTGAACTCTGCACTTTTTACCTAGCACACTCCTGAACTCTGCACTCTGTACGTAGTGCACCCCAGTTACAACCAGCCTTCTGAGGGTAACCATACTGCTGATGCGGCCCCCAATGCTCAAGCAGAAGCAGTGGATGCTCTGGTGTCTCTATCAGGTCAGTACCCTTTGATCTTTGCCCCCCCCCCCATGAAATAGACAATTCTCATATCCAGCACTAGAGGTGGCATCAATAACACGACAGACCCTCCACCATGCGCCATGATGCAGTGGCGTGACATACCACCATTCCCAGTAGTTGGGGCGGCGGCAGGCGTGAGCGCTGCCTGGGAGATTTGGATGCGGTAGGCAACAGATGTCCTGACAGGTCCCCGTTCCGAAAAGGGAAAAATCAGTTTAAAAGGCATTCCCAATAAGGAGAGAGAAAGTTCATTTAACACAGTCGCCTCTGACCAGATGGAGTTACCATGGGAACTGCCTGAAAGACCAGCACTCATCTAATTAAGATCCCCGAGAGGAATAAGGACACAGCCTTCCTTCGTGAACCTTTTCCGCCAGGCGGCAGTGACCGCAGGGCAGCTGATGGCGGAGGAAACATCAACCAACGAACCTTTTCATTCTCCTTCAAAGCGGATATCGTATGAAAAGAATAAAACAATAAAAATTATTCTGTATGTATTGTAATAAAGTAAAAAAAAAATTGTGTTACGTTCTGATGTAAGGATTCTGACCGCTTTCTATGTTCCATGTGGTCAGACTCAGCTTGGCATTAACAATGCTGAACTGATAAGACAGACCACACTTCCTGGTCGGCTGATCACGTGAGGTCATCATCTCTTCCTATCTGAAGTCTCACTTGAGGGGAAAAGGTGAAAAAAGGGAAGTGAAGTCTGGCCAATTCCAGAATGTCCTTTTTACGGGGGATGTGGTCGGATCATATGTGGACCAGACAAGGGCACGGGTAATTCTGAGCGCAACGCACTCCTGATCCTTGCATTCAAAGTGCAATGCACTCCTGATCCCTGCATTCTGAGCGCAACGCACTCCTGATCCCTACATTCTGAGTGCAACGCACTCCTGATCCCTACATTCTGAGCGCAACGCACTCCTGATCCCTACATTCTGAGCGCAACGCACTCCTGATCCTTGAATTCAAAGTGCAATGCACTCCTGATCCCTACATTCTGAGTGCAACGCACTCCTGATCCCTGCATTCTGAGTGCAACGCACTCCTGATCCCTGCATTCTGAGCGCAGCGCACTCCTGATCCCTGCATTCTGAGTGCAATGCACTCCTGATCCCTGCATTCTGAGTGCAACGCACTCCTGATCCCTGCATTCTGAATGCAACACACTCCTGATCTCTGCATTCTGAGTGCAACTCACTCCTGATCCCTACATTCTGGGTGCAACTCACTCCTGATCCTTGCATTCTGAGCGTAAGGCACTCCTGATCCCTACATTCTGAGTGTAACGCACTCCTGATCCCTGCATTCTGAGTGCAACTCACTCCTGATCCCTACATTCTGGGTGTAACGCACTCCTGATCCCTACATTCTGAGTGCAACGCACTCCTGATCCCTACATTCTGAGTGCAACGCACTCCTGATCCCTGCATTCTGAGCGCAACGCACTCCTGATCCCTGCATTCTGAGTGCAACGCACTCCTGATCCCTGCATTCTGAGTGCAACGCACTCCTGATCTCTGCATTCTGAGTGCAACTCACTCCTGATCCCTACATTCTGAGTGCAACGCACTCCTGATCCCTGCATTCTGAGCGCAACGCACTCCTGATCCCTGCATTCTGAGCGCAGCGCACTCCTGATCCCTGCATTCTGAGTGCAACGCACTCCTGATCCCTGCATTCTGAATGCAACGCACTCCTGATCTCTGCATTCTGAGTGCAACTCACTCCTGATCCCTACATTCTGGGTGCAACTCACTCCTGATCCTTGCATTCTGAGCGTAACGCACTCCTGATCCCTACATTCTGAGTGTAACGCACTCCTGATCCCTGCATTCTGAGTGCAACTCACTCCTGATCCCTACATTCTGGTTGCAACGCACTCCTGATCCCTGCATTCTGATTGCAACGCACTCCTGATCCCTGCATTCTGAGTGCAATGCACTCCTGATCCCTGCATTCTGAGTACAACTCACTCCTGATCCCTACATTCTGAGCTCAACACACTCCTGATCCCTGCATTATGAGCGTAACGCACTCCTGATCCTTGAATTCAAAGTGCAATGCACTCCTGATCCCTACATTCTGAGTGCAACGCACTCCTGATCCCTACATTCGGAGCGCAACGCACTCCTGATCCCTGCATTCTGAGCGCAACGCACTCCTGATCCCTGCATTCTGAGCGCAACGCACTCCTGATCCCTGCATTCTGAGTGCAACGCACTCCTGATCCTTGCATTCTAAGTGCAATGCACTCCTGATCTCTGCATTCTGAGTGCAACTCACTCCTGATCCCTACATTCTGAGTGCAACGCACTCCTGATCCCTGCATTCTGAGCGCAACGCACTCCTGATCCCTGCATTCTGAGCGCAACGCACTCCTGATCCCTGCATTCTGAGTGCAACGCACTCCTGATCCTTGCATTCTGAGTGCAACTCACTCCTGATCCCTGCATTCTGAATGCAACGCACTCCTGATCTCTGCATTCTGAGTGCAACTCACTCCTGATCCCTACATTCTGGGTGCAACTCACTGCTGATCCCTGCATTCTGAGTGCAACTCACTCCTGATCCCTACATTCTGAGTGCAACGCACTCCTGATCCCTACATTCTGACTACAGTAAAAAAGGGAGGACAGACCATATTGGCCCCATAAAGAATGAGGAAGGACATCTGGTTACAAAGGATTTGGAGATGGCGAAGGTATTGAATTTACTCTTCTCCTCAGTCTTCAAGAGCAGGGTTGCCAACTTTCAGTAAATTTACAAACAGTTTGTAAAATCCATAATTGTTGCATCTGTCCATGAATGTCAGTTACGGACATGCAACCTACATGTTCGTAATGGAAATTCAAGGACAGATGCAAAAAGTACAGATTTTACAAACTGTTCGTAAATTTACTGAAAGTTGGCAACCCTGTTCAAGAGGGAATTGGGGGGCTTCAGTAACCAAAACTGCAATGTTTGTCCTCCATGACACATCACAGGAAGCACCTCCGTGGCTAACAGAGGACAGAATTAAAATTAGACTGGAAAACTTAACATTAATAAATCACCGGAACCAGATGGCTTGCATCCAAGGGCACTTAGGGAACTCAGTCAAGTAATTGCCAGACCATTGTTCCTAATTTTTACTGACAGTCTACTGACTGGAATGGTACAAGCTGATTGGAGAAAAGCCAATGTAGAACCAATATTTAAAAAGGGCCCAAAATACATCCCTGGGAATTACAGACCAGTCAGCCTAACATCAATAGTATGTAAGCTCTTGGAGGGGATGATAAGGGACTATCAGGTCCGCCATCAGGGGGGTACAGGCAGTACACCTGTAAGGGGCCCAGAGGTCCCCAGGGGCCCGTATGCCCCCCTTTTTTTGTAACGGGCCCAATGGTCCCCAGGGGCCCGGAGTTCCCCAGGGCACCGAATGTCAACCCCCCTTTTTTTTTTTTTATTTATTTATGTTATTTATTTATTTATTTTTTTTTTTTGTAAGGGGCCCAGAGGTCCCCAGAGGACTGCAGGTCCACAGGGCCCCGGATGGCAACCTCCCTTTTTTTTTTAATAAAAATTATTATTTAATTATTTATTTTTTATAATTTTTTTGTAAGGGGCCTAGAGGCCCGGAGGTCCCCAGGGCCCCGGATGGCACCCCCCGCTTCTCAATTTGTGGCGGCAGCACCCCCCCGGTTCTCCTCTGCTCCAGGGGGCCCATGCCTGAAGCTGCTGTGTAAGGGGCCCCAAAATTCCTGATGGCGGCCCTGGGGACTATATACAAGATTTCATGAAGAATCGTTCTTGCCAAACCAATCTATTAACCTTCTATGAGGAGGTGAGTTGCCACCTAGATAAAGGAAGGCCCGTAGACGTGGTGTATCTAGATAAAGGAAGGCCCGTAGACGTGGTGTATCTAGATAAAGGAAGGCCCGTAGACGTGGTGTATATAGATAAAGGAAGGCCCGTAGACGTGGTGTATCTGGATAAAGGAAGGCCCGTAGACATAGTGTATCTAGATAAAGGAAGGCCCGTAGACGTGGTGTATCTAGATAAAGGAAGACCCGTAGACGTGGTGTATCTGGATAAAGGAAGGCCCGTAGACGTGGTGTATCTAGATAAAGGAAGTCCCGTAGACGTGGTGTATCTGGATAAAGGAAGGCCCGTAGACGTGGTGTATCTGGATAAAGGAAGGCCCGTAGACGTGGTGTATCTGGATAAAGGAAGGCCCGTAGAACGTGGTGTATCTAGATAAAGGAAGGCCCGTAGACATGGTGTATATAGATAAAGGAAGGCCCGTAGACGTGGTGTATCTGGATAAAGGAAGGCCCGTAGACGTGGTGTATCTAGATAAAGGAAGGCCCGTAGACGTGGTGTATCTGGATAAAGGAAGTCCCGTAGACGTGGTGTATCTAGATAAAGGAAGGCCCGTAGACGTGGTGTATCTAGATAAAGGAAGGCCCGTAGACGTGGTGTATCTAGATAAAGGAAGGCCCGTAGACGTGGTGTATCTGGATAAAGGAAGGCCCGTAGACGTGGTGTATCTAGATAAAGCAGTGGTTCTCAACTCCGGTCCTCAGGGCCCACTAACAGGCCAGGTTTGCAAGATAACTGAAATACATCACAGGTGATATCCTTTGCTGCTCAGTGATTGCGGTATTCTAGCCTGCATCTCCCCAAGGTAATACTTAAAATCTGGCCTGTTAGTGGGTCCCGAGGACAGGAGTTGAGAACCACTGAGATAAAGGAAGGCCCGTAGACGTGGTGTATCTAGATAAATGAAGGCCCGTAGACGTGGTGTATCTAGATAAAGGAAGGCCCGTAGACGTGGTGTATCTAGATAAAGGAAGACCCGTAGACGTGGTGTATCTGGATAAAGGAAGGCCCGTAGACGTGGTGTATCTAGATAAAGGAAGTCCCGTAGACGTGGTGTATCTAGATAAAGGAAGGCCCGTAGACGTGGTGTATCTAGATAAAGGAAGACCAGTAGACGTGGTGTATCTGGATAAAGGAAGGCCCGTAGACGTGGTGTATCTAGATAAAGGAAGTCCCGTAGATGTGGTGTATCTAGATAAAGGAAGGCCCGTAGATGTGGTGTATCTAGATAAAGGAAGGCCCGTAGACGTGGTGTATCTAGATAAAGGAAGGCCCGTAGACGTGGTGCATCTGGATTTTGCAAAAGCATTTGACACAGTTCCCCCATAAACGTTTACTGTACAAAGTAAGGTCCGTTGGCATGGACCATAGGGTGATTACATGGATTGAAAACTGGCTACAAGGGCGAGTTCAGAGGGTGGTGATAAATGGGGATACTCGGAATGTTGGGGGGTGGGTAGTGGGGTCCCCCAGGGTTCTGTCCTGGCCCCTGGGACCAATCCTATTTAATTTGTTCATAAACGACCTGGAGGATGGGGTAAACGGTTCAATCTCTGTATTTGCGGACGATACTAAGCTAAGCAGGGCAATAACTTCTCCGCAGGATGTGGAAACCTTGCAAGAAGATCTGAACAAATTAATGGGGTGGACAACTACATGGCAAATGAGGTTCAATGTAGAAAAATGTAAAATAATGCATTTGGGTGGCAAAAATATGAATGCAATCGATACACTGGGGGGGGGGAGAACTTCTGGGGGGAATCTAGGATGGAAAAAGACCTGTGGGTCCTAGTAGATGATAGGCTTAGCAATGGCATGCAATGCCAAGCTGCTGCTAACAAAGCAAACAGAATATTGGCATTAAAAAGGGGATCAACTCCAGAGATGAAAGGATAATTCTCCCGCTCTACAAGACTCTGGTCCGGCCGCACCTGGAGTATGCCGTCCAGTTCTGGGCACCAGTCCTCAGGAAGGATGTACTGGAAATGGAGAGAGTACAAAGAAGGGCAACAAAGCTAATAAAGGGTCTGGAGGATATTAGTTATGAGGAAAGGTTGCGAGCACTGAACTTATTCTCTCTGGCGAAGAGACGCTTGAGAGGGGAGATGATTTCAATGTATAAATACCGTACTGGTGACCCCACAATAGGGAGAAAACTTTTTTGCGGAAGGGAGTGTAACAAGACACGTGGCCACTCACTAAAATTAGAAGAAAAGAGGTTTAACCTTAAACTGCGTAGAGGGTTCTTTACTGTAAGAGCGGCAAGGAGGTGGAATTCCCTTCCACAGGCGGTGGTCTCAGCGGGGGGCATCGATAGTTTCAAAAAACTATTAGATAAGCACCTGAACGACCACAACATACAGGGATATACAATGTAATACTGACATATAATCACACACATGGGTTGGACTTGATGGACTTGTGCCTTTTTTCAACCTCACCTACTATGTAACTATGTAACACAAATTGCCAATCACATGGCAGCAACTCAATGCATTTAGCCATCTAGACGTGGTGAAGACGACTTGCTGAAGTTCAAACCGAGCCCTCCCAGATCTGCGTGGTCTTCCAGGTCTGGGAGGGCATCTATTGACATCCTCCCAGAACGGCGCAATCAGCGCGCTTTGCGATTGCTGTGTCCTTGGGACACAGCTGATCACAGATCAAGGTAAAGAGCCAGTGCTGCCAATCAGGGCCTCCCCATCAGTGATGCCTATCAGTGCCCATCAGCACTGCCAATCAGTGCCTCCTCATCAGTTCCACCTATCAGTGCTGCCTATCAGTGTCCATAAATGCCGCCTATCAGTGCCCATCAGCACTGCCAACCAGTGCCGCCTATCAGTGCTGCCTATCAGTGCCCATCAATGTTGCCTATCAGTGCCCATCAGCACTGGCAATCAGTGCCTCCTCATCAGTGCTGCCTATCAGCGCCCATCAGTGCCCTTCAGTGCCGCCTATTAGTGCCCATCATTGCCACCCCTCAGTGCTGCCCATCAGTGCCACCTATCAGTGCCATCTATCAGTGCTGCCCATCAGTGCTGCCCATCAGTGCCTCCCCATCAGTGCCGCATATCAGCGCCCATCAGTGCCCCTCAGTGCCACCCCTCAGTGCCACCCCTCAGTGCCCATCGGTGCCACCTATCAGTGCTGCCCATAAGTGCCTCCCCATCAGTGCCGCATATCAGCGCTCACCAGTGCCGCCTATCAGTGCCCATCAACACTGCCAATCTGTGCCTCCTATCAGTGCCAATCAGCACTGCCAATCAGTGCTGCCTATCAGCGCCGCCAATCGGTGCCCTTCAGTGCTGCCTATTTGTGCCCATCAGTGCCGCCTATCGGTGCTGCCTATCAATGCCCATCAGTGCCATCTATCAGTGCCCATTAGGGCTGCATATTAGTGCCGCTTCATAAGTGCCTCCTTACCAGTGCCCGCCAGTGCCGCCCATTCTCTGCCCTTCTTTCCCCACCCTCTGCCTCACTGAGCACATACCGTATGTGGCATTTGGATGAATCATGTCTCAGGATCTGATGAGGAAGCCTCACTGTGAACGGCTGCAGCTTCCTCATCAGACCCTGAGACAAGAACGATATAACACAGCTGGGGTGGGACAAATTTAGATAAGAGGGGCACACAAATCCAAAATACACCACTGCCTGGCCCTCTTGTATTGAATTGTATTGTAACTGTACTGTCTCTCTTAGAAAGCGCAGTGCAAATTGTTGGTGCTAAATAAATCCTGTATAATAATAATAATAATCTAGGTTGCTTGATTATAGGAATCTCTCCATTCTTTGGGACGCTGATGAGGTCGGGGAAGAACTGGTGATATGGGAAGGTGCCAAGTTTGGTTAGTTAACATTCTGGATGCTGCATTGTGCTAAGTGTAGGCGGCGTGCGAATACTCTCTGGGAGAACCAAGCAGAGTGCACCATGATAGACCAGCTTTGAGACCATGGGAGTCCTAATTAGGGTGGCCAGTTATTCTGATAAAGTTTTAAAGGGTCAGTCCCCCAAAAACTAACAGTATTTCAAGGTTTGGCGGATGCTGAAGAGTTAAACCCTCTGAGAGTGTGTTCTTCTTTTAATGAGCACTCTTGTGTTCATTAAGGGGCTTCTCACCATCCCTGTGCTGAGTTCCCGGGTCTGTACACCCCCTGTGCCCATTATGAGGGGTTCCCACCATCCCTGTGCTGAGTTCCCAGGTCTGTACACCCGCTGTGCCTATTATGAGGGGTTCCCACAATCCCTGTGCTGAGTTCCCAGGTCTGTACACCCGCTGTGCCCATTATGAGGTGTTCCCACCATCCCTGTGCTGAGTTCCCGGGTCTGTACACCCGCTGTGCCTATTATGAGGGGTTCCCACCATCCCTGTGCTGAGTTCCCAGGTCTGTACACCCGCTGTGCCCATTATGAGGTGTTCCCACCATCCCTGTGCTGAGTTCCCGGGTCTGTACACCCGCTGTGCCTATTATGAGGGGTTCCCACCATCCCTGTGCTGAGTTCCCGGGTCTGTACACCCCCTGTGCCTATTATGAGGGGTTCCCACCATCCCTGTACTGAGTTCCCGGGTCTGTACACCCGCTGTGCCCATTATGAGGGGTTCCCACCATCCCTGTGCTGAGTTCCCGGGTCTGTACACCCGCTGTGCCTATTATGAGGGGTTCCCACCATCCCTGTGCTGAGTTCCCGGGTCTGTACACCCGCTGTGCCCATTATGAGGGGTTCCCACCATTCCTGTGATGAGTTCCCGGGTCTGTACACCCGCTGTGCCCATTATGAGGGGTTCCCACCATCCCTGTGCTGAGTTCCCGGGTCTGTACACCCGCTGTGCCCATTATGAGGAGTTCCCACCATCCCTGTACTGAGTTCCCGGGTCTGTACACCCGCTGTGCCCATTATGAGGGGTTCCCACCATCTCTGTGCTGAGTTCCTGGGTCTGTACACCCGCTGTGCCCATTATGAGGGGTTCCCACTATCCCTGTGCTGAGTTCCCGGGCCTGTACACCTGTTGTGCCCATTATGAGGGGTTCCCACCATCCCTGTGCTGAGTTCCCGGGTCTGTACACCCGTTGTGCCCATTATGAGGGGTTCCCACTATCCCTGTGCTGAGTTCCCGGGTCTGTACACCCGTTGTGCCCATTATGAGGGGTTCCCACCATCCTTGTGCTGAGTTCCCGGGTCTGTACACCCGCTGTGCCCATTATGAGGGGTTCCCACCATACCTGCACTGAGTTCCCGGGTCTGTACACCTGCTGTGCCCATTATGAGGGGTTCCCACCATCCCTGTGCTGAGTTCCGAGATTGTACACCCGCTGTGCCCATTATGAGGGGTTCCCACCATCTATTCGAGTTCCCGGGTCTGTACACCCGCTGTGCCCATTATGAGGAAGAAGTGGAAGAAGCAGCCTCCCAGCTTCCTCTTTGTTAACCCATGAACTGATTGGCTCCTTGTGCTGCTTCTCCCTCCCCTAGTCCAAACTCTACTGTAAAGGGGATTGCAAGAGGCTGAAATCAGGTTAGATTCGGGTACTTATTGTACCTGTATTAATAAAATGACTGGGAGTTCAGCTTTAAGGGTAAATGGGGTCCTCACATCTCCTGGCACATTGCTTTCCTCAAAAAAACAAAAAACAAATGTAGCGTCCTGCTCCCAATGACTGGGCGCTATGTAAAATTTAGAGGGTATCTGAGCCAATAGTTAGGCTCAGATTTAAGTGATTATGCTAAATCAGCCTCTGTTCCGGCTATGGCTGTGTCGGGAAGACTTCCCACTGTTTGCCTGTAGGTGGCGTTACCACCTCAGGCCAATGTGGAAGGCTGACCAGCCAAAGTGTATTGGGTATCTTTCCTCGGGAACAGTTCAGTGGGTGTGGTCTACCCGCTGAGCATGCCGGGGAAGGGTACTTAAGGGGCAGACGCCATGTTTTGGGGTCCTTCTTCCCCTCGCGGCCCTCCTGGCGCGGGGAGCGTGTTGTGTGATTTTGGCCTCGGGACCATGTTGGTCCGAGGCTGCAATTTTATCAAGTAGGCCCAGTTATGCTGACTGGGGCCTACACCTTGAAGGTGATCCTGTGCTCTCCGTCCTGCGGGAGGAAGCTACTCAATGGAGGAAACCAGGGGAGGACCTGTCCTGGAAAAGACCGAGCGGAAGGCTGGTGTCTTGAGGAGGGCCTGGTAATTCTATTGGAGGATACACCGTAGCTAAAGTTTACCTCGCAGTCTGCCGGGTCAGCTTAAAGGCTCTTGACTGTTTGGCTGGAAGTTCGGGTGTTAAGTCCTGTGGCAGAGGATCCCGGATTATCCAATTTTGTGCACAACCGGTCTGTGGCAGAGACTGGTCCTGATCATTGTGTGTGCGTCATACCGGCTGCTAGGCCAGGTGAGAGGGGCCTATCCGGGTGAGCAATACCCACTCGAGGAGGAGTGGTGAATGACTTTATAGTTGAGGAGTTGTTCCCAGTGATCTGTACTGCGTACCTGAACCTACCCCTTCCCTTCACCCTTCTACTATTCTTCAAATGTTTTATGCAAAAGGAAAATAAAACCTAACAGCTTAAGGTTTTACATCTTGTGTGGACATTGGAGTTCTTCCCTTGAGAACGAATACTGAGGTAACGTGCAAGGCCCAAATTAAAACCAACAGCTCCTACGGGGGTGTGCTACACAAACAAAAAAAGATCAGATTTGCTCTCTGTGTTCAGCTGGAAGGCACCGCAGGCGACATTGCTTTCCTGAGAAGCGAACAATCCATTTAAGAAATGACTCGCTTCCAGCCCCACATCCCCCTAAAATGATTTACGACTCTTTTCTGCTCGCTAAGTCAGCATTTACAGTGGCGAAAACACATCAAATAAAACGTATCAGAATGATATAAAAGCAAATAAAAAGATCCATCTCATTTATTATCACTAATAGATCAGAGCGAATAAACGGGACCGGAGCGAACGTGGCGGAATAAAAGCCCCTGGATGGGAGGCTATGCTGTCCTCTCTGTTTCCGAGAGCTCAAAACTGTACAAATTTCTATTTTTGGAAGGATGGGGAAGGTGAGATGAATGGACGAGCTGGACGGATGTTGGCTGGAGGATGACTTTTTATTCTGAGTGATATTTGCTTTAGAAGATACAAATTACACATCAGAAAGGTTACAAAGTACAATCAGCAAATATTATCTCCTCAAAAGTTCCGCCAATTGCGGTCCAGAAGCCAATCAAAACCCGCCGGGACATTTCTTGCAAATTTTTGGCGACAAAAAAAAAAAATCCTTCCGGACCCAAGAGAGGCCCAGAGAAGATTCAGCTGCGGATCTTGACATCCCCAAGGGGCCACGCATAATATTTTGTATATGTAATGCTACAGAGACTGAGGACATGCTATAGGTGTGTCTGGAGACTGGGGACATGATACAGGTGTGTCTGGAGACTGGGGATATGCTACAGGTGTGTCTGGAGACTAGGGAAATGCTACAGGTGTGTCTGGAGACTGGGGACATGCTACAGGTGTGTCTGGAGACTGGTGACATGCTACAGGTGTGTTTGGAGACTGGGGACATGCTACAGGTGTGTTTGGAGACTGGGGACATGCTACAGGTGTGTCTGGGGACATGCTACAGGTGGGTCTGGAGACTGGAGACATGCTACTGGTGTGTCTGGAGACTGGGGACATGCTACAGGTGGGTCTGGAGACTGGAGACATGCTACAGATGTGACTTGAGAAAGGAGACGTGCTACAGGTGTGTCTGAAGACTGGGGACATGCTACAGGTATGTATGGAGACATGCTATGGGTGTGTCTGGAGACTGGGGACATGCTGTGGGTGTGTCTGGAGACTGGAAACATAGTACAGGTGTGTCTGGAGACTGGAGACATGCTTTGGGTGTGTCTGGAGACTGGAGACATGGTACAGGTGTGTCTGGAGACATTTTATGGGTGTGTCTGGAGACTGGGGACATGTTACAGATGTGTCTGGTTAGCGATTGCCATTACAAACCTTTTACATATCAATGGTTCCACACCTGGTACTGGTTGATGGGGCCCAAAGGCTGGACAAGAAGCACATAAGGGCCCCTATTGCCCTTGACCCCAGGTTGCGTGCCAAAGCTGTACTTTATTTGTTGTAAGACTTTTATTTTTAATTTAACATTTTAGTTGTGATAATACTGTCTCGTTCTGAACACTGGTGATGTCTCTTGGTTTCGGTACAGTTCTTTGGATGAAAAGATTGGCACATTTATTATGGTCTCTATAATGGCTTGCCAAGTGCTCCCTAAATCTAGCCTAGGCCCTTGTAATCCACAGAAAGGAAGGCTGATCGTGGAAAAGCATGTGATGAGAACCTATAGGCCCAACCCAAAAGCACCATCAAAAGCCTGCTGAGCCTTCAAAGGATTATATAAAGCTTATATTAGAGGTGCATTGAGCGGGTTAATTGACAGTTAAAGCATTTCCTCAACAACATTCAAAGTTCAGAGGCTGTCTGATATTATCCTTTCAACTTGCCAGAATATGTAAAGAGATTTCCTTGGAAGGAACAAATGTCTAAAGCTGGTCTCTCTAGCTGGAAATGATAATCACTGTGTATTAGGCTAGAGAACTGCCTTGTCAGCATTATATCGAGGAGTATAGAAGTCTCCCATTCCTACGACACTGACAGTGTTGCTCCCCCCTCTCGTGCAAAACAATGCACCAAGCTGAACCTAGAGCCAGGCCGAAGGGTAAGCAGAAGAGGTGGCCACCTTGGATGCTTCAACAGAACGGGAAAGGCACCCCAAAAAGAGCAGGACTTGCAAACTGCTCTCCTGAAGTAGTCCACAGCTCATGAAGGGGGTTCAACCTGGCCCTGGGTGCTAAAGGACCTTGTCCCAGCTCTGCCTGAACCCTCCAGTCTTTCTTTCTTCACAGCGGTCCCTCTTTCATGTAGAGATCTGAATAAATAAATAAAGTTCTTCACTGTACTTTATCATTCCTCTCCTGTACCAAAACCATAAAGATCCCATAGTACCCATTTTACTAGCTGTCAGAGTTGACATGACTAGATCCTGGCAACGTAAAAAGATCTGTTTCAGTTTATATATTGAATCAGTTAGATCTTGTAAATAAAAAGTCCTATAGTTTTCTCCAATGGACCCCATGCGGACCCAATTAAGGACCCAAGGCGGACCCCATTAAGGACCCAAAAATGAATCGCTTTGGCAAATCGTTCCTTATAAAGCTAGTCTACTCAAAGCTTCCTTAATTATTACAATAAACAAACTTCATATTAAAAATTACCGATAAGCAAATTGCTAAGTGATCCACTTCTCATGGCAAATTATTATCTGTTTGGCACCGGCTGAAGGTAAATCTGTAATGGGGTCTCCTGGACCCCTTACTAGTCCAAGTTCTGTGTTGCATGCTCCAATGTGGAGGATCTATCCTTCTCTTGCCCACCCACACTGACCTTAGCTGATCTCCCTGTCCGCATGTGATTGGCCCATGCGCCATACCATCATTATATAAAAGAATCACCTAGCGGTTCATTCACATACTGTCTTCTAGTCCTATGTTATGGACTGACCTATAGGAGGGACAGTGGAATTCATTTACACTTTCTACACCTAAATGAATTGTTAAAGGGTTCCAAAGGACCCTTTTACCTGTCCACCGTATCAACAAAATCCCATTTTATGTCTGAAATTGGAAAACAAATATTTAAATTTTGCTTTGAAACTTGTGACAAATTTTCTCCAGTGTGTGACAGCAACAAATATTTATAGGACATACAAATCAGAGCAATAAAAATATTATTTGGAAAAAACTAGTCCTTCAATCTATACAGATCAAACATGAGTCCAGGGGCTTGGTTGGAGACCCTCCTGAACAGCCATTCTCAACCAGGGTTCTGTGAAAGGTAGGTAGAGGTACCCAGAGGCAGCAGCCCAGGCCTCAAAAGGGCTCACTATCACCTTCTTTCAAGTTGGGCACAAATCATTGGAAGGGAATTCTTCCTACTCACCCACTTTATCACCCACCAGCGACCAGTGACTGATCCAGTCAGTCCAGCGTGGTTTCCAACCCTAACGAGCCACCAACCAGGGTTCTGTGGAAAGTAGGTAGAGGTACCCAGAGGCAGCAGCCCCTGATAATACCTGCCCCAAAAGGGCTCACCGCCACCTTCTTTCAAGTTGGGCATAAATCATTGGGAGGGGATTCTTCCTACTCACCCACTTTATCACCCACCCACGACCAGTGACTGATCCAGTCAGTCCAGCTTGGCCTCCAACCCTAACAAGCTCCCAACAAGGGTTCTGTGGAACCCTAGGATTCCTTCAGAAGTGGCTAGGGGTTCCTTGAGCTGTGGTTGACTGACCTGCCATCTGATGGCAACTTCCAACTCACCCACTTTATCACCCACCCACGACCAGTGACTGATTCAGCCAGTCCAGTGTGGTCTCCAACCCTAACAAGCTACCAACCAGGGTTCTGTGAAAAGTAGGTAGAGGTACCCAGAGACAGCAGCCCATTCCCCAAAAGGGCTCACCGTCACCTTCTTTCAAGTTGAGCACAAAACATTGGAAGGGAATTCTTCCTACTTGCCCACTTTATCACCCACCCATGACCAGTGACTGATCCAGTGAGTCCAGCGTGGACTCCAACCCTATTGAGCTACCAACCAGGGTTCTGTGGGACCCTAGGATTCCTCCAGAGGTAGCTAGAGGTTCCTTGAGCTGTGGCTGACTGACTCTAAATCAGATGGTGTCTTCATAGATCCAGGTCCATCACCACTTGGCGAAGCCAGTAGCATGACACCAATAGGTTTTACAGTGTCTGTAAGGGTGGCATTCTAACTTTCACTGTAAGGGGGCATTATTCCCACCCAGGGTTCTGTGGAACACTAGGATTCCTCCAGAGGTGGCTGACTGACCTTCCATCTGATGGTGTCTTAATAGATCCAGGTCCATTAGCACTTGGCGAAGCTATTAGCTTGACACCAATGAGTTTTATAGCTTTTGTAAGGGTGGTATTTCAACCATCACTGTAAGGGGGAATTATTTCCACTGGCCACCAATGTAAGGGCAATTTTTCCTAATGACCCCCCCCCCCCCCTCTCAATGGACTAATCTTAGCAGGGGTTCCCTGGGAAGTGAAAACTTGGGTAAAAAGAAAAGACTGCCCTAGGATGACCTTCAACAGTCTTCTTTGTTGAGTGTCAAGACTGAGCTCTTTGAGATGACTTTCAACTCCAGAGTTGTCCCCGAAGTAACGAAAGTAAAGAAAAGGAGGAAATATTGATCTATTTGGTCATGATTTATAAATGAATACTCAAATCTTTAAGGTGGCATCTGTGAAGCATTGCCCTATACAGTATGGGCTAATTACGGCAATACCATTTATAGGAGCCGACGCTTCATCCACCAAGTATCTTCCACCCATTGGGGTAGAGGAAGGGCCTGCTGACCATATTCTTTATTTTTTAAACAGTAAAAAGTCATTGCCCTGAAACATTTCTGGACAATGAAATTTATTTCCGTTCATTAAACGATAACCCGGGTACAATGCAAACCGCAGATCTCGTGTGAATCAGCCCCAACCCCCTTCTCGGCTGTGCGCATCGACGCAGGGCACCAGAATTCACAGGTCCTCTACTGAAGTGGCTCAGAGTCCTATTGAAAAGGAGAATGCCGGGAACAATTGATAAAGTAGGTAATTTTCCTTTCCATGATTACACCTACGCCGCATTATACAGGACGCAGCAGCAGATTGGGAAATCCTGCCCCCCCCCCCCCCCACCTCCATTCCTAGCCGTACAGTACGAGGAATCCGATCTCTGCAGGCCGTCTTTGTCCTGGCAGAGCGTTCAGAACAATCTCATACTAGAATTAGACAGAAGGCGTTTGATAGAAAAGCCTTTTATACAGAACAGCGGTGTTGTGCGGGAGGGTAGGCGTGCGCGGCGTGCCACTGAACATGCCTGTTCTGTTTTAAAAAAAATGAAAAAATAAAAAACAGTTCTGAAAACTCCTAGGATACCGAGGCAGCGCAAGGCCAGGCCAATGTATTCTTATGCTGGCTTATTTGATTTCTCAGTCTTCTCACCCCCACAATGGTTACATATGCCCTCAGTAGTTTGTGTCTCTGCCCATCCCACAATGGTGAGATTTCCTGCAGTAGTTTGTATCTCTGCCCCTCCCACAATGAGGAGATTTCCTCCAGTAGTTTGTGTCTCTACCACTCTCGCAATGGAGAGGCTTTCCTGCAGTAGGTTGTGTCTCTGCCACTCCCACAATGGGGAGACATTCCTGCAGTAGTTTGTGTTTCTGCCCCTCCCACAATGATGGGATTTCCTGCAGTAGTTTGTGTCTCTGGCCCTCCCACAATGAAATTTCCTCCAGTAGCTTGTGTCTCTGCCCCTCCCACATAGAGGAGATTTCCCTGCAGTGGTTTGTGCCTCTGCCCCTCCCACAATGGTGAGATTTCCTTCAGTAGCTTGTGCCTCTGCTCCTCCCACAATGAGGAGATTTCCCTGCAGTAGTTTGTGTCTCTGCCGCTCCCACAATGAGGAGATTTCCCTCCGGTAGTTTGTGTCTCTGCCCCTCCCACAATGGTGAGATTTCCCCCAGTAGTTTGTGTCTCTGCCCCTCCCACAATGGTGAGATTTCCACAGTAGTTTGTGTCTCTGCCCCTCTCACAATGAGGATATTTCCCTGCAGTAGTTTGTGCCTCTGCTCCTCCCACAATGAGGAGATTTCCCTGCAGTAGTTTGTGTCTCTGATCCTCCCACAATGGTGAGATTTCCCCCAGTACTTTGTGTCTCTGCCCCTCCCACAATGAGGAGATTTCCCTGCAGTAGTTTGTGCCTCTGCCCCTCCCACAATGGTGAGATTTCCTTCAGTAGCTTGTGCCTCTGCCCCTCCCACAATGAGGAGATTCCCTGCAGTAGTTTGTGTCTCTGCTCCTCCCACAATGAGGAGATTTCCCTGCGGTAGTTTGTGTCTCTGCTCCTCCCACAATGGTGAGATTTCCCCCAGTAGTTTGTGTCTCTGCCCCTCCCACAATGAGGAGATTTCCCTGCAGTAGTTTGTGCCTCTGCCTCTCCCACAATGAGGAGATTTCCTGCAGTAGTTTGTGTCTCTGCCCCTCCCACAACGAGGAGATTTCCTGCAGTAGTTTGTGTCTCTGCCCCTCCCACAATGAGGAGTTTTCCCTGCAGTAGTTTGTGTCTCTGCTCCTCCCACAATGGTGAGATTTCCCCCAGTAGTTTGTGTCTCTGCCCTTCCCACAATGAGGAGATTTCCCTGCAGTAGTTTATGCCTCTGCCCCTCCCACAATGAGGAGATTTCCCTGCAATAGTTTGTGTCTCTGCCCCTCCCACAATGGTGAGATTTCCTCCAGTAGTTTGTGTCTCTGCCCCTCCCACAATGAGGAGATTTCCCTGCATTAGTTTGTGCCTCTGCCCCTCCCACAATGAGGAGCTTTCCCTGCAATAGTTTGTGTATCTGCCCCTCCCACAATGAGGAGATTTCCCTGCATTAGTTTGTGCCTCTGCCCCTCCCACAATGAGGAGATTTCCCTGCAATAGTTTGTGTCTCTGCCCCTCCCACAATGGTGAGATTTCCTCCAGTAGTTTGTGTCTCTGCCCCTCCCACAATGAGGAGATTTCCCTGCATTAGTTTGTGTCTCTACCCCTCCCACAATGAGGAGCTTTCCCTGCAATAGTTTGTGCATCTGCCCCGCCCACAATGGTGAGATTTCCCCCAGTAGTTTGTGTCTCTGCCCCTCCCACAATGAGGAGATTTCCCTGCATTAGTTTGTGCCTCTGCCCCTCCCACAATGAGGAGATTTCCCTGCATTAGTTTGTGCCTCTGCCCCTCCCACAATGAGGAGATTTCCCTGCAGTAGTTTGTGCCTCTGCCCCTCCCACAATGAGGAGATTTCCCTGCAGTAGTTTGTGCCTCTGCCCCTCCCACAATGAGGAGATTTCCCTGCGGTAGTTTGTGTCTCTGCTCCTCCCACAATGGTGAGATTTCCCCCAGTAGTTTGTGTCTCTGCCCCTCCCACAATGAGGAGATTTCCCTGCAGTAGTTTGTGCCTCTGCCTCTCCCACAATGAGGAGATTTCCTGCAGTAGTTTGTGTCTCTGCCCCTCCCACAACGAGGAGATTTCCTGCAGTAGTTTGTGTCTCTGCCCCTCCCACAATGAGGAGTTTTCCCTGCAGTAGTTTGTGTCTCTGCTCCTCCCACAATGGTGAGATTTCCTCCAGTAGTTTGTGTCTCTGCCCCTCCCACAATGAGGAGATTTCCCTGCATTAGTTTGTGCCTCTGCCCCTCCCACAATGAGGAGCTTTCCCTGCAATAGCTTGTGTATCTGCCCCTCCCACAATGGTGAGATTTCCCCCAGTAGTTTGTGTCTCTGCCCCTCCCACAATGGTGAGATTTCCCCCAGTAGTTTGTGTCTCTGCCCCTCCCACAATGAGGAGATTTCCCTGCATTAGTTTGTGCCTCTGCCCCTCCCACAATGAGGAGATTTCCCTGCAATAGTTTGTGTCTCTGCCCCTCCCACAATGGTGAGATTTCCTCCAGTAGTTTGTGTCTCTGCCCCTCCCACAATGGGGAGATTTCCCTGCAGTAGTTTGTGCCTCTGCCCCTCCCACAATGAGGAGCTTTCCCTGCAATAGTTTGTGTCTCTGCCCCTCCCACAATGGTGAGATTTCCCCCAGTAGTTTGTGTCTCTGCCCCTCCCACAATGAGGAGATTTCCCTGCATTAGTTTGTGCCTCTGCCCCTCCCACAATGAGGAGATTTCCCTGCAATAGTTTGTGCCTCTGCCCCTCCCACAATGAGGAGATTTCCCTGCATTAGTTTGTGCCTCTGCCCCTCCCACAATGAGGAGATTTCCCTGCATTAGTTTGTGCCTCTGCCCCTCCCACAATGAGGAGCTTTCCCTGCAATAGTTTGTGTATCTGCCCCTCCCACAATGAGGAGATTTCCCTGCATTAGTTTGTGCCTCTGCCCCTCCCACAATGAGGAGATTTCCCTGCAATAGTTTGTGTCTCTGCCCCTCCCACAATGGTGAGATTTCCTCCAGTAGTTTGTGTCTCTGCCCCTCCCACAATGAGGAGATTTCCCTGCATTAGTTTGTGTCTCTACCCCTCCCACAATGAGGAGCTTTCCCTGCAATAGTTTGTGCATCTGCCCCGCCCACAATGGTGAGATTTCCCCCAGTAGTTTGTGTCTCTGCCCCTCCCACAATGAGGAGATTTCCCTGCATTAGTTTGTGCCTCTGCCCCTCCCACAATGAGGAGATTTCCCTGCATTAGTTTGTGCCTCTGCCCCTCCCACAATGAGGAGATTTCCCTGCAGTAGTTTGTGCCTCTGCCCCTCCCACAATGAGGAGATTTCCCTGCATTAGTTTGTGCCTCTGCCCCTCCCACAATGAGGAGATTTCCCTGCAGTAGTTTGTGCCTCTGCCCCTCCCACAATGAGGAGATTTCCCTGCGGTAGTTTGTGTCTCTGCTCCTCCCACAATGGTGAGATTTCCCCCAGTAGTTTGTGTCTCTGCCCCTCCCACAATGAGGAGATTTCCCTGCAGTAGTTTGTGCCTCTGCCCCTCCCACAATGGTGAGATTTCCCCCAGTAGTTTGTGTCTCTGCCCCTCCCACAATGAGGAGATTTCCCTGCATTAGTTTGTGCCTCTGCCCCTCCCACAATGAGGAGATTTCCCTGCAATAGTTTGTGCCTCTGCCCCTCCCACAATGAGGATATTTCCCTGCATTAGTTTGTGCCTCTGCCCCTCCCACAATGAGGAGATTTCCCTGCATTAGTTTGTGCCTCTGCCCCTCCCACAATGAGGAGATTTCCCTGCAGTAGTTTGTGCCTCTGCCCCTCCCACAATGAGGAGATTTCCCTGCAGTAGTTTGTGCCTCTGCCCCTCCCACAATGAGGAGATTTCCCTGCAGTAGTTTGTGCCTCTGCCCCTCCCACAATGGTGAGATTTCCCTGCAGTAGTTTGTGTCTCTGCCTCTCCCACAACGAGGAGATTTCCTGCAGTAGTTTGTGTTTCTGCCCCTCCCACAACGAGGAGATTTCCTGCAGTAGTTTGTGTCTCTGCCCCTCCCACAATGAGGAGATTTCCCTGCATTAGTTTGTGCCTCTGCCCCTCCCACAATGAGGAGCTTTCCCTGCAATAGCTTGTGTATCTGCCCCTCCCACAATGGTGAGATTTCCCCCAGTAGTTTGTGTCTCTGCCCCTCCCACAATGGTGAGATTTCCCCCAGTAGTTTGTGTCTCTGCCCCTCCCACAATGAGGAGATTTCCCTGCATTAGTTTGTGCCTCTGCCCCTCCCACAATGAGGAGATTTCCCTGCAATAGTTTGTGTCTCTGCCCCTCCCACAATGGTGAGATTTCCTCCAGTAGTTTGTGTCTCTGCCCCTCCCACAATGGGGAGATTTCCCTGCAGTAGTTTGTGCCTCTGCCCCTCCCACAATGAGGAGATTTCCCTGCAGTAGTTTGTGTCTCTACCCCTCCCACAATGAGGAGATTTCCCTGCAGTAGTTTGTGTCTCTGCCCCTCCCACAATGGTGAGATTTCCCCCAGTAGTTTGTGTCTCTGCCCCTCCCACAATGAGGAGATTTCCCTGCATTAGTTTGTGCCTCTGCCCCTCCCACAATGAGGAGATTTCCCTGCAATAGTTTGTGCCTCTGCCCCTCCCACAATGAGGATATTTCCCTGCATTAGTTTGTGCCTCTGCCCCTCCCACAATGAGGAGATTTCCCTGCATTAGTTTGTGCCTCTGCCCCTCCCACAATGAGGAGATTTCCCTGCAGTAGTTTGTGCCTCTGCCCCTCCCACAATGAGGAGATTTCCCTGCAGTAGTTTGTGCCTCTGCCCCTCCCACAATGAGGAGATTTCCCTGCAGTAGTTTGTGCCTCTGCCCCTCCCACAATGGTGAGATTTCCCTGCAGTAGTTTGTGTCTCTGCCTCTCCCACAATGGGGAGATTTCCCTGCAGTAGTTTGTGTCTCTGCCCCTCCCACAATGAGGAGATTTCCCTGCAGTAGTTTGTGCCTCTGCCCCTCCCACAATGAGGAGATTTCCCTGCAGTAGTTTGTGTCTCTGCCCCTCCCACAATGGTGAGATTTCCTCCAGTAGTTTGTGTCTCTGCCCCTCCCACAATGGGGAGATTTCCCTGCAGTAGTTTGTGCCTCTGCCCCTCCCACAATGAGGAGATTTCCCTGCAGTAGTTTGTGTCTCTACCCCTCCCACAATGAGGAGATTTCCCTGCAGTAGTTTGTGTCTCTGCCCCTCCCACAATGGTGAGATTTCCCCCAGTAGTTTGTGTCTCTGCCCCTCCCACAATGAGGAGATTTCCCTGCATTAGTTTGTGCCTCTGCCCCTCCCACAATGAGGAGATTTCCCTGCAATAGTTTGTGCCTCTGCCCCTCCCACAATGAGGATATTTCCCTGCATTAGTTTGTGCCTCTGCCCCTCCCACAATGAGGAGATTTCCCTGCATTAGTTTGTGCCTCTGCCCCTCCCACAATGAGGAGATTTCCCTGCAGTAGTTTGTGCCTCTGCCCCTCCCACAATGAGGAGATTTCCCTGCAGTAGTTTGTGCCTCTGCCCCTCCCACAATGAGGAGATTTCCCTGCAGTAGTTTGTGCCTCTGCCCCTCCCACAATGGTGAGATTTCCCTGCAGTAGTTTGTGTCTCTGCCTCTCCCACAATGGGGAGATTTCCCTGCAGTAGTTTGTGTCTCTGCCCCTCCCACAATGAGGAGATTTCCCTGCAGTAGTCTGCCCCTTTTCATCCCTTCCCTTCTTCCCTTCTATCCCTCTCTTCAGCCCCCTTCCCTCTTCTACCCCCCCTCCTCCTTCCACTTCCTTGCTTCCCCTTTTTCCCTTTTTTCTTCCACCCCTTTTCCCCTTCCCCAACCCCTATTTTCCCTCCCCTTTTCTCCCCCTTCTCCTTTCCCCCCTTGTCCTACCTTGCCCTTGTTCCCTTACCTTTCCTCCCCCCTCCCCTCCCCTCCCTTCTCTGTCCTTACCAATTGTCTCTCTATGATTGAATATTGTCCACTTATACACTGTCATTATCCAATATAGACATCCGTCCATTTTTTGCACGTCCCCCTTAGCCGCCGTGGGGGAAACTTGGTGGTGCTCTGACTCCGGCTAGGCTTGGGTCACGGGTAAGTGACATCGCTCTCTTTCTCCCCCTCCTTTACTTTATTGTTTGTTTAATATCTCTTCATATATGGCGATATTGTGATATTTGGTGCTTACTATCCCAATGATTGATTACAGATATTCTCCTGATGAAGCGGTAGAATTCCGCGAAACACGTTGAGAACAACAATATCCGTGGGAACCCACCATATCTTGATCCTCCCTAGTAGGGGACATGAATGTTTGTCAGTGATTGGCATCACTGGTGGGCACTGGCAGGCATCACTGATGGGACTGCACCGATAATCAATGCACTAATTATCAGCGCAGAACCCCCCTGTCAGGAAAGCCGCTTGTTGGCTCTCCTCTCCTCACCCGCTGTCAGTGTGAGTAGAGGAATGCCGATAAACGGCACTTCCTATTTACACTGTGATGAGCTGCGATTGGACACAGCTGATCAGAGGGTAATCAGCCTACGTCAAAGGCTCTTTACCGTGAACATTGCAGTTTATGGCACTCAAGTCACATTAAAGTCTCATCAAAATAGTGCAGGTACCTGTGTTATCACCTTCCTGCCCCCCGGCCTATAGCAAAAAGATGGGCGGGAAGGTGTTAAAAAAGGTTCCTGCACTACTTTGATGCAACTTGAGTGCCATAAACTGCAACCCTCAAAAGTCACTTGTAAGTCGCATCTTCATGTTATCAATGCGACAGGCAAAGCCCAAAGTCATCAGCCAAAGTCGCACCCATTCAAAGTTGCAATGTAATGTCGCGACGAAAATCGCACGACTGTGTGAATTGAGCCCAAAGTTCACCTTTTCAGAGGAGATAAAAAGGTGAGCGTACGTCGTACACCCTCCCCCACCCCCCAGTCCAGCTGGGGTAGCAATTTGGGAATTCAAAAACCCCGCTATTCTCTCTCTTTTTTTTCTGCAGCGCTCCTGGTTGGTCAGCGCCGGGACAGACAATGGCTCTGATCCCACCCATAATTCTCCTCCTTCCTTCGGATTTACTGTATTTGCTTTTTTTTTTAACAAAAGTGGAGTTACCCTTTAAGAGGAATGTATATCTGGTGACAGGTCCACTTTAATGTGGAGCAATCACAATTCTGCAGACGTCTGGTTTATGGGCCCCGCCATCATGGCGGAGGACCGGTATCGTTCTTAGTTTTGCTGACTTCTTCTGAAATAAGGCAATGCGGTGACAACGTGTCTCCAGGCCCCTCGCAGTGTTCCCCCTTTTCCTATTCGGTGTGCCGCCATGACGGGAGCGGGAGGGTGAGTTTAGGAAGACACGCGGTGGGTGGGAGTGAATTGGCAGCTTGGCAGACAGTCAGACATTGACAAACATAGTACGGCTATATATAACATGGTACACAGCTGTGCGCGATTATTCACACGCCGCAGCAGTACGCTCCGCGGTCACGTGACCAACACCTGCCCCAACGCAGAGAATAGAGCGCGACGACACAAAGGTTCTGACCGGAGGAGGAGGCAGGGTAAAGAATTCCAACCAAAATACTTCAAAGTTGACGGTGGATGGGACCCCACGGGGGCCACGCTTACACAATGGCTTCACATGTCGATGGATCGATGGCGGCCGTGAGGTTCACTGACAGCTGGAACACATTCTGATGGTGGGAAAGATGAGATGATGTATGAGAGGGACCGAACAGTGAGACAGGGATTGTAGGCAATGTGTCCAGAGTAAGGAGCAGAGGATTATGGGATGGGTATAGTGGAAGCAGAGGATTATGGGATGGGTATAGCAGGGAGCAGAGGATTATGGGATAGGTATAGCGGGGAGCAGAGGATTATGGGATGGGTATAGTGGAAGCAGAGGATTATGGGGTGGGTATAGCGGGGAGCAGAGGATTATGGGATAGGTATAGCGAGGAGCAGAGGATTATGGGGTGGGTATAACGGGGAGCAGAGGATTATGGGATGGGTATAGCAGGGAGCAGAGGATTATGGGATGGGTATAATGGGGAGCAGAGGATTATGGGTTGGATATAGTGGGGAGCAGAGGATTGTGGGATGGGTATAGTGGTGATAAAAGGATTATGGGATGGGTATAACGGGGAGTAGAGGATTATGGGATGGGTATAGCGGGGAGCAGAGGATTATGGGATATGTATAGCGGGGAGCAGAGGATTATGGGATAGGTATAGTGGGGAGCAGAGGATTATGGGATGGATATAGTGGGGAGCAGAGGATTATGGGATGGGTATAGTGGGGAGCAGAGGATTATGGGATGGGTATAATGGGGAGTAGAGGATTATGGGATGGGTATAGTGGGGATCAGAGGATTATGGGATGGGTATAACGAGGAGCAGAGGATTATGGGATGCGTATAGTGGGGATCAGAGGATTATGGGATGGGTATTCCGGGGAGCAGAGGATTATGGGATGGGTATAACGGGGAGTAGAGGATTATGGGATGGGTATAGTGGGGATCAGAGGATTATGGGATGGGTATAGCGGGGAGCAGAGGATTATGGGATAGGTATAGTGGGGAGCAGAGGATTATGGGATAGGTATAGTGGGGAGCAGAGGATTATGGGATGGGTATAGCGGGGAGCAGAGGATTATGGGATGGGTATAGCGGGGAGCAGAGGTTTATGGGATGGGTATAACAGGGAGCAGAGGATTATGGGATGGGTATAGTGGGGAGCAGAGGATTATGGGATGGGTATAATGGGGAGCAGAGGATTATGGGATAGATATAGCGGGGAGCAGAGGATTATGGGGTGGGTATAACGGGGAGCAGAGGATTATGGGATAGGTATAGCGGGGAGCAGAGGATTATGGGATAGGTATAGCGGGGAGCAGAGGATTATGGGGTGGGTATAACGGGGAGCAGAGGATTATGGGATGGGTATAACGGGAAGCAGAGGATTATGGGATGGGTATAGTGGAAGCAGAGGATTATGGGATAGGTATAGTGGGAAGCAGAGGATTATGGGATGGTATAGCGGGGAGCAGAGGATTATGGGATAGGTATAACGGGGAGCAGAGGATTATGGGATGGGTATAGCGGGGAGCAGAAGATTATGGGATGGGTATAGCGGGGAGCAGAAGATTATGGGATGGGTATAGCAGGGGGAGCAGAGGATTATAGGATGGGTATAGCAGGGGGAGCAGGGGATTATGGGATGGCTATAGTAGGGAGCAGAGGATTATGGGATGGTATAGCAGGGAGCAGAGGATTATGGGATGGTAAAGCAGGGTGCAGAGGATTATGGGATGGTATAACGGGGAGCAGAGGATTATGGGATGGGTATAGTGGGGAGCAGAGGATTATGGGATGGGTATAGTGGGGAGCAGAGGCTTATAGGATGGGTATAATGGGGAGCAGAGGATTATGGGATGGTATAGTGGGGAGCAGAGGATTATGGGATGGTATAGCGGGGAGCAGAGGATTATAAAATGGTATAGTGGGGAGCAGAGGATTATGGGATTGTATAGCAGAGAGCAGAGGATTATGGGATGGTATAGCGGGGAGAAGAGGATTATGGGATGGTATAGCGGGGAGCAAAGAATTATGGGATGGTATAGCGAGGAGCAGAGGATTATAAAATGGTATAGTGGGGAGCAGAGGATTATTGGATGGTATAGCAGGGAGCAGAGGATTATGGGATGGGTATAGCGGGGAGCAGAGGATTATGGGATAGTATAGCAGGGAGCAGTGGATTATCAGATGGTATAGCAGGGAGCAGAAGATTATAGGATGGGTATAGCGGGGAGCATAGGATTATGGGATGAGTATAACGGGGAACAGAGGATTATGGGATGGGTATAGCTGGGAGCAGAGGATTATGGGATGAGTATAATGGGGAACAGAGGATTATGGGATGGGTATAGCGAAGAGCAGAAAATTATGGGATGGTATAGCAGGGAGAAGAGGATTATCGGATGGTATAGCAGGGAGCAGAGGATTATAGGATGGGTATAGCGGGGAGCAGAGGATTATGGGATGAGTATAACGGGGAACAGAGGATTATGGGATGAGTATAACGGGGAGCAGAGGATTATGGGATGAGTATAATGGGGAACAGAGGATTATGGGATGGGTATAGCGGGGAGCAGAGGATTATGGGATGGTATAGCAGGGAGAAGAGGATTATCGGATGGTGTAGCAGGGAGCAGAGGATTATGGGATGGGTATAGCGGGGAGCAGAAGATTATGGGACGGTAAAGCAGGGAGCAAAGGATTATGGGATGGTATAGCAGGGAGCAAAGGATTATGGGTCAGCTTCTTTCACAATTCCATCAGCTCTTCGGCTCACGCACAGTAACAAGGGATCGGCCTCAGGGTCACCTACCTGCACCTCCCTGGCATGATACGCGATGATTAGTCCCAGCAGAATAATGGAGGATAAACTTATAAGGCATTTCAGGGCCAACGAGAACATGGAGTCCTGCAAGAGAAAAGCTCAGCGTTAGACCGGAGGGGGAATTTGCACTTTTCATCGGCATTTGTTTTATTGTGTCTTTTATTTTTCACAGCAAAATCTGCAGCCCGGCTCTCCCACCTTCCACCATCATCACATTTCATTGTGTTTTTTAGGCTATAGCATGCTGCAGGTTTGACCTGAGTCTGTCTGAAAGTGTTCTGGATTAATGACCATGAAAACCTACGTTCCTACATACCAGTACCTCAGTATTGAGGTTCCAATCGCTAGGGTAAGAGCCTAAGCACAAAAGTTCCTTCACTAACAGGACCTCCATCACCTATGCCAAGTCACCGTTTCCTGACTGGCTGGCTGCTTCTGCACCCGGCACTAGTACTGTACTCATATGACCTCCTCCATACAGTATATGTAGCTCCCCTGCACATTAGACATTGGTACTGCATCTTCTCTATCTCGTCTCGTCCCCTTTGTCAAGCCCTGCTCTTTGTGATGCGCCATACATGCATTGACCCCGTTGAAGATTGTCCTCCAGTAACTTCAGACCAGGCCAAGATGAATACAATAAATGTTCTTTACTTAAGTTGTTCAGAAAGTAACAATAAACAACTCACAGTGTATTTTCAATAAACACTCCTGTACGTGTTAAGTGCCCCATGTCTTTCCTGATGCCTCTGAATGCCCATGAGGTAGTCATTAACTTATAAGTCCCAAAGTCTATTTAGAAGTGGCATAGGTCAATTTCCCAGGAACCCCGACTGGGGACTGGGCTCCCACAGGGGGTGATCAAATGCAAGAAGTACAGTAAGTCACATCTTTGGCAGCATTCTACTCCTTAAAGCGGATTTTCACCTCCCCCACCCCCTCATTTTTTTAAACTCCTACTAACCTGGAGGTAAGTTCCGCACATTTCAGATACTCACCCACCAAGCGGATCCAGCGGGCAGAGGACCGGAGGAGGGATGGAGAGGAGGGATCATGTTTTAGAGCATGAGGATCCTCCTGCTGTTGCAAAACTACAAGTCCTATCATGCCTCTGCCTTTAGGAGCCATGCTTGCAACTTTTATGCCGCATACACACGATTGGAAATTCCGACAAGAAAACCGTGGATTTTTTCTGACGGAATGTTGGCTCAAACTTGTGTTGCATACACACGGTCACACAAATCTTATCTGAAATTCCGACCGTCAAGAACGCAGTGACGTACAAGACGTACGACGAGCCGAGATCAATGAAGTTCAATAGGCAGTTCGACTCTTCTTCTTGATTCTCAGCATGCATGTTTTTTTGCGCGTCGGAATTGCATACAGACGAGCGGAATTTCCGATAGAAAACCTGCTCTCAATCTTTTGTTGGCGGAAATTCAGACAGAAAAAGTCCGATGGAGCCTACACACGGTCGGAATTTCCGACCAAAAGCTCACATCGTGTGTACGCGGCATAAGCCTTGCAATGCCTCATAGGACTTTTAGTTCCACAACAGCTGGAGGGCCGCAGGTTGGACACCCACATTTTAGAGGGTGAAGGTCTGCTTTTGGCTCCTTTTGTATGACTTAAAAGTGCAATATTGGTACAACTTTGATGCAACTTTGGATGGGTACAACTTGGATGTGACTTGTTGGTCCTCTGCAAAGTTGGACCCACTATTGCAATACTGTTTGAAGCACAGGCTTACAACCCTGAGCAACCTCTTGAGGCAGGATGAACACCAGCTCCCCAAAGATTTTGATAGGTAATTTCTGGTTCTCACAAAACTACATCAAAAGCTAATGCACATACAGACATGAGGTGGCATTCATTGATCCTCCTGGTTTCCCTCCTGATCCTTCTCAGCACACACAATAGGTAAACCCCTTGGAAGCACCTGCTTACAACCCCAAGCAACCTCTTGAGGAACCCTCGTTGAGAAAGGATGGAGGAGCACCAGCTCCCCATAAATTTTGAGACGTCATTGCTGGTTCTCACAGGACTACCTCAGAAGCTAATGCACAGACATGAGGTGGCATTCATTGATCCCCCTGGTTTCCGCTCCTGATCCCTATCCTTGCCCTTACTTTCATGCAACCTTCCCTAACTGCCTCTCCTCTCTTTGCTTCCTGACCTGTTCTCTTATCTTTCTACTAAGCCTGTATCTCTGTATGTTGTCCATCTATCTCCAGACCTCTCCCTACATACTTTTATTCTCTTGACCACCAGGGGACTCATTGGAACCAAATACCACAAACCAACTCTACACAATATGAACCTATCATCTTCTGCCAGCCTAGTCTTCTCTTCAACCTTCAACTTAGAGGAGCCCTTTATGTACATTTTTAGTCACAGAGAACCCTAATAATTCCCACTTTTATCTACTGTTTACGGCACATTCGTTTGGTCAGTGGGTAGAATGTTCCTTACATTGGTGATCAGTGAGAAGAATGTCCCTTACATTGGTGATCAGTGGGAAGAATGTCCCTTACATTGGTGATCAGTGGGAAGAATGTCCCTTACATTGGTGATCAGTGAGAAGAATGTTCCTTACATTGGTGATCAGTGGGAAGAATGTTCCTTACATTGGTGATCAGTGAGAAGAATGTTCCTTACATTGGTGATCAGTGAGAAGAATGTTCCTTACATTGGTGATCAGTGAGAAGAATGTTCCTTACATTGGTGATCAGTGAGAAGAATGTTCCTTACATTGGTGATCAGTGGGAAGAATGCTCCTTACATTGGTGATCAGTGAGAAGAATGTTCCTTACATTGGTGATCAGTGGGAAGAATGTTCCTTACATTGGTGATCAGTGGGAAGAATGTTCTTTACATTGGTGATCAGTGGGAAGAATGTTCCTTACATTGGTGATCAGTGGGAAGAATGTTCCTTACATTGGTGATCAGTGGGAAGAATGTTCCTTACATTGATGATGAGTGAGAAGAATGTTCCTTACATTGGTGATTAGTGGGAAGAATGTCCCTTACATTGGTGATCAGTGAGAAGAATGTCCCTTACATTGGTGATCAGTGAGAAGAATGTCCCTTACATTGGTGATCAGTGAGAAGAATGTTTCTTACATTGGTGATCAGTGGGAAGAATGTCCCTTACATTGGTGATCAGTGAGAAGAATGTCCCTTACATTGGTGATCAGTGGGAAGAATGTTCCTTACATTGGTGATCAGTGGGAAGAATGTTCCTTACATTGGTGATCAGTGGGAAGAATGTTCCTTACATTGGTGATCAGTGAGAAGAATGTCCCTTACATTGGTGATCAGTGGGAAGAATGTCCCTTACATTGGTGATCAGTGAGAAGAATGTTCCTTACATTGGTGATCAGTGAGAAGAATGTTCCTTACATTGGTGATCAGTGGGAAGAATGTTCCTTACATTGGTGATCAGTGAGAAGAATGTCCCTTACATTGGTGATCAGTGAGAAGAATGTTCCTTACATTGGTGATCAGTGGGAAGAATGTCCCTTATATTGGTGATCGGTGAGAAGAATGTTCCTTACATTGGTGATCAGTGGGAAGAATGTTCCTTACATTGGTGATCAGTGAGAAGAATGTTCCTTACATTGGTGATCAGTGAGAAGAATGTTCCTTACATTGGTGATCAGTGGGAAGAATGTTCCTTACATTGGTGATCAGTGAGAAGAATGTTCCTTACATTGGTGGTCAGTGAGAAGAATGTTCCTTACATTGGTGATCAGTGGGAAGAATGTCCCTTACATTGGTGATCAGTGAGAAGAATGTCCCTTACATTGGTGATCAGTGAGAAGAATGTCCCTTACATTGGTGATCAGTGGGAAGAATGTCCCTTACATTGGTGATCAGTGAGAAGAATGTCCCTTACATTGGTGATCAGTGAGAAGAATGTCCCTTACATTGGTGATCAGTGAGAAGAATGTCCCTTACATTGGTGATCAGTGAGAAGAATGTTCCTTACATTGGTGATCAGTGGGAAGAATGTCCCTTACATTGGTGATCAGTAGTGATGAGCCGAACACCCCCGGGTTCGGTTCGCACCAGAACCCGCGAACGGACCGAAAGTTCGAACGAACATTAGAACCCTATTAAATACAATGGATGCGAACGTTCGAATTCTAAAGTGCTAATTATAAAAACTATTATGCATGTTATTGTCCTAAAAAGGGTTTGGGAACCCGGGTTCTGCACCAGGGGACATGTATCAATGCAAAAATAAGTTTTAAAAACGGTCGTTTTCCGGGAGCAGTCATTTTAATGATGCATAAAGTGAAAAAAAAAAAGTCAAATATTCCTTTAAATATCGTACCTGGGGGGTGTCTAAAGTATGCCTGTGAAGTGCCACGTGTTTCCCGTGTTTAGAACTGTCCCTGCACAAAATGACACTTCTAAAGGAAAAAAAAGCCATTTAAAACTGCTTGCGGCTTTAATGTAATGTCTGGTCCCGGTAATATGGATGAAAATCTTTAAGAAAAATGGCATAGCTACCCCATGACCCCCCCCCTACCCCAGCCCATTACCAGCCCCTTTGGGTCTTGTATGGATATTAAGGGGAACCCCGCACATAAAATAAAAAAGGCCCTATATACTCTGAACAGCCGTATACAGGCGGTGCATACAAGACAGGGACTGTAGGTTTGTTCTTATGTAGAATCTGTTTGTAATTTTGAACAGGTACATTGTTGAAGTGTAGCTCCAGACCAAAAATCTATTTTTAAACTTTTTGGAAAACATAGGTAAGGGTTATCACCCCTGTAACATTTGTTTTGCTGTCTGTGCCCCTGTTCAGAACATTTCACCTCACTTTCCGTCCTAATGACAACTGTTTTTGAAATGTGGTGTTTTTCTTGAAACAAGGATTGCTGATAAAGCATCAGTACAGAGGAGACACCTTTCTCCCATATTTATTCTTACAGGAGAGAATTTTCCTTCCTAGTGGTAGATTTCCTCTCACTTCCTGTTGTCTTCTTGCGTTTGCAAGTAGGAGTCGTTTGTAAGTTGGATGTTTGAAAGTAGGGACCTGCCGTATATACTCTGCAGAAATAGGCCCCTTAGTTGTTGGTGTTGGCACAACACTGTAAGCACTCACAGTTACTCTTGGTTGGTGCTGGAACGCCCTGCTGTCAACTATTATATCAGGAATTTTAATTACATATAATTGTTGAACAGTGGTAGTAAAAATTGGGCCTTTGATGGTGGTGCTGGTGCCACAACACTGTAAGCCCTGACAGTTACTCTTGGTGGGTGCAGCAATGGGCCCTGCTGTGAATTATTAGATCAAGAATTGTAATTACATGCCCCTGTTGAACAGGGGCTGAAAAATTGGGCCTTAGGCACTGGTGGCACAACACTGCAACCCTTCACAGATACTGTACTTGGAGCACAGCAATGAGCCCTGTTGCAAAGTATTGCTTCAAAAATTGTAATGACACGCCCATGTTAAACAGGGGCTGAAAAATTGGGCCTTAGGCACTGGTGGCACAACACTGCAACTCCTCACAGATACTGTACTTGGAGCACAGCAATGAGCCCTGTTGCAAAGTATTGCTTCAAAAATTGTAATTACACGCCCCTGTTAAACAGGGGCTGAAAAATTGGGCGTTAGGCACTGGTGGCGGCACCCATAAACAAAAATGATCTTCCAAGCTATCATCATCAATCGTATCATTGAGGACTCGGAGGAGGAGGATAGCCAGTCAACATAACAGCACAGGCACTCAGCATCAGCATCAGTCTTGAAGGGATGTGACATTTTAAAATCAATTAGTCTGTTATATCAGCATCAGGTGTGTGGTAGCTGGTGGTGATCCAAGACTGGTTCATCTTGATGAAAGTCAGTCGATCAACCGAGTCGGTGGACAGGCGCACCCTGTGATCCGTGACAAATCCTCCAGCAGCACTGAATGTGCGTTCCGAAAGAACGCTGGATGCAGGACAGGCCAGTAGCTCAATTGCATACTGTGCAAGCTCTGGCCAGTGATCCATCCTCAAGACCCAGTAAGCCAGAGGATTTTCGGTGGGGAAGGTGTCCAAGTCTGACCTTGCCCCTAGATATTCCTGCACCATGTTTATCAGACGCTGGCGATGGTTGCTGGAACCGATCATACTTTGGGGCTGCGGACTAAAGAATTGTCTGAACGCATCGGTCAGACGGCCACCTTCCCCACCGCTCCTTCTTTGACTGGCCGAAGCCTCAGCAACTCGTTGTCCAGGACCAGGAGTTTGCAACCTCCCAGTCTCTGGGAACGCGTTGCACAGACCTTTCTGCAAGGCCTCCCGGAGTTGTCTCATCCTCTGCTCCCTCTGCGACGGTAACATAAGGTCCGCAACCTTACCCTTGTACCGTGGATCAAGGAGAGTGGCCAGCCAGTAATGGTCCCTCTCCTTGATCCGAAGAATACGAGGATCCTTCCGCAGACTTTGCAGGATCAGGGAGGCCATGCAGCGTAGGTTTGCTGAGGCATTCGCTCCGGAGTCCTCTGGGTCACTAAGGACGACATGATCCGCAGCCACCTCCTCCCAGCCACGTACAAGTCCACTGGTTTCTTGGGACTGTAAATCATCCCTAAAAGACTGCTGCTGATGATGCTGAGTGCCAGCCTCCACCTCCATGCTGACACAATCCTCCTCCTCCTCCTCCTCCTCCTCCTCCTCCTCTTCCTGTGCGATGGGTGGGACAGAAGGAACACTGTCTGGGTAAAGGGGGCCTTGAGAGGCAAGGAAGTCCTCCTCTTCCTGCCTCTGTTCTGCCTCAAGTGCCCTGTCCATTATTCCACGCAGCGTGTGCTCCAACAGGTGGACAAGAGGTACAGTGTCACTGATGCATGCACTGTCACTGCTCACCATCCTCGTGGCCTCCTCAAATGGTGCCAGGACAGTGCATGCATCCCTGATCATGCCCCACTGGCGTGGAGAAAAAAAAACAAGCTCCCCTGACCCTGTCCTGGTGCCGTAGTCGCACAGGTACTCATTGATGGCCCTCTGCTGCGTGTGCAGCCGCTGCAGCATGGCCAACGTTGAGTTCCACCTGGTGGGCATGTCACATATAAGGCGGTTCTTGGGCAGGTTCAACTCCTTTTGCAGCTCAGCCAGGCGAGCACTGGCATTATAAGATCTGCGGAAATGCACACAGACTTTCCTGGCCTGCCTCAGGACATCCTGTAAGCCCGGGTACCTGCCCAAGAAGCGCTGCACCACCAGGTTAAGGACGTGAGCCACACAGGGCACATGGGTCAGTTGTCCCTGTCGGAGGGCGGAGAGGAGGTTGGTGCCATTGTCGCAAACCACCATTCCTGGCTTAAGCTGGCGTGGCGTCAACCACCTCTCGGCCTGGCCCTGCAGAGCAGACAGGACCTCTGCCCCAGTGTGGCTTCTGTCCCCCAAACACACCAGCGCAAGCACGGCATGGCATCTTTTTGCCTGCGTACTTGCGTAGCCCCGTGAACGGCTACGGAGCACCGCTGGTTCATAGGACAAACCACAGGAAGAGGCCATGGAGGAAGAAGAAGAGGAGGGGGTGGAGGAGAGAGGTGTGTCACAACCAGTAGTAGCATTTTGGAGGCGTGGCGGTGGGACAACCTCCAACACTACTGCACCTTGTCCTGAATCCTTCCCAGCTGCCAAAAGAGTGACCCAATGGGCCGTGAAAGAAAGGTAACGTCCCTGTCCATGCCTGCTGGACCATGAGTCAGCGGTAATATGCACCTTACCGCTGACCGCCCTGTCCAGCGAGGCCAAGACATTGCCTTCCACATGCCGGTAGAGAGCCGGAATAGCCTTCCGTGAGAAAAAGTGGCGTTTGGGAACCTGCCACTGAGGAACCGCACATTGCACAAACTCACGGAAGGGGGCCGAGTCTACCAACTGAAAAGGCAGCAGTTGAAGCGCTAGCAATTTAGCCAAGCTAGCATTCAACCGCTGGGCATGTGGATGGCTGGGAGTGAACTTCTTTCGACGGTCCAGCAGCTGGGGCAGGGAAATTTGCCTGCTAGAATCGGACGTCGGTGTACTGCTAGCAGAGTGGGCGCAAGTACTTGGCTGTGACACACCTAATTCTACACCTTCATTCCTCTCAGTGCATGTTTCAGAGAGGACTGAAGTTATAGTGGGGTTGGAGATCCCAGCTGATGCGGTGCAAGGAGAGGTCCGCTTGGTTCTTTGGTGTGGGTCTTTGAGGTAGGCTTGCCAACGAGCTGCATGGCAGGTCAACATATGTCTGGTCAGGCATGTGGTACCCAAGCGGCTGATGTTTTGGCCACGCGATATACGCTTGAGACATATGTTGCAAACAGCAGCTGTGCGATCTGATGCACTAGCCTCAAAAAAGGCCCACACCAAAGAACTTTTTGAATGACGGGCAGAGGCAGCGCCCTGCACAGGCGGAGCTCTGCGGTGTGATTCCGTCGGTGTACTGCCCTTACGCTGGCCACCAAAGGGCATCCTGCCTCGTTGGAGATGTGCCTCCTCCTCATCCTCCTCCTCCTCCTCTCTCCTATTAGGCACCCACGTGGAGTCATTGACCTCATCATCCCCTCCCTCCTCATCACTGGAGCCAATCTGGCAGTATGCTGCAGCTGCTGGAACATGACTGCCAGATTGGTGTCCTTCTTGAGCATCCCCTCTGTCTGCTCTCACGCTACTGCCTTCCTCTAGCTGGGTTTCATCATCAGACCCTTCGAAACGCTGGGCATCCTCCTGGAGCATGTACCCAACACTGTGCTGAAACAGTTCGGGGGACTCCTCAGGAGGAGGACATGGTGGGTCTAGGGAAGGAGTGACTGATGATTTGTCTGACATTGATACCAGGGAAGACGACGCTTTGGCAGCTGCTTTTCCAGTACCCTGAGCCTGGGTGAGAGAGGATGAGGAGGAGGAGGAGGGCTTGGTCATCCACTCTACCAAGTCTTCGGCATGATGTGGCTCAACATGTCCAGCTGCCGAAAAGAAGGACAAGCGTGTCCCATGGCCATGTGCTGATGACAATGCACCGCGTCCACGACCAGCACTGTTGCCCCCAGACACAGAGCCTGCTTGCCCTCTTTTATTGCCTCCTGACTGTCTGCCTCTCCTTGTTTGCCTTCCAGACATTCTAATAGATGGCCTGCAGGGAGATGGGAAAAAAGCAATAAGGGCTACCTTCAGGTGTCCTTCTCTGTCCCTTGAAACAAGGACTTTCACAGTGAAAGAAACTGACACTGTCCCTACCTAGAGTTTTCTGTCCCTAGAATAAATGTTTTTTTTAATCACAATATAGCACAAGGACAATTAACTCACTGTCCTTACAGGTCCCTGGAAACAAGGACTTGCAGAGTGAAAGAAACTGACACTGTCCCTACCTAGAGTTTTCTGTCCCTAGAATAAATGTTTTTTTTAAGCACAATATAGCACAAGGACAATTAACTCACTGTCCTTACAGGTCCCTGGAAACAAGGACTTGCAGAGTGAAAGAAAAAAAACACTCTCCCTACCTACAGTTTTCTGTCCCTAGAAAAAATGTTTTTTTTAATCACAATATAGCACAAGGAAAATTAACTCACTGTCCTTACAGGTCCCTGGAAACAAGGACTTGCAGAGTGAAAGAAACTGACACTGTCCCTACCTAGAGTTTTCTGTCCCTAGAATAAATGTTTTTTTTAATCACAATATAGCACAAGGACAATTAACTCACTGTCCTTACAGGTCCCTGGAAACAAGGACTTGCAGAGTGAAAGAAACTGACACTGTCCCTACCTAGAGTTTTCTGTCCCTAGAATAAATGTTTTTTTTAAGCACAATATAGCACAAGGACAATTAACTCACTGTCCTTACAGGTCCCTGGAAACAAGGACTTGCAGAGTGAAAGAAACTGACACTGTCCCTACCTAGAGTTTTCTGTCCCTAGAATAAATGTTTTTTTTAAGCACACTATAGCAGAAGCACAAAACACACTGACACTCTCCCTACCTATCCTTCTCTTTCCCTAAACTAAAGGAATCCAGGTTAAGCAAGAAAGAAATAACAGTCACTGTCCCTGCCTATGCTACTCTATCCCTGCTCCGGAACACACTACACTAGGCCGCCGTGCTGGCGGCCTTTTATAGTGTGGGGCGTGTACTAAACACCCTCAGCAATAATTGGCCACAGGCATCCTGCCTGTGGCCAATCATTGCTCTCCTCGCTGCCGGCGCTGTGATTGGCCAAGCATGCGGGGTCACAGTGCATGCTTGGCCAATCACAGCGCCTGGATGACACTGCGATGGCGTAGTGCATTGTGGGCCGTTCGCGTCACTCGAATTTGGCGCGAACGGCCCAAATCGTTCGATCTTCGTCGAACGATCGAACAGCCAATGTTCGAGTCGAACGTATGTTCGACTCGAACACGAAGCTCATCCCTAGTGATCAGTGAGAAGAATGTCCCTTACATTGGTGATCAGTGAGAAGAATGTCCCTTACATTGGTGATCAGTGAGAAGAATGTCCCTTACATTGGTGATCAGTGGGAAGAATGTTCCTTACATTGGTGATCAGTGGGAAGAATGTCCCTTACATTGGTGATCAGTGGGAAGAATGTCCCTTACATTGGTGATCAGTGAGAAGAATGTTCCTTACATTGGTGATCAGTGGGAAGAATGTTCCTTACATTGGTGATCAGTGAGAAGAATGTTCCTTACATTGGTGATCAGTGAGAAGAATGTTCCTTACATTGGTGATCAGTGAGAAGAATGTTCCTTACATTGATGATCAGTGAGAAGAATGTCCCTTATATTGGAACCTTTCTTCATCATTTTATAATTTTCAAAACTTTCTATTAAAAATGTATTGAAAGAAAACAATGTGAACCATTCACACGGGTCCCCGTTCCAGAAGGACTTTACAATCTGATGTCCCCACGCACACATAAGGGACCGTTGTGGGTGGAAGCCAATTAAACTGGAACTCATTAGAATGTTTCGTAGATCTATTTTTTCTACATGCTTAAAAATTATTGAAGAAAATAATGAATTAAAAATAATTTCCTGCGCTCCGCGTACAACAACCACATCCGAAACTCATCTGATCTGTCTCATCATTTCCCTTTTCAAATAATCCAAAATATAAGATGATCCGAAATTCCCCAGAACAATCGTGAGAACAAAAGAAATATTGTATCAGATGAGCGAGTTTTGTGCAAATTTAGATTCAGTCATAATTGTTGTTTTTTAAAAATAAGTTTATTCATTTTACAGCATGTAAAAACATCACTCAAATTATCTTTTTTGATGAAAATAATTAAAATTTCTGATCGGACGTAATAGAAAGAAAAACTGCAGAATTAAGCCATGTATTTTGTAATATTGATATATATTTATGAATTTAGGAATTGGTACACGTCCCCCATGGCAGCACTTGGCTTCTCACACCCTTTTGATTGGCAATATCTTGCTTATTAACCCTACAAATGGCCAGAATTAAATGACATGATTGCCTCTGTTTCTCCAGTGACCCCTTGCGCAATCCCGCCTCTCCTGTGTCTCAAGTGACCCCTGTGTGCTCCTGTGTCTCCAGTGACCACTGTGTGCTCCTGTGTCTCCAGTGACCACTGTGTGCTCCTGTGTCTCCAGTGACCACTGTGTGCTCCTGTGTGTCCAGTGACCCCTGTGTGCTCCTGTGTGTCCAGTGACCCCTGTGTGCTCCTGTGTGTCCAGTGACCCCTGTGTGTCCAGTGACCCCTGTGTGCTCCTGTGTCTTCAGTGACCCCTGTGTGCTCCAGTGTGTCCAGTGACCCCTGTGTGCTCCTGTGTCTCCAGTGACCACTGTGTGCTCCTGTGTCTCCAGTGACCACTGTGTGCTCCTGTGTGTCCAGTGACCCCTGTGTGCTCCTGTGTGTCCAGTAACCCCTGTGTGCTCCTGTGTGTCCAGTGACCCCTGTGTGCTCCTGTGTCTTCAGTGACCCCTGTGTGCTCCAGTGTGTCCAGTGACCCCTGTGTGCTCCTGTGTCTTCAGTGACCCCTGTGTGCTCCAGTGTCTCCAGTGACCACTGTGTGCTCCTGTGTCTTCAGTGACCCCTGTGTGCTCCTGTGTGTCCAGTGACCCCTGTGTGCTCCTGTGTCTTCAGTGACCTCTGTGTGTCCAGTGACCCCTGTGTGCTCCTGTGTCTTCAGTGACCCCTGTGTGTCCAGTGACCCCTGTGTGCTCCTATGTCTTCAGTGACCCCTGTGTGCTCCTGTGTCTTCAGTGACCCCTGTGTGTCCAGTGACCACTGTGTGCTCCTGTGCCTCTAGTGACTCCTGTGCCTCCAGTGACCCAGTTCACTCCTGCTTTTTCGGTACCCTCTTTGTCTCCAGTGACCCCCCATGACCCCTGTGCATTCCTGTGCCTCAAGTGACTCCTGTGTGTCCAGTGGCCCCATTAATCTTGTGCGCTCCTGTGCCTCCAGTGACCCCTGTGTCTTCCTTTGCCTCCAGTGACCCCTGTGCCTCCAGTGACTCCTGTGCCTCAAGTGACCTCTGTGTGCTCCTGTGCCTCCAGTGACTCATGTGTGCTCCTTTGCCTCCAGTGACCCCTGTGCCTCAAGTGACCCCTGTGCCTCAAGTGACTCCTGTGTGTCCAGTGAACCCTTTGTGCTCCGGTGCCTCCAGCGACTCCTGTGTCTCAAGTGACCTCTGTGTGCTCCTTTGTCTCCAGTGTCTTTAGTGACTCCTGTGCCTCCAGTGACCCCTGTGTGTCCAGTGACCCTGGTGACCTCTGTGTGCTCCTGTGACTCCAGTGATTCCTGTGTCTTCAGTGACCCCTGTGTGTCCAGTGACCACTGTGTACTCCTGTGCCTCTAGTGACTTCTGTGTCTCCAGTAACCAACGTGCACTCCTGTGCCTCCAGTGACCCCAGTTCACTCCTGTGTCTTCAGTGACCTCTTTGTCTCCAGAGATCCCCCATGACTCCTGTGTCTCTAGTGACCCCTATGTGTTCCTGTGCCTCTAGTGACCCCTGTGCCTCAAGTGACTCCTGTGCCTTCAGTGACTCCTGTGTGCTCCTGTGCCTCCAGTGACTCCTGTGTGCTCCTGTGCCTCCAGTGACTCCTGTGTGCTCCGGTGCCTCCAGTGACTCCTGTGTGCTCCGGTGCCTCCAGTGACTCCTGTGTGCTCCGGTGCCTCCAGTGACTCCTGTGTGCTCTTGTGCCTCCAGTGACCCCTGTGCCTCAAGTGACTCCTGTGCCTCTAGTGACTTCTGTGTGCTCCTGTGCCTCAAGTGACTCCTGTGTGCTCCTTTGCTTCCAGTGACCCATGTGCCTCAAGTGACTCCTGTGCCTCAAGTGACACCTGTGTGTCCAGTGGCCCCATTAATCTTGTGCTCTCCTGTGCCTCCAGTGACCCCTGTGTCTTCCTTTGCCTCCAGTGACCCCTGTGCCTCAAGTGACTCCTGTGCCTCAAGTGACCTCTGTGTGCTCCTGTGCCTCCAGTGACTCATGTGTGCTCCTTTGCCTCCAGTGACCCCTGTGCCTCAAGTGACCCCTGTGCCTCAAGTGACCCCTGTGCCTCAAGTGACTCCTGTGTGTCCAGTGAACGCTATGTGCTCCGGTGCCTCCAGCAACTCCTGTGTCTCAAGTGACCTCTGTGTGCTCCTTTGTCTACAGTGTCTTTAGTGACTCCTGTGCCTCCAGTGACCCCTGTGTGTCCAGTGACCCTGGTGACCTCTGTGTGCTCCTGTGACTCCAGTGATTCCTGTGTCTTCAGTGACCCCTGTGTGTCCAGTGACCACTGTGTACTCCTGTGCCTCTAGTGACTTCTGTGTCTCCAGTAACCAACGTGCACTCCTGTGCCTCCAGTGACCCCAGTTCACTCCTGTGTCTTCAGTGACCTCTTTGTCTCCAGTGACCCCCCATGACTCCTGTGTCTCTAGTGACCCCTATGTGTTCCTGTGCCTCTAGTGACCCCTGTGCCTCAAGTGACTCCTGTGCCTTCAGTGACTCCTGTGTGCTCCTGTGCCTTCAGTGACTCCTGTGTGCTCCTGTGCCTCCAGTGACTCCTGTGTGCTCCTGTGCCTCCAGTGACTCCTGTGTGCTCCTGTGCCTCCAGTGACTCCTGTGTGCTCCGGTGCCTCCAGTGACTTCTGTGTGCTCCGGTGCCTCCAGTGACTCCTGTGTGCTCCGGTGCCTCCAGTGACCCCTGTGCCTCAAGTGACTCCTGTGCCTCCAGTGACTTCTGTGTGCTCCTGTGCCTCAAGTGACTCCTGTGTGCTCCTTTGCTTCCAGTGACCCATGTGCCTCAAGTGACTCCTGTGTGTCCAGTGACCCCTATGTGCTCCGATGCTTCCAGTGTTTTTCCAGTGGCCCTTGTGTGCTCCTGTGCCTCCAATGACTTTAATGTCTCTTGTGACTCCTGTGCCTCCAGTGATCCCGGTGTCTTTAGCGACCACTGTGCCCTCCTGTGTCTCCACTGACTCCTGTGTCTCTAGTACCTCTATGTTCCTGTGTCTCCCATGACTCCTGTGTCTCTAGTACCTGTATGTTCCTGTGCTTCCAGTGACTCCTGAGACCCCAATGTCTTTAGTGACCCCTGTGTCTCCAGTGACCTCTGTATGCTCCTGAGCCTCCAATGACTCCTGTGTCTCTAGTACCTGTATGTTCCTGTGTCTCCACTGACTCCTGTGCCTCCAGTGATCCCAGTGTCTTTAGTGACCACTGTGCACTCCTGTGTCTCCACTGACTCCTTTGTTTCCACTGACTCCTGTGTCTCTAGTACCTGTACGTTCCTGTGCTTCCAGTGACTCCTGTGTCTCTAGTACCTGTACGTTCCTGTGCTTCCAGTGACTCCTGTGTCTCTAGTACCTGTACGTTCCTGTGCTTCCAGTGACTCCTGTGTCTCTAGTACCTGTACGTTCCTGTGCTTCCAGTGACTCCTGTGTCTCTAGTACCTGTACGTTCCTGTGCTTCCAGTGACTCCTGTGTCTCTAGTACCTGTACGTTCCTGTGCTTCCAGTGACTCCTGTGTCTCTTGTGCCTGTACGTTCCTGTGCTTCCAGTGACTCCTGTGTCTCTAGTACCTGTACGTTCCTGTGCTTCCAGTGACTCCTGTATCTCTAGTACCTGTACGTTCCTGTGCTTCCAGTGACTCCTGTGTCTCTAGTACCTGTACGTTCCTGTGCTTCCAGTGACTCCTGTATCTCTAGTACCTGTACGTTCCTGTGCTTCCAGTGACTCCTGTATCTCTTGTACCTGTACGTTCCTGTGCTTCCAGTGACTCCTGTGTCTCTACTACCTGTACGTTCCTGTGCTTCCAGTGACTCCTGTGTCTCTAGTACCCTTTTGTTCCTGTGCTTCCAGTGACTCCTGTGTCTCTAGTACCTGTACGTTCCTGTGCTTCCAGTGACTCCTGTATCTCTTGTACCTGTACGTTCCTGTGCTTCCAGTGACTCCTGTGTCTCTACTACCTGTACGTTCCTGTTCTTCCAGTGACTCCTGTGTCTCTAGTACCCTTTTGTTCCTGTGCTTCCAGTGACTCCTGTGTCTCTAGTACCTGTAAGTTCCTGTGCTTCCAGTGACTCCTGTATCTCTTGTACCTGTACGTTCCTGTGCTTCCAGTGACTCCTGTGTCTCTACTACCTGTACGTTCCTGTGCTTCCAGTGACTCCTGTGTCTCTAGTACCCTTTTGTTCCTGTGACTCCTGTATCTCTAGTACCTGTACGTTCCTGTGCTTCCAGTGACTCCTGTATCTCTTGTACCTGTACGTTCCTGTGCTTCCAGTGACTCCTGTGTCTCTTGTACCTGTACGTTCCTGTGCTTCCAGTGACTCCTGTGTCTCTACTACCTGTACGTTCCTGTGCTTCCAGTGACTCCTGTGTCTCTAGTACCCTTTTGTTCCTGTGCTTCCAGTGACTCCTGTGTCTCTAGTACCTGTACGTTCCTGTGCTTCCAGTGACTCCTGTATCTCTTGTACCTGTACGTTCCTGTGCTTCCAGTGACTCCTGTGTCTCTAGTACCTGTACGTTCCTGTGCTTCCAGTGACTCCTGTATCTCTTGTACCTGTACGTTCCTGTGCTTCCAGTGACTCCTGTGTCTCTACTACCTGTACGTTCCTGTGCTTCCAGTGACTCCTGTGTCTCTAGTACCCTTTTGTTCCTGTGCTTCCAGTGACTCCTGTGTCTCTAGTACCTGTACGTTCCTGTGCTTCCAGTGACTCCTGTGTCTCTTGTGCCTGTACGTTCCTGTGCTTCCAGTGACTCCTGTGTCTCTAGTACCTGTACGTTCCTGTGCTTCCAGTGACTCCTGTATCTCTAGTACCTGTACGTTCCTGTGCTTCCAGTGACTCCTGTGTCTCTAGTACCTGTACGTTCCTGTGCTTCCAGTGACTCCTGTATCTCTAGTACCTGTACGTTCCTGTGCTTCCAGTGACTCCTGTATCTCTTGTACCTGTACGTTCCTGTGCTTCCAGTTGTTTCCTGTGTCTCTACTACCTGTACGTTCCTGTGCTTCCAGTGACTCCTGTGTCTCTAGTACACTTTTGTTCCTGTGCTTCCAGTGACTCCTGTGTCTCTAGTACCTGTACGTTCCTGTGCTTCCAGTGACTCCTGTATCTCTTGTACCTGTACGTTCCTGTGCTTCCAGTGACTCCTGTGTCTCTACTACCTGTACGTTCCTGTTCTTCCAGTGACTCCTGTGTCTCTAGTACCCTTTTGTTCCTGTGCTTCCAGTGACTCCTGTGTCTCTAGTACCTGTAAGTTCCTGTGCTTCCAGTGACTCCTGTATCTCTTGTACCTGTACGTTCCTGTGCTTCCAGTGACTCCTGTGTCTCTACTACCTGTACGTTCCTGTGCTTCCAGTGACTCCTGTGTCTCTAGTACCCTTTTGTTCCTGTGCTTCCAGTGACTCCTGTATCTCTAGTACCTGTACGTTCCTGTGCTTCCAGTGACTCCTGTATCTCTTGTACCTGTACGTTCCTGTGCTTCCAGTGACTCCTGTATCTCTTGTACCTGTGTGTTCCTGTGCTTCCAGTGACTCCTGTATCTCTAGTACCTGTATGTTCCTGTGCTTCCAGTGACTCCTGTGACCCCAATGCCTTTAGTGACCCCTGTGTCTCCAGTGACCTCTGTATGCTCCTGAGCCTCCAATGACTCCTGTGTCTCCTGTGACCCCGGTGACCCTGTTAACTTCTTTAGTGACCACTGTGCACTCCTGTGTCTCCACTGACTCCTTTGTTTCCACTGACTCCTGTGTCTCTAGTACCTGTACGTTCCTGTGCTTCCAGTGACTCCTGTGTCTCTAGTACCTGTACGTTCCTGTGCTTCCAGTGACTCCTGTGTCTCTAGTACCTGTACGTTCCTGTGCTTCCAGTGACTCCTGTGTCTCTAGTACCTGTACGTTCCTGTGCTTCCAGTGACTCCTGTGTCTCTAGTACCTGTACGTTCCTGTGCTTCCAGTGACTCCTGTGTCTCTTGTGCCTGTACGTTCCTGTGCTTCCAGTGACTCCTGTATCTCTAGTACCTGTACGTTCCTGTGCTTCCAGTGACTCCTGTATCTCTTGTACCTGTACGTTCCTGTGCTTCCAGTGACTCCTGTGTCTCTACTACCTGTACGTTCCTGTGCTTCCAGTGACTCCTGTATCTCTTGTACCTGTACGTTCCTGTGCTTCCAGTGACTCCTGTGTCTCTACTACCTGTACGTTCCTGTGCTTCCAGTGACTCCTGTGTCTCTAGTACCCTTTTGTTCCTGTGCTTCCAGTGACTCCTGTGTCTCTAGTACCTGTACGTTCCTGTGCTTCCAGTGACTCCTGTATCTCTTGTACCTGTACGTTCCTGTGCTTCCAGTGACTCCTGTGTCTCTAGTACCTGTACGTTCCTGTGCTTCCAGTGACTCCTGTATCTCTTGTACCTGTACGTTCCTGTGCTTCCAGTGACTCCTGTGTCTCTACTACCTGTACGTTCCTGTGCTTCCAGTGACTCCTGTGTCTCTAGTACCCTTTTGTTCCTGTGCTTCCAGTGACTCCTGTGTCTCTAGTACCTGTACGTTCCTGTGCTTCCAGTGACTCCTGTGTCTCTTGTGCCTGTACGTTCCTGTGCTTCCAGTGACTCCTGTGTCTCTAGTACCTGTACGTTCCTGTGCTTCCAGTGACTCCTGTATCTCTAGTACCTGTACGTTCCTGTGCTTCCAGTGACTCCTGTGTCTCTAGTACCTGTACGTTCCTGTGCTTCCAGTGACTCCTGTATCTCTAGTACCTGTACGTTCCTGTGCTTCCAGTGACTCCTGTATCTCTTGTACCTGTACGTTCCTGTGCTTCCAGTGACTCCTGTGTCTCTACTACCTGTACGTTCCTGTGCTTCCAGTGACTCCTGTGTCTCTAGTACACTTTTGTTCCTGTGCTTCCAGTGACTCCTGTGTCTCTAGTACCTGTACGTTCCTGTGCTTCCAGTGACTCCTGTATCTCTTGTACCTGTACGTTCCTGTGCTTCCAGTGACTCCTGTGTCTCTACTACCTGTACGTTCCTGTTCTTCCAGTGACTCCTGTGTCTCTAGTACCCTTTTGTTCCTGTGCTTCCAGTGACTCCTGTGTCTCTAGTACCTGTAAGTTCCTGTGCTTCCAGTGACTCCTGTATCTCTTGTACCTGTACGTTCCTGTGCTTCCAGTGACTCCTGTGTCTCTACTACCTGTACGTTCCTGTGCTTCCAGTGACTCCTGTGTCTCTAGTACCCTTTTGTTCCTGTGCTTCCAGTGACTCCTGTATCTCTAGTACCTGTACGTTCCTGTGCTTCCAGTGACTCCTGTATCTCTTGTACCTGTACGTTCCTGTGCTTCCAGTGACTCCTGTATCTCTTGTACCTGTGTGTTCCTGTGCTTCCAGTGACTCCTGTATCTCTAGTACCTGTATGTTCCTGTGCTTCCAGTGACTCCTGTGACCCCAATGCCTTTAGTGACCCCTGTGTCTCCAGTGACCTCTGTATGCTCCTGAGCCTCCAATGACTCCTGTGTCTCCTGTGACCCCGGTGACCCTGTTAACTTCTGCACATTTCATGTCATCCAGTGACCCCAAAGCATCCTGTATGATCCGTGTGATCCAGTGACTCCAGGTCTCCCTGTGCACCTTAGTGACCCTTCACAAAGCCCCAGGCACCCTCTTCTCATCTCCTGGCCTGTCCTCCCTGTAGATATGGACCCCTGTCCATCACAATCAGTTGCGTACAACAAATTTTGAGCAGTTTTCTCGAAGTCCTTTATCCAGATTTACATTTTTGCATTGCGGTATCACAACACACGGTAATGCAAGAGCTGAGGTAGGGTGTAACGCACACATCCCCAGCGTGCCGCCACAGCCAACCACCAAAGCAAGGGGACGAGTCTGTCCTAACCTGTGACAGATCATTAAAAATGAATGATGAACCTTCTTCCCATAACGCATGTAAAAATTGGGTGTAAAAGACCCCCAGCTCCTGTATGAGGAGGTTACACATGGACCTCTATAGTGGGGGGTGGGGGGACTGTCACTTTCCTCAAGCTGCTAGCGGCTTCAGCGCCACTCGAATCCTGCCGCAGTGTACAGTGACAATCAGCACTATTATGAGTTTACTGGCCTTAAAGAGCTGAAGGGTGCTTGAGAGGCTTCAATAGGCTGCTTGAACTTTGTGGAAATCTTCCTGTCCTCATCTTCTCATACAAGCTGAGCCCCGTGCGTAGGCTTGTGCGTTGCTGCGATGTGCGGCAATGCGTCTCGCCAACTGAAGTGTGTCACAGTGCTGTCCATCGTGTCACCCCCACACACAAGTAGAGGCCCTTCCTCCCATTGATACTGATAATGGGGCACTATTCCTCCCACTGACACCAATGATGGAGCACTATTCCCCCCACTGACACCAATGATGGGGCACTATTCCTTCCACTGACACCAATGATGGGACACTATTCCTCCCACTGACACCGATGATGGGGCACTATTCCTCCCACTGACACCAATGATGGGGCACTATTCCTCCCACTGACACCAATGATGGGACACTATTCCTCAAACTGACACCAATGATGGGACACTATTCCTCCCACTGACACCAATGATGGGGCGCTATTCCTCCCACTGACACCAATGATGGGGCGCTATTCCTCCCACTGACACCAATGATGGGGCACTATTCCTCCCACTGACACCAATGATGGGGCACTATTCCTCCCACTGACACCAATGATGGGGCACTATTCCTCCCACTGACACCAATGATGGGACACTATTCCTCCCACTGACACCAATGATGGGGCACTATTCCTCCCACTGACACCAATGATGGGACACTATTCCTCCCACTGACACCAATGATGGGGCACTATTCCTCCCACTGACACCAATGATGGGGCACTATTCATACTGCGAGCCCCATGCAGGTCCGTGTTTTCCCATCAAGGGGATGCACAGTTTTTGCGTGCAACCCCAGACTGGCGTCCCATTCACACCTCAGTGTTTCGTGCCTCGAAGTGCCAAAGTGCTGGAGGGGGAAAAAATATATCAATGGTCCTCTATGGAGACGCTTCACATCTCCACTACAAGTCACCTGGTGCTCCAAAAAGTTCTGGAGTTTTTTTTTTGTAGCTCAAAACGGGTAGCTTGGTGCGTTTTTGAAGCTCCACAGAAATTCATGAAAACGCTTGATTGGTGCCTTTTTTTTAAAGCGTTTTGGTGTGTTTTGTTGAGCATTTTTCTGCTCAAATAAATGAATTAAATAAAAATAAATAATAAAATACATAAATAAAAAATAATGATGAATAAATAAATGAATAAATAAATAATAAAAAAAATTACAATAACCCCGATCCCTAATATTATCCCCTAATCCTAATAATAAACCCAAACCCAATAATAATCCCTAATCCTAATATTGACCACCTAACCCACCAAAATACATAAAAAAAATATGTAAAAAAATAAATACTAAAAATACTTAAATACAATAACCCACCAACCCCTAACCCTAAGGGTACTTTCACACTGAGGCGTTTGGTGCGCTGGCGGTAAAGCGCCTCTATTTTTTAGCGGCGTTTTACCGTCGTGTTTGCCGTGATTTTCGGCCGCTAGCGGGAGATTTTAACCCCCCCCCTATCGGCCGAAAAAGGGTTAAACCCGCCCGCAAAACGCCCCTGCAGCGGCGGTTTGCAGGCGGTATGGCCGCGCTGCCCCATTAATTTCAATGGGCAGGGGCGCTCTAGGAGCGGTATTTTTTTCCGCTCCTACCGTGCCTCAAAGATGCGGCTGGCAGGACTTTTTTTAACGTCCTGCCAGCGCAACGCTCCAGTGTGAAAGCCCTCGGGGGCTTTCACACTGGATAGAAAGGAGCGGCTCTTTCAGGGCGCAATGCAGGCGCTATTTTTAGCGCAATGGCGCCTGCAAAGCGCCTCAGTGTGAAAACAGCCTAATATAAACCCCAAATCCTATTCCTAACCCATCACCTTAATATTAACCACCTAACCCTAACCCCTTTTCCTAATCCTAACACCTAACCCTAACCCTAAAATTAACCCCAAATTCTAAACCTAACCCATAACCTTAATATTAACCACCTAACCCTAACCCCTTTTCCTAATCCTAACCCCTAACCCTAATCCTAACCCCTAATTATAACCCCTAATATTAACCTCTAACCCTAATCCTAACCCCTAACGTACCTAAATAAATAAAATATGTAAAATAAATAAATAAATACAATAACCCCTAACCCTAATATTAACCCCTAATCATAATATTAACCCATAACACTAACAATAACCCTAGTTCTAATCCTAACCCCTAACCCTAATATTAACCCACTTCCGGACTGCCGCACGCCGATAGACGTCGGCTGTTTGAAAACGGATATCTCTGTTATGGCAGCAGCTAGCTGCCATAACCCCGGTATCCATCTCTTCAGCCGGCGGTCCGGTTTCCGATAATGGTGGTCTCTGCGGCAGGTTCGCCGCGAGATCACCGTTATCGGTGGCGGGAGAGGGCCTCCCCCTCCCTCCCGCTGCTCTCCCGTGCCCTCCGCCGCTTACCTGAGTCGTCGGTAGCGGCGGAGGCGAATCGGGTCCTCTCTCCTGCTGGGTATGGAGATGAGTGAGGGGAAGATGGGCCCCCCCACCCGTCTCCATACCATTGCAGGGCGGAAGCGACGTCAAAACGTCACTTCCACCCATTGCTCTTAAAGGGACATTTTTATATATTTTTTCAAATGACAACATTTATTTTTTATTTTCTTTAATTGCATTTTAGTGTAAATATGAGATGTGAGGTATTTTTGACCCCCCAGATCTCACATTAAAGAGGACCTGTCATGCTTTTTTTCTATTACAAGGGATGTTTACATTCCTTGTAATAGGAATAAAAGTGACACCATTTTTTTTTATTAAAAGAACAGTGTAAAAAATAAAAATAGAAATTAAAATAAATAATAATAATAAAAAAATAAATACAATTTTAACGCGCCCCCTGTCCCGCCGAGCTCGCGCACAGAAGCGAACGCATACGAAAACGGTGTTCACGTGAGGTATCGCCGCGATCGGTAGAGCGAGAGCAATAATTCTAGCCCTAGACCTCCTCTGTAACTCAAAAGGTGCAACCTGTAGAAATTTTTTAAAAGTCGCCTATGGAGATTTTTACGGGTAAAAGTTTGTCGCCATTCCACGAGCGGGCACAATTTTGAAGCGTGACATGTTGGGTATCAATTTACTCGGCGTAACATTATCTTTCACAATATAAAAAAAAAAATTGGGCTAACTTTACTCTTGTCTTATTTTTTAAGTAAAAAAAGTGCGCTTGTAAGACCGCTGCGCAAATATGGTGTGACACAAAAGTATTGCAACGACCGCCATTTTATTCTCTAGGGTGTTAGAAAAAAATGTATAATGTTTGGGGGTTATAAGTAATTTTCTAGCAAAAAAAAAATTTTTTAATTTGTAAACAACAAATCTCAGAAAAATCGGACAACGAGGCCGCTCCTAAACCGCCCCTGCCTATTGAAATGAATGGGAAGCGTGGCCGAAGTGCCTGAAACGCGATCCGGCAGCGCCCCAACGCGGGCGCTTTTAACCCTTGTCTTCGGCCGCTAGCGCGGGGGGGGGTTAACAGCGCCCCGCTAGCAGCCGAAAAGTGCCGCTATAACAGCAGTAAAACGCTGCTAAAGCTAGTGGCGATTTACCGCTAATGCCGGCACCTCCCCAGTGTGAAAGCACCCTTAAAAATGTGATGCTCAGGTGTGAATGCAGCCAAAGGGCTCATAAACAGCAGATGCAGCTGGACGCATTATTGACTGCATTCCAGTGGCGGCTAGTGCTCAAAATTTTTTGGGGGGCGCAAACAAACTGAAAAAAAAAAATAATCATCAATTGCCGCCACTGTGCCCATTAAACGCAGCCACTGTGCCCAAACGCCACCAGTTTGCTCCCTCAAATGCAGCCAGTTTCCCCTCAAATGCAGCCAAATTTTCCCCAAATGCAGCCAGTTTCCCCCCAAATGCAGCCAGTTTCCCCCAAATGCAGCCAGTTTCCCCCAAAATGCAGCCAGTTTGTCCCCAAATGCAGCCAGTTTCCCCCCAAATGCAGCCAGATTCCCCCCAAATGCAGCCAGTTTCCCCCCAAATGCAGCCAGTTTGTCCTCAAATGCAGCAAGTTTCCCCCCAAATACAGCCAGTTTGTCCCCAAATACAGCCAGTTTCCCCCCAAATACAGCCAGTTTGTCCTCAAATGCAGCAAAAAAAATGCATTGAATGCGCAATTTCTGGTGTGAATGGGACCTAAAGCGCCCCCCCCCCCCCCCGTGTGAACAAGCCCTAACGCATGTCAATGCACAAAAAAAAACGCACGCTGACATATGTTCCCCCCCACCACCTCTGCACACACGCATGGATCCCAATCATGATAGGAGCCGCTCCTTAGATTGGCCACCTGCATAGCTGCCAACTGTCTCGGATTCCGAGGGACTGTCCTGGATTTCGAGGGGTTGTCCGGATTTTGAGGGACTGTCCCAGATCCCGAGGGGCTGTCCCGGATTTGGAGCAATGTCCCTGTGTCCCTCTTTCCTCCTCATTTGTCCCTCATTTTGGTCTGATCTCTATAGAGTTGTATAAAAAACACACTTTTTATCTATCAAAAAGTGTTTCCCAGGGCTAAACCTTTCATCCGATCTCTAAATTGCTGCATTTTGTAAATTCCAAAAGCCAATATAAAGGAATAGTAGTGGTAAAAAAAAGCACTCGTGGGCTTAACCAATCTTGTTTTTTTTTGTACAATTCTCCTTTAAGGGGGCGTGGCAAGAGGCGTGTGTCCTCTGCCTGCATACTTTTGCTGATAGGTGTCCCTCACCTGCTGCACTCCTCGTTATTCCCACAGCTGGGGGTGATCAGAGCTGCAGGAGGATGAGGAGGACGGGCTCTACATCTAGGGTGCTGCATGGACTGCTATCTGGTGAGTAGGCATTGCTGCTACTTGTAGTTCACCACATTCCATGTCTCTGTGAGGTTCAGATCAGGAGGGAACATACAATGGATGGACAGTCCAGGGGGGGGGGGGGGGAGATCCACTGATCAGTTCCTGCAGATGCTTCAGAGGGGGTTCAGGACCCCTGTATAGATCTAGGTGTAGCGTTGGGCAGATGTATGCGTCGCTGTGCTGGGGGGGGGGGGCTGACGTAAAGAGACCCTTTTACCAGACCTAATCTCACCGGTACGAGCCGCCCTAAAACCAACACCTGGCTTTTGCTGCATTGGCTCTGGGCAATCACATGACCTCACTGCACCAGCTTGGGGGGATCCCATGACCGCCCTATGTTGGCTCGGGGTCATCACATGATCTCGCTTCACTGCTAGCATTCAGTACATGCATGACCCCATGGCGTTGGCTCTGAGCGCTCGCATGACCCCATGGCGTTGGCTCTGAGCGCTCGCATGACCCCATGGCGTTGGCTCTGGGCGCTCGCATGACCCCATGGCGTTGGCTCTGGGCGATCGCATGACCCCATGGCGTTGGCTCTGGGCGATCGCATGACCCCATGGCGTTGGCTCTGGGCGCTCGCATGACCCCATGGCGTTGGCTCTGGGCGCTCGCATGACCCCATGGCGTTGGCTCTGGGCGCTCGCATGACCCCATGGCGTTGGCTCTGGGCGCTCGCATGACCCCATGGCGTTGGCTCTGGGCGCTCGCATGACCCCATGGCGTTGGCTCTGGGCGCTCGCATGACCCCATGGCGTTGGCTCTGGGCGATCGCATGACCCCTTGGCGTTGGCTCTGGGCGATCGCATGACCCCTTGGCGTTGGCTCTGGGCGATCGCATGACCCCTTGGCGTTGGCTCTGGGCGATCGCATGACCCCTTGGCGTTGGCTCTGGGCGATCGCATGACCCCATGGCGTTGGCTCTGGGCGATCGCATGACCCCATGGCGTTGGCTCTGGGCGATCGCATGACCCCATGGCGTTGGCTCTGGGCGATCGCATGACCCCATGGCGTTGGCTCTGGGCGATCGCATGACCCCATGGCGTTGGCTCTGGGCGATCGCATGACCCCTTGGCGTTGGCTCTGGGCGATCGCATGACCCCATGGCGTTGGCTCTGGGCGATCGCATGACCCCATGGCGTTGGCTCTGGGCACTCGCATGACCCCATGGCGTTGGCTCTGAGCGATCGCATGGCGTTGGCTCTGAGCGATCGCATGACCCCATGGCGTAGACTTGGAATAATAGCATGGGTTGATCACCTGACCTCATCACATTGGCTCAGAGTGCCGTGTTAACGCAGAGTAATCGCACGACCTGACTGCGTTAGCAGTTGGGATGATCACATGACCTCTCTGCACTGATGCCTTTCACCACATAGGCTCGGGGTGATCACATGACCTCACCACATAGGCTCGGGGTGATCACATGACCTCTCTTCATGGGCTCGGGGTGATCACATGACCTCTCTTCATGGGCTCGGGGTGATCACATGACCTCTCTTCATGGGCTCGGGGTGATCACATGACCTCTCTTCATGGGCTCGGGGTGATCACATGACCTCTCTTCATGGGCTCGGGGTGATCACATGACCTCTCTTCATGGGCTCGGGGTGATCACATGACCGCACTGCGTTGGTGCCACATTCTCAGGTGATATTCAGCCCACTAGGGATGTCAATTGATACGTCTTCATTCTGCAGACCGCAGGGAGTGAAGGGAGAGGCGCAGCCCGCAGCCTGGGCAGAGCTGCTGTCTTCAGTCGTCCTGTGGAAGGAGATAGATGCTGATGTGTCTCCGGAGGTGGCGCTGAGGTCACAATGCGGTGATGTAATTATCAGATGGAAATGGATTTTCATGACACAGAAAACCTCAACCCCAGAGAGAACAAGAGAACCGCCGCCGTCCTGAGAAATGAAGGATCGCCGCAGCCTGCGCCAATATGGCCGCCCTCACACTATATACATGGCAGGGTGCTGAACAAACCCCCCCCATCCTCTGGGTGCCATGCCCCCTCCTGGACTGAAATGGCTTCCTCTGATTTCACTGCACACTGTGAGCTTCTCACAATGTGTATTAGAAGCTGAAGCAAGTCAGATAGAGCCCCGCCCCATTTCCCTGGCTGGAGGCTGTCCGGCATCATCTAGCCCTTTCCTCCCCAGCCTGCCTGTTCCTGGCCCATCCCCTTTCAATCATTGGATTTCAGTTTGTAAAATCATGGAGGGTCAACATCACATGTGGGTGTTCCCTCTGCAAATGCCTAGGAACGCCCACTCCTGCAGACTGACACCCGCCCATTAAGGCATTTTGATATTTGCATAACTCCTCCCACTGCTTGGCTGAGGGCTCTTGAGAGGAGTACTGAATGTGTCTCTGGCCCCTCCCACATACTGAATGTGTCTCTGGCCCCTCCCACATACTGAATGTGTCTCTGGCCCCTCCCACATACTGAATGTGTCTCTGGCCCCTCCCACTTACTACAGGCGTCTCTGGCCCCTCCCACTTACTGCAGGCATCTCTGGCCCTTCCCACACACTGCATGCGTCTCTGGCCCTTCCCACACACTGCATGCGTCTCTGGCCCTTCCCACACACTGCATGCGTCTCTGGCCCCTCCCACACACATATCTTTAGCCCCTCCCACAAACTACTATAGTTGGAGAATATTGTACATATGGAGGCTTCCTGAGCTCACACTCTGCAGAGAGATGTAGAGGACAATTATTATTATTTACAGATATGGCAATTCATTGTAATAAAACGTTTTGCTTCTACCATCCCAGCCCCCTCCTTAACCCCCGTCCTGGGCGATCGCCTTCTGATTGGACGTAAAACGGTCCCATAAACCGGAGGGCGCGGACCCATGGATAGGGGGGAGGCGCTGAATGGAGAACTTGAATTATAATTCTAACAACAAATCGTGTGCCGAAAAACACTCAGAGGCGACTTCACCCCCAAAGACGATAAATCATGGCGGCCACCGCGCCCTTATGGCCTATTGGGGAAACCAATAACGCTCCGTATACTGAGTACTGCTGAGAATATATATCTATATCATTGTTTTTTGGGTGGGGCGGGCGTCTTGTCTTTTTTACATTAAAATTGTGTGTGTGTGTATGTATGTATGTATGTATGTATGTGTGTGTATGT